>LPNX010490282.1:42045-118405 GCA_001517045.1 Pseudotsuga menziesii | reverse complement strand
CTTACGGATGGTTTTACCTGCCAAGACCGCGCAGCTCAAGAGCAGAAGCAACAATACACTTGATATGAATAGTGTAGTGCCAGAGACTAAGAACCAAAATGATACACTCTGCTTGGTTCTATTAAATTTCCAAACAAAGTAAAGCTCAAGGAGCATATGAAGTACCACAGCCAATACCAATCCTCCAATATCGCTCCACACACGAGTCCATCCAGAACGGACCATGCCCGGAAATAAATAGCCTATGAATACACACATCATAAGCCTCCGGCAGTCGAGTATCAACTGGTCTTCTGTCAGCAAAATGCTCACATCCTCGAATTTTTCTTGGTTGTGGTCCTTAAAACGCATATCCCAGAAATCAATCAAACCGACCATCTGGATAGTGAGAGCGCTAAGAACGAGAGCTACACCAGGAGTCCAGTGTGCTCTCCTCTTCAACGCCCTACAGACATCCCATAAAAGCAATATTAAAAACACAACTGCGCAGATGCACGATGGCAACAGTTCTAGAAGGTCGTCAAACTGACTGTGCTTTTGATTCTGCTGATTGTTTGCCATATTGAAATAGCCAACAACATGCGAAAGATGCTCTCACCACCGCTGGTTTCATTGTTGTTTCAATGCCAAACACAATTTAACAATCGAAAAGATATTCCGGTAGCTGTTAGTTTTGACAAATTGTGGAAGGAATGAAATCGGAGCAAACGCGTACAAAGGGCTAAAGTAATGCGAGTCTTTGAATTGTAAATACTAAAGCTAACCTGCTGTGGCACTCTGAGACCAGTTGGTATGAAACACTTCTTGGAGAAATAAAAAGTTAAGAATAATAGGACCACTTCTTGAAGAAATAAAAAGTTAAGAATAATGGGACCAAGATGTTATATGAAAAGGGAGCAGTCTAAAGAGGGGACGAAGACGAAGAAGATGTGGAGGTCTCTCGGTAGATTAGTATGAAGGAGATTAGTATGAAGATATTAAGTTAATTTTTTTAGTTTGAGTGGTTAGGAGGAATAACTATTATTTTTTTAGTTTCAATTTTTTAAATTCTTTTAATTAAATAATATGATATAAAGAAAAAGTTATTTATTTTAAATAAAAAATAAAGATTAAAAACAATATGGTCTATTTAAAATGAAAAAGAAGACTTTCTACAACAATTTTATGATTATATTCTTTAATATATGAATAAAAATAAGTTATTATTCTTTAATATATGAATAAAATTAAGTTATTATAATGTATAAAAAACTTAAAAGAAAATAATATTTATTTAAATAAAGAAAATTAAGTTATAAGAAAATTGATAAATTATAATGTTAGTTTTATTAATTTTGGATTAGTAAAAATTAGAAAGTATTTGATTTTTAATAGTTTTTTTTAAATAATGGATATTAATTAAAATCTATTATTAATTTATTGCTTTTTTACATTATATATGTCATTAAAGTTGAGGATTATGGAGGTTTTTGTTCTTAATAAAGTTTTATTAAGTAATATTCACTATTGTCATTATGCTTCATATGCTCTTGTTGTCTTAATTGTTGTGACACATTTTTTCTTAATTGTTTTTTTTTTTTAGATTCTACTTTTGGTGACCATCCCAATATGATGTTTTTTCTTTCAGAAAGAAAAAAAGCCTGTCCTTGTTATTCTTATTAAGAATCAGAGGGCATCAATCCAGCCATCCCAGAAATGGGTTACAATTAAGAAGAATACAAATCATAAGACAATAAGTCTCCTCGAGACGCTGCCGGGGGGAAAGGCAATACAGAAGAGTGAAGGATCCCATCAGGAAAACTGTCTCATCATAAAAAGTGGGTCAGTCGCATCAGCCTCATCTACTGAGAGCCAAAGGGATCTGATCTGCATCTAAAAGAGGCCCCTAGGTGAGCAACAAGACTACAAATTGAAAAGAGGAGTAAGCTCCCCTATCCATGCTCAAAAGAGCTGAAAGTAATCATGAGAGACCAATTGGTCCTCCAAAAATTCTGAGAAACAGCTCGTACCAGGAGAATAAGAGAGAGCAGTTTTAGAGAGACGGTCAGCAATCCGATTGTGCTCTCAGTAGATGTGGGTGAACAATAGATCCAAAAAGCTATTAATTAGCTTTTTTGTTTCCCTACACCAGTGAAAGAGATATGGAGGGGAGAGAGCAGTCGAGACCATCCCAATATGATGTTATTAACATCATTGAACACATTTTCTTATGTACAAAAGACCCATTGTTAAGTAGCTTTAAAGCAATTTCTATACATAACTTTGTAAGTGTGGATATCCACCATTCAACATCTACCTTGCAGGACTTAATAGTAGTATCTAAGGATTGGTAAATATTTCTCTTTTTTCTTGCCAACCCATATCCCATAATCTAGATTTGATGATTATACTAGAACGTCATCTCTTCAAGAGAATGGATCTCTAGGCTTGTTCCATATGTTGAGCATGGTTGTCATTGATGACAAGCCATTAATGACAAAGGAGTGTTAAAGGAATGGAGTGTTAAAGGTTGATGACATGACAAGGAGGACATGACAGTTTGGGCATTAGATCACTAGGTACATGGAAACCCAAGTGTATTGTATTTATCCTTGAAGATCTCCATTAAATTCCTTATCATTCTTGATATGAAACACTTGACATGATATCCTTGAATGTGGCATGGGACCCACACAATTGATGGCATCTTCACCCTTGTAGGTCTTCATGTATGACTGAAATTATATGATGTCATGGAGCTTGATGGTCCATGCTACCACTTGATGACAATAAGATGATGTGATTAAAGAACAAGATAGAGCCCCTTATACTTTGATGATGTTATTATGTAAGGAAGACCATTAGTGGCTGGCATAAGGATGAAACACTCATGGATGATTCTATACACCACGTTGATGCATTTAAACACATTACACCTTGCTTGTCAATTATCTTTGAAGCCCTAAATGAATCTCTAAAGGACTTAGGTACAATCCTTGACATGGAAAATTCGAGGAGAGGTAAGAATGTAAATGACCCATGTTGCGGGAATTTACCATATTGAAGATATAATTAAAAAATAACTTAATCTTACGGATGGTTTTACCTGCTAAGACTGCGCAACTCAAGAGCAGAAGCAACAATACACTTGATATGAATAGTGTAGTGCGAGAGACTAAGAACCAAAATGATTCACTCTGCTTGGTTCTATTGAATTTCCAAACAAAGTAAAGCTCAAGGACCATATGAACTACCACAGCCAATACCAATCCTCCAACATCGCTCCACACACGAGTCCATCCAGAACGGACCATAGCGGGAAATAAATAGCCTATGAATACACACATCATAAGTCTTCACCAATCGAGTATCAACTGATCTTCTGTCAGCAAAATGCTCAGATCCTCGCGTTTTTCTTGGTTGTGGTCCTTATAATGCATATCCCAGAAATCAATCAAACCGACCATCTAGATAGTGAGAGCACTAAGAACGAGAGCTACACCAGGAGTCTAGTGTGCCCTCCTCTTTAACGCACTACAGACATCCCATAAAAGCAATATTAAAAACACAACTGCACAGTGATAGCCAAAACCAAGCCGACTAAACTTGAGTTTATCGCTCAATCAATATTAAAATTTAATTTTCACTTTTTTATGTCCACCTCTTTTTATTTTTCACTTGTCGCGTGAAACTTGTCTATATCCCAACTAGACAAGTTTATAAATTTTAGTCGATCTTTCTACTCGACTAGATTTACTTCGACTTACTTGTCGGTTCTACCGACTTATTTTACCTCGACCACTTGCCACTTCTAAGTCGGTTGACTTCTTTGACTTCTCAAGTCGGCTCACCTCTTCGACCTCTCAAGTCGGCTAACCTCAGTCGGCTTCGACCTCTCAAGTCGGGTAACCTCAGACTCAACCGACCTTGTCGTTTCACTTTGGAGGAAATCTACGGAGTGTGTTTCTTAGTCTACGAGACTTAGGAAATTACAAATGCTTTTCACCTGTGAGTAAGATGAAGTAAAATAGACACATTAACAATTCCAAAGAACTTATAAAAACATATCACCAAATATGTAGGAAGACGTGCCGTAAAACCTGGAACTTTCACGCCGTGAGAAATTTATGGGTTCTTGATATTTCACTTAACAGTAACTGTAAAAGACATTTACCCAAGTAAATCTGGAAATATGTGCGGCCAAATAATCATGCATTCAACCATAAACTATTTCATATATTTAACTATGCAAAAATAACAAAGTATTACAAACTTGTAGGTCCAGACTTGTTGGTCTAGACTTGTCAGCTCAGACTTGTCGGTTCACCGACTGATCCTTTTACAGAGCTTCAACTCTTCGACTGAATCACTTACATAGAAGCTTGAGCTTCAACTTCTCTTTTCTCACCCTGAGTTCCTATGTCTCTCTATTATGTCTGTAAACTGATTTACAAATTCCTTCTTCTATTTATAGGCAACCTGAAGATTGCTTCTACATGGGTTGACTGACTCACCATTAAAGACTGTAATAAATATCTACCTAACAACTTAGCTTCATAAATAAATTCGACTGGTTTACATTGCCTAATCGTGGACTCTACCCTCTTGTCAGACTAACTGACAAGATATTGATTGATACAGACTCTGACAGAGTTGGCTGAGAGTCAGGTACGGATCTGTGAGTAATTACATTTTCCAACACTCCCCCTTAATTATGAGCAGACAGGGATTTTTTTTAAAAACAAAATTTACAAAATGTTTCAAAGCTTAGATATGCTCTATTTATGACAGAGTTTACTGTGAAGAACTTGTCATTCCAATATAACTACGCAGATACTGGAAAGTATCCTTTGCCAATGGTTTTGTAAAGATGTCTGCAAGTTGGTCTTTAGACCTGCAAAATTCCAAACAAATTTCCTTGTCGTTCACCAACTCTCTTATGAAATGAAACCTTATGTCGATGTGCTTGGTTCTCTTATGGAACACATGATTCTTTGATAATGCTATGGCTGAATTGTTGTCGCAGAAGATAGTTGTTGGTTCTTGACGGTTCTGTGACAAGTCTTTTAACACTCTCCTCATCCAAACAGCTTGACATGCAGCACTTGTCGCTGCAACATACTTTGCTTCAGCTGAAGACAAAGTTACAATGGGCTGTTTCTTTGAATCCCATGAAACAACACATGTACCAAAATGAAATGTGTGCCCAGATGTGCTCTTCCTGTCATCTATGCTACCTCCATTTTCACTGTCAGTGTAACCAACGAGTTTAAAATTTTATGAGGTTGAATACATAATACCAAGGTCTTTTGTACCACTTACATACCTCAGAATTCTTTTGTCTTCTTGCCAATGTGAGTCTTTTGGTGACTCCATGAACCTTGGGATCAAACTTACTCCATACATAATGTATGGTCTTGTCGCTGTCAAATACATAAGGATTCCTACTAGCCTTTTGAATAGTGTAGGATTGACAGTGGATCCTTCATCATCTTTGCTCAATTTTAAACCTGTTATTACTGGTGTTGGGGCTGTCTTGCAATTAGACATGTTGAATCTTTTTAAATATTCACTTGCATACTTTGTCTGTGATATAAAAATACCACTTTCAGACTACTGAACTTCAATTCCCAGAAAGAACTTCATAATCCTAAGATCAGTCATTTCAAATTCACTTTCCATGACTGCTTTAAAATCTGCTATGCCATAATCACCAGTAAATATTAAATCATCTACATACAAGCAGGCAATTAACATCTTACCTTGCTCATCGACTTTGGTGTACAAATTCGGTTCACTTTCACTTCTGTTAAATCCATTTTCAGTGAGATAGGAATCAATCCGACTGTACCAAGCTCTAGGAGCTTGCTTCAACCCATAAAGTGCATTTTTTCAGCCTATACACTTTATGCTCTTGACCTGGAACTTCATACCTTTGTGGATGTTCCACATATACTTCCTCTTCTAGATAACCATTTAAGAATGCCAACTTGACATCCATTTGATGAATAGGCCATTTGTTTTGTGCAGCAATGGCCAAAACAGTTCTGATTGTATCCATGCATGTAACAGGTGCAAATGTTTCATTGAAGTCTATGTCGGGTTGCTGTGTGAACCCTCTTGCTACCATTCTTGCTTTGTGCTTTTGCACATTCCCATCAGCATCTTGCTTTGTCTTGTAAATCCATTTGACACTGATTACATCTTTGTCTTTTGGTACATCAACCAGTTCCGATGTTTGGTTCTTCTCAATGCATTATATTTCTTCATCCATGGCTTGTGCCCATACTTCTTCTTCAACAGCTTCTTCAAATGTTAGTAGATCATGTATAGGAGAAAATAATGCAAAGAGAGAGAATGAATTAGGTGTACCAGCTTCATATATCTCCCGCAGACTTCTTGTCTTCACTGGTTCTGTCGATGTCGACCTTGATGAAATGCTTGATGGAGTCTGCTGTCCTCTTGGTGTACTTGGCGGTGTAGCTTGAGCTGCTACTTGTGTCGATGGTCCTTGTGCTGAACTATGTCATGATGTCATGGGTATTGATGGTGCTACGACAAGTTGACTTACATGTGGTGTTTGAACCACTTCCTCTTCCATATCATCATTGTCGACATTCGACACAATCTTGACATTTATGTCGATGGTTCCATCCCATGATTCATTCTCAACAAATTGAACATCTCGACTGATTATCACTTTCCTTGCAACAGGATCATACAACTTGTATGCTTTTGTGTCTTCTGAATAGCCGACAAAAATACATTTTTGTCCCTTCTTGTCTAGCTTCCTTCTCAGCTCATCTAGAACATGAGCATATGCAACACAACCAAAATTTTTTAAATGAGAAACACTATGATTCATGCATGTCAATGCTTCTTGGGGAACTTTGTTCTTCACACTCTTTGTCGGACACCGGTTCATAATGCAAACAGTAGTTGCGACTGCTTCACCCCAATACTCATTTGGCAAATGCTTGGCTGCCAACATGCTGCATGCCATCTCCATGATGGTTCTATTCTTTCTTTTAGCAATACCATTTTGCTGAGGTGTATACCGTGTAGTGAATTGTTTCTGTATGCCATGGGTCTTGCAAAAATTCAGAAATTCATTTGAAACATTTTCACCTCCTCTTTCGGTCCTTAAGATCTTGATGCGATGTCCACTCTGGTTCTCCACGAGTGCCTTAAACTGCTGAAAATAACTAAATGCATCAGATTTATGTTTCAAAAAATAGACCCATATTTTTCTTGAGTAGTCATCAATAAAAGTTAGAAAATATTTGTAGCCACCAATGGATGATGTCTGCATTGGACCACAAATATTAGAGTGCACAATTTCAAGTGGTATGTGTGCTCTATAGGACTTTTCGGTTGGAAAAGCCTCTCTGTGGTGCTTGCCAAAAATGAATCCTTCACAAACCCTCTCTAGTCTGTCGATCAATGGTAATCCTTTTACCATATTCTTTGTGTGCAGTAGCTTCAACCCACCAAAATTTAGATGTCCAAATTTGAAATGCCACAACCAGGATTCATCCTGAACTTCTGTCTGAAATGCAGCTTGCAAATTAGGGCTGCCATTTTCTCTCTTGTCGAGGAGCTCGACTGTTTCTTCACTTTCTGCCTTGAATGCAGCTCCTGTCTTTGTCTTCCCTTTCATGTCGGGAACTATCCTCAATGGAAACAAGCAATTGCTTGTCATTGGCACTTTTGCTATCAGCTGGTCGCTTGGATGCTTGTCTTTGATCACACAGTGATCATCTTCCATGTAGACTTTGTAGCCTTTTTGTATCAACTGTCCAATGCTTAACAAATTATGTTTCAGACCTTTAACATGATATACATTAGGGATATACTTACTCTCCCCCTGTTTGGTTAGAAAATCAACAGTGCCTTTTCCTAAGACAATAATTTGGACATTGTTTCCAAGTGTAACATCAGTTTTAACTGAATTGTCTAGACTGGAAAACAAATTTAAATTACCAGTCATGTGATTGCTTCATCCTGAATCTAAGTACCATATGTCATGTGGACTTTCTTGAACAA
Source organism: Pseudotsuga menziesii (assembly GCA_001517045.1). Lineage (NCBI taxonomy): Eukaryota > Viridiplantae > Streptophyta > Pinopsida > Pinales > Pinaceae > Pseudotsuga > Pseudotsuga menziesii. Next base: position 110,380 of record LPNX010490282.1, on the reverse strand, counting down.
CATTGCATTCGACTGGAGATGTTGATGCCATTAACATTGCACTTGTTGAAGTGCTAGTGCTGGTCGACTCATTTGGGTTTTTCCTTCCTTGGTCATATTGCTTCTTCCTGCATTCATATGCATAATGACCAAAATTCTTACATTAATGACATTGGATTTTTTATTTATGAAACCTCTAGCCACTTGGCTGACTTGGGCTTTGATTATCTCCTCTGCCACCGACATTTACAGGACTTCTGCCTCGTCCTCCTCTTGAAGAACTTCTTCCTCTGCCTTTGAAGTTGTTTCTCCCCCTTCCTTTTCCACGGCTTATGAATGACTGTGCTGCGAATGCACCTTCCAATGATGTTTGTGTTCTGTTGAGTCTGTGTTCATGATTGATGAGTGAAGCTTTAAACTCATCAATGGTAAATGTCATCATGTCTGTGTGTTCTTCTAAGGTCACAACCAAATTTTCAAATCTTGGGGGAAGACTTCTGAGAATTTTTTCAACAACCCTTCGGTCTTCTATGGCTTCTCCATGATATTTCAGTTGGTTTATCAAACCAACAACTCTAGTGTAGAATGTGTCTACATTCTCTGAATCTTTCATGGACAGAGATTCAAAATCTCTTCTTAGAATCTACAACTTGGATGTCTTTACCTTATCCAAACCTTGATAGGCAGTCTCTAATGTATCCCATGCTTTCTTAGCATTAGTTTTTGCTGCTATTCTTGGGAGTATGATTTCATGCATAGCTTGATGTATGAAAAATAGAGCTTTTCCATCTTTCTTCCTCTGTTCCCTCAAGACATCTTTCTCAGCCTGTGTGAGATTGTTATATGTTGTCATGTCTGCTAGTTCTGCATAACTATGCTGAACTATCTCCCAGACATCTTGACCTCTGAATAAAGCCTTCATTGTTAAAGACCAATATTCTTAATTCTTTCCTGTAAATATTGGAGTTTGTAATGAACCAGAAGTGGAAGCCATTTTTAATTTTTAATTAACATTCCTTAGAAAATTAATTTCCACCTTTTAAGACAAGATTTCTTTCCTAAACCTTGCTCTGATACCAGATAGCCAAAACCAAGCCGACTAAACTTGAGTTTACCGCTCAGTCAATATTAAAATTTAATTTTCACTTTTTCATGCCGACCTCTTTTTCTTTTTCACTTGTCGGGTGAAACTTGTCTATCTCCTGACTAGAAACGTTTATAAATTTTAGTCGGTATTTCTACTCGACTAAATTTACTTTGACTTACTTGTCGGTTCTGCTGACTAATTTTACCTTGACCACTTGTCACTTCTAAGTTGGCTGACTTCTTTGACTTCTCAAGTTGGCTCACCTCTTCGACCACTCAAGTTGGCTAACCTCAGTCGGTTCACTTTGGTCGAAATATACAGAGTATGTTTCTTAGTCTAAGATACTTAATAAATTACAAATGCTTTTCGCTTGTGAGTAAGATGAAGTAAAATAGACACATTAACAATTCCAAAGAACTTATAAAAACATATGCCCAAATATGTAGGAAGACTTGAGTCGACCAATGTGCCGTAAAACCCTGGAACTTTCATGCGGTGAGAAGTTTATCTGTTCTTGATCTTTCACTTAACAGTAACTGTAAAAGACATTTACCCAAGTAAATATAGATATATGTGCAACTAAATAATCATGCATTCAACCATAAACTATTTCATATATTTAACTATGCGAAAATAACAAAGTATTACAAACTTGTCGGTCCAGACTTATCGGTTTAGACTTGTCAGCTCAGACTTATCAATTCACCGACTGATCCTTTTATAGAGCTTTCGCTCTTCGACTGAATCACTTACACAAAATCTTGAGCTTCAACTTCTCTTTTCTCACCCTGAGTTCCTCTGTCTCTCTATTGTGTCTGTAAACTGATTTACAAATTCCTTCTTCTATTTATAGACAACCTGAAGATTGTTTCTACATGGGTTGACTGACTGACCATTAAAGACTGTAATAACTATCTACCTAACAACTTAGCTTCAGAAATAAATTCGACTGGTTTACATTGCCTAATCGTGGACTCTACCCTCTTGTCAGACTGACTGACAAGATCTTGACTGATACAGACTCTGACAGAGTTGGCTGAGAGTCAGGTACGAATTCGCAAGTAATTACATTTTCCAACACACAGATGCACGATGGCAACAGTTCTAGAAGATCGTCAAACTAACTGTGCTTTTGTTTCTGCTGATTGTTTACCATATTAAAATAGCCAACAACATGTGAAAGATGCCCTCACCACCACTGGTTTCATTGTTGTTTCAATGCCAAACATAATTTAACAATCGAAAAGATATTCTGTTAGCTATAAGTTTTGACAAATTGTGGAAGGAATGAGATTGGAGCAAAAATCCGTACGAAGGGCTAAAGTAATGCGAGTATTTGAGTTTGAAATACCCCTGTTGTGGCACTCTTTGTTCCTTTGTGCGTCCACAAAACATTTCTTGAAAAAATAAAAAGTGAAGTATAATAGGTAGGATCGAGATGTTATACGAGAATATATGTAGAAAACTGATAAGAATATATAGATATATTATTTTATTTTATTTTGAAACAAGATGTGAAATAATTTAATAACAAGATGCTCTATTTAAAAAATGAAAAAAAAGGAGTTTGTACAAAATTTATATGATTATATTCTTAAGTATATGAATAAAAGAAAGTTATTTAAATGTATAAAAAGCTAAATGAGAATAAAATTGATTTAAATAAAGGAAAATATGAATAAAGAAAGTTATTTAAATGTATAAAAAACTAAATGAGAATAAAATTGATTTAAATAAAGGAAAATAAAGTTAAAGAGGAATGATAAATCATAATGTTAATTTTATTAATTTTGGATTTTAGTAAAAGAATTATAATAATAATTGTTTTTTAATAGTTTTTTCTAAGTAATTGATATTAATTAAAATCTATTATTAATTTATGAGTTTTTACATGATATATGTCATTGAAATTGAGAATTATGAAATCTTTTGTTTTTAATAACTTATCATTAGGTGATTTTTTATTTTCACTATTGTCATTATGTTTTATATGGTCTTGTTCTGTCTTAATTGTATGACACACTCTTCTTAATTTTATTTAATTTTTTTTTCTCTTGTAGATTTTTTTTTGGGGGCCATGCCAATATGATGTTATTAATATCATTGAACATATTTTCTTATGTACCAAAGACTCATTGTTAACTTTAAAACAATTTTTATACATAACTTTATAAGAAACAATTTTTATACATAACTTTGTAAGAGTGGATATCTACCTTGCAAGCCTCAATAGTAGTATCTAAACATTGGTAAATATTTCTCTTTTTCTTTGCCAACCCATATTTCTCAATCTAGATTTGATGATTATACTATGAGCATTTGTCCCTCTAAAACATCATCCCTTGGAGAGAATGGATCTCTAGGCTTGTTGCATAGAGGTCTAATGTAGTGATCCTCAATTGTGTGTAAGTTATCTCTCAAGTATGCTTCTATGACATGTAGGGGTTTCACATGAGCTTTGCTTCTTATTTCTTTCACTATGGATCACCATTGATTAGTTACTCAATGTTCATTCTCAAAAGGGTGTCCAAAGATTTAAAGATATTCTTTGAATAAGTTGGCATGGGGTACCAATAGTATTACCCCCCCTTATAAATCAGTTTCTTCTAGAATGAAATAAATGCTTATAATCCTTTATTTACTTCTTGAATATCAAAAGGTCTCTTTACCTATAGATTTAAGAATTGAGTTTACTTTATATGTAATTTTGGATAGCTATCACACATCAAAAGCCTTGAATTAATAGAAGGTGACCACTTTTTATTTTGAGTTGAGGCTTTATCTTTGAGCTATCATCCAACAAGTGCGGATCCACAAAGCTCTTAAACTCTAAGAATTCATCAGTTAGATATGGGAAGAAGGAATTGTGGTCCTCATATGTCCTATAAATGGCTATCACCTTGTGCAACAAAAATATGTCTTTCAACTTTATTTGAGTTAATAACCTCCCATAAGTTCCATGTATGTCTTCATGTGTGTGTCCCACTGGGATGAAGTAAACTTCAATAATGTCAAACAACCTCCTTGCTATTAAAAGGGATAAACACTCAAACAGATAATGGTTTTTTCCATCACTCAAAAACATTCCATCGTACTTCAAGACTTCTTGAAAGGGAAAGGAATGCAAGGCATGGGTCCTCAAACCAAAGATTTAAGGAGAGAGGTATCGCCCCAAGGACTTCCACTCTTCAAAAACTTGTGTAGAGGTGAAGGCCCCACCAAACAAGTAGAGAGGTGAAGGCCCCACCAAACATGTGTGTGTCTCGACTCTATATAATGGAGTCTTATGTATGGTAAGATATAGTATATTATAATAGATTTTGTTTGTTTGTCACAATGTCTCTTCTCTCTTCTATTATGGTATCAGATCTAGGATGAGCATGACTCCCTCATGGGAGTGATTAGGATTATGAGAAAGGAACATTGGTTAGTCTTAGTGTGTGTGAAAGTTGTTATTTTTTCTGTTTGAATGAGGATATGCCAACAATTAAAGAATGCTCCCTCTTAGGAACTGTTTCCATCCGCGTGAGCTAGAGAGCATCACCCTGCTGCCTGCGTGAGATCGCTGATGAAAGAATTGAGGTATGTTTCTATCACGAAGAAGAGACTGAACCACCTGAAGGACCTGAGTGGATGAGTTGTGCTGGTTAAGGGCCATGAGACTTCTGAGAGTTGGAGCACAGAGTTGAACGATTATTCGTTGCCTTAGGTTTGAAAAGACTTCCTTCCTAGGAATCACTGCGTGGAGAACCCACTAGTATTCGAGAAGGCTCTACTGATTGAAAGAACTGTTTGTTGCTACGAGAGGAGTAAAATCCCTCACAAAGAGATGTTGTTATCTTATGGAAGAGCGGCGAAAGACTTAGAAGCTACGGAGTATGTGCTTGTTATATCTTCTATCTGCTATTAAAGAACACCGAAAAGGGATCCACCTATAGTAGATAAAATCTGCTGTGTGAATGTGCGGCCGCAAAGAAGATTTCCCAGGCCTGCATGGAGAGAAGATTAAAAAATCGTTGTCAGATTTGAACTAAATATTAGCTAATTCGCTGGAATTTCATCTCATTTCTCTCCGCCAGTCTCGAAGCTAGAGACGTCTAGGATGAGGAGGAAAAATAAAATCTAGAGGTAATATCTAAATCATAGTGAAAATTTGGCAGAACATGGAGTTTTTGTACAAAGATGGTGTGCCGATTGGGTATCGTAAATATGGACAGAGAATTCCCTTGACGTCTGGCATGTTGATCTATTAATGCTATTGACAACTTCCAAAACTATATATTTTCTCGATTATATCATTTTATACACTCATATAGGACAATTGCAATACTCTGCTTCAGTGCTTGTAGAGATGCATGCTATCTGGGTTCAATGGAAAGTGCAAGTTGCATCTTGCTCTATCTAATCATAATATTCTAATTTTTTATTCTTTAATTTGGTATGCACACAAAGAGCCCTGGTATGGCTTGCATGGGCATCTCAGTCTCAAATTCCAATGGATGTTGTCTTCGTGAGAGCCGAATCACATCAAAGGCCACTATTTGCAGAAGATAAACCTGAAACCTTGATTGGCCATTGGAGAACATGTCTGATGGAAGTAATCTCGTGCATCGGATCTACCATGAAGAAGATTGTTGATTAGGAGGTGTTGCATGCGAAAAAATTGTGAAAGTGCGTGTGTAGCAGTGGAAAACAATGGCTTCAAATCCTTAGAGGGTGATATCAATTAGCATGTAGGTTGTTTTCTATATTCTTTGTGTCATTTTTAATTTTTTTGGGATCCTTGAGTAGTAGTGTGGATTCCCTTAGTGATGTGTACAAGATTATCTTTGTTTTGTTCGGTTGTACCTGACACCCTAGAAGAGTTCTTTTGGTCCAAGTTGTAAAGCTTAGCCATTGGCAAGATGATTTCCCTGGTTGGTTGTAAGAGTTGTTCAGATGTTCAGGCATACATGTTCATAGGTGTGTAATCACACTGTGTTTTCCTTCTTATACATAGAGTGGATGTGGATCAAGCTCTAGCTTGATGTGAAGGGAAAGTTGAGATGAAAAATTCTCACAGTATGAAGGACCAATTATGTTTGACATTGATGAACCATGTAGCTAAAAAGGATTCCTAGAGAACTGGCGAGTACAACGACTGAGGGCCCATGTACTCTGGTAGATGGCTTTCTTTTTATTTGGACGTCAACAGAAAGGTACTGAAGAATTTCAAAGTGATGAAAGCCTCATGAAGATCAAGACTACTTTGCAAATCAATTCGAGATAAACATTAAGGGAGGATGTTAGAGTTAATGTTTATCTTGGTGTGAGTTGTTGATAGATGAGAGATTCTATCCTAGTTTGGTGTATGGTTGAGATATTATCTCAACCTCTATCAACTATAGTTAGCATCTTAGTCATTTCTCGACTCTATATATTATAGTCTTATGTATTGTAAAACATAGTATATAATAATAGATTTTGTTTGTCTGTAACAACGTCTCTTCTCTCTTATATTAACATTTACAAATTCTTATTGCAAATCATTTGCACTTTTGTTACAAACAACATAGTTACAATATTCACATACCCATTTGCAATATCCACATACACATATTTATTGTTGCCATACATCTTGAGCAACTTATTCCATGACATTTTCGTTAATTTTTTCAATATCAATAAGCGAGTAGATTATAAAAACACTCTAGAGAAAAAGCAAAAGAAAGGCTAAACATACACTATAAATTTGGAGCAAGCAACTTATTCCATGACATTTTCGTTGCATTTTTTCAATAATAATAAGCAAGTGGATTTAAAAAAGAAAAACCTCTAAAGGAAAATACAAAAGAAAAAGGCTAAACATACGTTATAAATTTGGATCATCGACATATGCATGTTTATTCTTGCAATACACCTTCAACCATTTATTGTATCACATTTTTCGTGCATTCTCTTGATATCTTTGACTTGGTAGGTAGATAACTTTAATGTAACAAGTTTTATAATAACTACATTAAAAAACATTTATTATAACCTGTGGTGGATTAGTAATGAGATAATTTTATTACAATGTAACAAGTTTATAATAACTACACTAAAAAATACTTATTATAACTTGTTATAGATTAGTAATGAGTTAATTTTATTAATTCATGGTAATAAAATGTGATAACTTATGAGTTATATGGCTTAAATAATTTATATCGAGATTTTATTTTTTTGTTTATTAAATAGTATTTGTTTTGTGTTTATATTAACTCTAACAATTTGGTATGAATAATTATATTGAAGGTTTTATTTAAGGGGTTTCTCCTCTAGTAGGCGTCAATCGATCCGTGGAACGTATCAAATCCTTCATGTATAAGTTCGTTATAAGCTCGGGCTCATTCCGATATAACATGATTTTGGACAGATCTATTGTCTAACCGAGTAATGATCTATTTGTAACGGGGCAAAAAGCGGCTTCTTTTGGGCCACAGTTCCCGGGAAGTTGTCATAGGGGCTACCAATTTTCATTATATTCAAGTTCTCGGGAAGTTGTCAATATTATGGCCAGAATTATTCATAATCTTTCTTTTTATCATAATCTTTCTTTTTATTGTAATCTAATACTTATTATAACTTGTTATGGATTAGTAATGAGTTAATTTTATTACAATTTAATTCATGGTAATAAAATGTGATAACTTATAAGTTATATGGATTAAATAACTTATATCAAGTTTTTATTTTTTTGTTTATTAAATAGTATTTGTTTTGTGTTTATATTAACTCTAACAATTTGGTATGAATAATTACATTGAAGGTTTCATTTAAGGGGTTTCTCCTCTATGAAGCTTTCGTCGTCTATCAACGACCTATGAGGAGCCTCCCCGTGTTTGCCGCTTAAACGCTAATTTGATGACCTTTCCAATGTTTAATCTTCCAGTTGTTGCTTTTCTTATATTTTGACATCCAAAGTATTCAAACAAGCACAAAATAACTTTTGGCAAATCTCTATTGTTGCTACAATTTGGAAATTACTGGATTAGGTTTGAGTTGCTTTCTAATCTAGGGATTTTATAATAAAAAACTTGAAAAAAGAAATCCATAACATTTGGCAGTCCCCAGGCCAGGCGAATCCATAACATTTGGCAGTCCTTAGGCTAGGCATCTATGATTCAATATCAGTTCGATTTCGAAGTTTAGAATGTGTTGGTTTTACATTAACCAGCTCAAAAACTCATAAAATTGTACCCATGGAGTCTATTTTCCTAATGGGTAGGCTATTCCATCATTTTGTAGAGCTTAGCACACCATGAATATGCTTTCTCTGAGGTGATTTGTAGTTTTCTCATCAATTTTGTGTAGTTACATCAGTTCACTCTGAATGTGTGTTTATTATCCTTCATTCTCTATGAACATAGTAACTAATTACATCTATGCATTTTCAACAGATTTATAGGTTTGAAGTAGATTTGTTAAAGAAATTCACCACAAGTTTTTCTCCTGAGCAATCTCATTATCCTAAATTTCTTGATATTTGTTGCCATTATCCTGACTCTCTATTCATAGGGCTACACTTGCGCTTCTGTAACTAGTCCATTATCAAAATCGGGATTTCGAAGAACCCCTCCATTGTAAAGCGACATTGCAGGATAGGGTTCACATTGCAAAAAAAAAATTAGCCATGCACTTGTCCAATTTGGAGGCTAGCCAACCCAAAAGCGGGTCGGGTGGGCCAAAGTGCGGTTCCTTCTGGTTAACACATATGTTTTCCGACATTGACAGACTGGTAAAAGAATTATAAGATACATTGTAAGGATATCCAACTACGACATTAAGTATTCAAATATAAATAACAGTTTATTTATTGGGACACATTGAAAGTTTTTTTGCGGGAAGCGTGGATGATTGGAAGACCACTTTCGATTATGCATTCTATCTTGGAACAATTATTATCTCATGGGCATCTAAACTCATTGTTACTATCTCATCAGTAGAGCAGAGTATGTGGCAGCGACTTTGGAAACATGTAACGCTGTGTGGCTAATAACAATCTTGATTGATTTCCAGCATGAAGAGAGGGAGGCCACTCTATTTGTTGGCTAAAATTAAAGCATTGAGAAAAATCTAGATTGGAGGAACCCTAATACTCGAATTTGCACAACCACATATGAAAATAACAATATAATTCGCTCATTAGAATTAGCTAGGAATTAGAGACCTCCCAACTATAAATTCATGTGGGAAAAATAAATGTTAAAGGGAAAAAATAAAGTTACAGGAAGATTCAAAACTGGGACTCATGGAGTTACCAGCTTGTCCAAAACCCTGCGAGGTGAAGGGACTTCCTTTCAATTATGTTTCCAACCAATCATTCCAAAGAAAATCATATGGGATTGAACAATTTATGTAGCGCGGAGTGATGAAAGCTCGCTTTTTAATTATGGGTTTCAAAATATTTTATATTTGGGTTTATTTGGGAGAACGACATATGTCACTCTCAGACGGTTTAGTTGTCGCAATAGATTTTGGTTTGAGCCGGGTCATCAACTAAGTGGTGAGCATGTATATGCAATGCTCCTTTAAGTGAACATACTCCATCCTTTCAAGTGAGTATCTTTCTTATAGTGCCCCCCTAATATTTCCTCACAAAAAGATGAGTTATATTGAGCAGAGAAACATATACATTTTCTTATTAGATTTATTAGGCCAAGAAACTTTATTCCTTCAAGGTAAGAACTAAATGGGTGAGACGGTTTCTTCGGGTAAAATGGGTAGGAGGGCTGGTAAGTAAGGAAGGGTATGGTTTGAAGATCTTGTCTTTTTCATGATATTGACAGGTTTCAAAGACTCATTCCTTGAGTCATTCCTCCTAATAGAAATTATTCATTATTATTAGTCCTCCTTCCTTATAAAAACCGTTCACTTTGGCCAGTAGCTTCAATGTAAGATTGCTTCGACTAAGATTTTTTGCAATAGATTTTGGTTTGATAGACATAATGGCGGTTTAAACCAAAAAATATAGTTTAAACGGTCATAACATAAACATGAAATAAAATTACCACTTAAAGAACTATGGTACCACCCAATAAAGCTCTCGGATAACTCTTTCCAGGGTTGATCCTTCATCTATAAACACAACTCATAAGGATCCTTTTGGAAGGGTGGGTCTTCAATTAACTTGGCGAATAAGGTCATATTCAACATTTTAAGGTCTTGTGTAAATAAAAATTCATTTTAATCTATGGACTAAAAAGGCTTTCTTTTGTCTAGTGGTGAGATATGGTCTAAAAAGGATTTCTTTGGTTCAGTGGTGATAATGAAAGGGTTGAGAGTTTGACAAAGCATAATTGATTGACCAAATTGACGAGAGAGATTCATTAAGAATTTGTTTAAGCACTCATGTGTGGATTTGATTGTTGCCTTTGATATGTATGTTAGTATAAAGGTATTGGTGCTCGATGCACATTACAATGGCTAATATTTGGCATAAATTAAACTTGGGAAGTGTAATGTTGTGGTCTAAACACACTAGTATTCTTTGTCACACATTTGTGGTGTTGTGACCTAGTTACATAGGCATGAATTTCTATCATATGATACGCATTACACAACATAGTGCAGTGACTCTTGTTGTAGACATAACGTATTGATGCAGTTGAGGAGCTCAACAATTTGCATGGAAGGCCAATAGTCAAGACAAATCATCTTCCTTGTTTGTCTCTTCCAATTTGGAATTTTTGTACCTTGTTCATTATACACAATATTGAATAGACTAGAAGAATTTGAAATGTTTGTGTCCCGATGATAAATGAAATATCATGAGATTGTGAATACTTGAATAGTTTGTTACTTGGATATTTTTCTCAAGTTCAAGTTGTCCATACCTTGTAACACATTGTCACAAACTTAATGGGAATTTGGAGTTGCTTAGTTGTTAATATAAACATGTTAATGTTTGTGTGAATGAGTCTTCTACTTGAGGCATCAGCTACTCTGTTTGAATGTCCACTTATGTGTTTCAACACAAAGGTAAAGCTTTGTAAGAACTCAACCCACTTGACATGTTTCAAGTTCAAATTAGGTTGTTGCATAATGTACTATATACAAAACCTAAATATACTAGCTCTAGCTTCATGAACGTACACTTCTTCACATTTATCAGCAACTTTTCCTGTTGTAGCCTCTCTAAAACATATCTCATATGCTTCATATGATCTTCTTCTATTTCGATGAAAACCAAAATGCCATCAAGGTAAACTATCACAAACTTACCTATGAAATCTCTCAAGATTTCATTCATCAATCTCATGAAAGTGCTTGGTGCATTGGACAATCCAAATGGCATGACCAACCACTCATACAACCCCTCATTTGTCTTAAAGGATTTCTTCCACTCATCTCCTTCTTTGATCCTGATATGATGATTCCCACTCTTCAAATCCAGTTTTGAAAAGCACATTTCCCCACTTAGGCAATCTATCATGACACCCATCCTTGGTAATGGAAATCTATATATGATGGTAATATTGTTAATTTCTCTGGAGTCCGCACACATCCTCCACTCACCATCCTTATTTGGTGTCAATACTGCTGGTATTGCACATGGACTAGGACTCTTCTGGGCCAATCCTTTGTCCAACAATCCTTGGACCTGTTTCCTCAATTCTTCATTCTGTTGAGGTGTCAACCTATATGCTTCCTTGTTTGGTAAACTAGCTCTTGGAATAAAATCAATATGATGACTTATATCCCTCCTTGGTGGTAGCTCATTGGGTAAATCATCCAACACGATGTCACTAAACTCACTCAGCATATCCTAAATCTCCTTATCTAGATCTGTCATGTTGGTCTTCATTGTCACTACTCTCGGTTTGCATACCACAGCATAGCTCAAATAGTCCTCCTCAAGCTGTTGCATATATTCTTTTCCTGAAAGCATAAGAACTTTGGATGCTGGCTCTCTTGCTATACCGCCTTCTTGCAAAGGGTGAAATACATGTTTTATCTCATTATGCTCAAAACTATGACAGTTATTCCTACCATCATGAGTCACTCTCATATCAAATTTACATGGTCTTCCTAACGGTATATGACAAACATCCATGGGCATAACATCACACAGAATCTTGTCCTTATATGGACATATCTGGAAATCAACTTCACACTGCTCACTTAGCAGGATTTGATGTCCTTTATGTAACCAATATACTTTGTATGGAACAGGATTCTTGGTCCTCTTCAAACTCAACTTCTCCACCATCTTTGTGGAAACAAGATTTTCAGTACTTCCACTATCAATCACCATCTTACAACACTTCCCTTGGACTTTACACATGGTCCTAAATAAATATTTTCCTTGAGAAGGATTTGCATGCTCCTTCTTAGGTTTCAACAAGACTTTATTCATCATCAATGACTCTCCTGTCTCTGGAAAAACTTCACCCACTATCGACTGTTCTTGCTTCTGCTCATTCTGAGCTACATAGGCTCCCCTCTGTCCTATGTCTTCCTTCTCTAGACATTCTAGCGATCTATGCCCCAACTAGTTGCATTTGTAACACCTATAGGATAGTTCCTCTACCTATACCTCCTTGGTAAGGTCCAATTATGCTAGAGTCACCTCCTCTACCATGCTTCTCTTGCTGGTTAGAGTTACTGAACTCTCCTCTCTCGACTCCAAATATTCCTCTTCTAGCTCCTTTTCCTCATCCTCTGGTCGAACCTTGACCTTTGTTGAAGCTCTATTTCCTCGCTATCTTTTCTTCTTCCCTCAAGGCACATTGATACGCCTCCTCCATTTTTATAGGTGAGATCATGCTGATCACTTCTTGGATATCCATGTTTAGACCATTGAAAAACCTAGCAACCTTCTTTGTTGACTCTTTGTAGAGGGGGCCACTTACCTCCTAAATGCCATCATGTAATTATATATTTTAATGGATAAATGGATATTAACAAATAAGTAGTTGGAGCGGGTACAACCGCTCCAACCTATCTCTCAATGTATAAATAATTACCAAAGATAATACAATAGTGGATTGGACATCCCTTCCCAAATTACTTGTCTTTGATGGTTGTGTATGAGCGTGTAAAGTATGCTTGAATGTGTTGTGAAATCCTAGCTTTCAATATCTGGCACCATTGTCGTCCTCCATGTGGTCTGGGTGACAGCAGCAACACATGGGGGATGGTTCGAATCCTGAAGAAACCATGAGATACCATAGAAGAAAATGATATGCTAAAAGAACAACAAGAAAGATTCAATATTACTGGCGCATGCGTAAAGTCCCTATGAAGAAGAAAGAATGCTTGTGTCCATGGCGTGAAGGATAATTGACCAATATCGACCTGAAGCTAAAGAATTGCCTGTGGTAGAATTGCTGCTAAAGAAATGAAACAGGTGGAAATATTTTTTGTTTCTGTTTGATATCTATTGGAGAGGAAGAATTTGTTGCAAAGGAAGAATTCTGTCTGCAAGCGTGAAGGAGAATGAGACTGTCTGCAATTCTGTTTGTCGTTCAATGTTCAGCGTGAAGGAGAGCCATATTTTGCTACCCAGGGTGAAGAATTGCTGTGAGAGTTTGTGGAGGAGTTGCCATGTGGAAGAATCATGTGGAGGTTGCACTTGTTGAAAGGAGAGCTGTTTCTATCTTGCTTCTTGGACACGTGGAAGGGAGAGTCATTTGGAGGAAGAAGTGCTGGGGAGAAGAGCCAATCCTGTTGTTGCTGGTTGCTGCTCTTGCGTTGGGAGCGTGGTAATTTTTTCTGCATAGTACTGCAATGGAGAAAGAGCATTTGAAGGATCATATGGGAAATAGGTCGTGAAGGAGCGGCTCACTTGGTGTGGTAGGTAAAGAATAGCTACATGATGTATGAGTTAAAATATCAGATGAATTCTGTGTTGAACAAGACAAGGAAATGAAGAACTATGAAAACTCCCAATGCGCTCTTGAAGATTTTTTTGTGTCAAATATTATATAAACCAGCAGGTTTCCTATCAACTGAGTGATCCATCGCCCAACATATTGTTGATTTGTGGCTAGTAGTCCATCTGTCAAACTGTCTAAACTAATGTTTGCAACTTACTTATGAGTAGAAAGATATATCGAGCCATCCGGTTTCCAAATAATGATATAGAGAGAAGATCAATTGATGATATGGACTTATATAACAAGTGAATATGGACGTGCATCTGTCACTTGAAGCACTTGACTCACTTGTCCATCAACAAACTAGTAGTTCAAGTACTTCAAGATTGCACTATATCCCTAGTGACCACGGTCATGGAGCACTATGGAGATGTTTCTGTCAGTTCATTGCATTTGTGAGTTGTTGATATTAGTAAAACAATTGTTTAGATCGATGTATTGGATAAAGAAGAATGAGAGGATATATCAACTAGACTTGTTGGCAGTGTATATTTTAATGAATTTGATAAAGTCACTCATTGATCAAGGATTACTGGAGATCAATTTTATTATTTGTTAATATATTTATGTGGTCAATATTATTTTGAAACCAAATAAGTCATAGTAATTGCAAATTTCATAGAAGACTCAATTTGGTATGTAGTTCAAAATATTTTTTGGTCAACATTAGTCTAATGTGGTTTTTATGGTTGATGATTATTAAGTTGGCCAATAGTGGACTTGGTTGTAACTTGTGATATAGTTTTTTTTGGTCGATATATCAGTTGTTCAAGGTCACCATACTTATATGTTTTTGGTTGAGTCGAGTCTTGTCAATCTTCATTAAAAAAAAATTTAGCCAAGAGGGGGTTAAACGTGAGTCTCAATAGAGGCAGGCGATTCCCTCTAGTGTATGTAAATTAAGTTGGTTTCTTACCAACCATTATGCATTGACTTTAAATGTTTTGTGTTGATCGAATCGAGGAGGTTAAACGTGGGTATTTCTTAAAGGTAGGAGATCTCCTCACTTATGTAATGAATTCAGTATCTAGTCGACTATTATAAGATAAGTTTGAGTCATTCTAAAGTAGTTGATCACAACCAAGACCATGCACATGAGCATGAAATATACAATTTTGTAGGAAATTCAAACTCTCATGATAGAAGAAGATGACGACGATGGCATTCAAGAAAATATCATTCACTTACACAACAAAGCGCTTCAACAAGACATGATGACAATGTATCCCTAATTATCAAAATGCTAAAACTGTTCCTGGTTTGTGACCTTGGAAAGCCAGAAGACAGAGAAATGGCATAGAAAGTCGAAGAGCCAAAAGGCCTCGCATGCCTGAACCGATGGAGATGCCAGTCAGATGAGCCAGGGTGAGGCTTTAAACCAAAAGACCTCATTGTAGAATAAGATGATTGACTGTTGTTGTGAGAGGATGAGACTTCGATGGACTACTGCCAGATTGAAGATGGAGGCTGAAGAGTAACCAGTCATAGTAGAACCTTGTACACATGTGTTTTCCTATCAAGCTGGCGGCTATTGCGATTGAGTTACCTATGCAGACCGGTGTGCATGGTTGATGCACAGTGATGACTACTTCAACAGTAGCAAAGACCCAGGATTTTGATGCATATTTCTTTGTTCTCTTAGGGACGAAGACACGTTTTGATTGTGGGAGAGATGTACAGGGGGCCACTTACCTCCTAAATGTCATCATGTAATTATATAGTTTAAAGGATAAATGGATATTAACAAATGAGTAGTTGGAGCGGGTACAACCTCTCCAACCTATCTCTTAATGTATAAATAATTACCAAAGATAATACAACAGTGGATTGGACGTCCCTTCCCAAAGTACTTGTCTTTGATGGCTGTGTATGAGCATGTAAAGCATGCTTGAATGTGATGTGAAAGCCTAGTTTTCAACACTCTTCAACATATCCCACCCTTAGGTTTACTTTGTAGAAGTCTTTAGTGTACTCTCTCACTGTTAACAATCTTTGCCTAAGGTTTTGTACCTGTCTATACATAATTAACTGGTAATATTTGGTTAAGAACTTATCCCTCATCTTTGCTACCATCATATCCCAGCTCTTTATTAACGACTTATTCTTTCTCCTTCTTTCAGCTTCCACACTATCCCACGACAAGGATGCATGCCCTTTCAACCTTGTCATAGCCAATCTGACTCTCTTGTCTTCTTCATCCTCATTATACTCAAAGTACTTATCTAGCTCACTGATCTAGTCAATGGGATGCTCCACAACGATACTTCCATTGTAGGTCAACAACTTAGGTTTCAGCCTTGACGTTGCTCCTAGAATATATCTTAAATACCTTAGCTCAGGCATTTCCTACATAGGCAC
Organism: Pseudotsuga menziesii; assembly: GCA_001517045.1. Lineage (NCBI taxonomy): Eukaryota > Viridiplantae > Streptophyta > Pinopsida > Pinales > Pinaceae > Pseudotsuga > Pseudotsuga menziesii. The sequence goes on along the minus strand of LPNX010490282.1, from coordinate 94,054 downwards.
AATTACTTCTCTTTTCTCTTCATCCTTAGGTTCACTTACATACCTTGTTTCGGGATCTCTTCCTATGTCTGTCTCCATGGCTTCTAGACGTGATCGTATCTCCCTCATTTCCTCCAGAACTTCTGTGTTCGTTGCTGGTTGACCTCTGTCACGATTTCGCACTCTTCCCATGCATGCAACCATCCTCTTGGACTAAGCCTATGCAATAATAAATCTCTTTCACACTTCTACAATCTTACCTCACCAAGTCCCTTCTCTATACTTGGTCTTTTAGCAGCGTAGTTCTCGATCTTGAACCTCTTGAGCACTCTTCTTTACTCCTTTGAGACTTCTACTTCTACGCTTCTCTCTCACATGAGCTTCTCTTGGATCTAATACCAAAATTGGTGTAGGTGGGATCGACCGCAACCAACCCAACCAGTACTTCCAGGATCTAGTGGCTCCTATACTTAGCAGAACTACCAAATTTAGCCCACGGCCAAATTCTGCACTAAAATTTCCTCCCCACAATTTTGGTTTTGAAACCGCCTTTCCTCAACTTTGTTTCCACAAGAGAGTTTCTGGAATCGAGTTGTGGGATGCGGGATCTCAAACACCCAAAGTCGCGCTGCACAACTTTCTTTTCGCAATAGCTTCTCCACAAGCCAGTTGCGGGATGTGGATGCGGGATGTCAACTTCTCTAAGTTTCTCCCCCATAACTCTCTCTCCCCAAATTTTCCTCCACAATCCTACTGGCCGTCAGCTCTTTGCGGCCTTCCCTCCAACCGTCGATCTACTTTTTGATGCGGACCTCACAGATATTTGTGGATCTGTTATTGTCCTCACAAATTCCATTGTGAGTTCCTTCAGGGCCGTCAGATCTTCGTCTACGGACTCAATCTCCACCGTTCATTCTCTGCAAAACTAATTAATGGCAGAAAATCTTCCAGTTGCGTCGATTGATCATGGAATTTATCAATCCAGCCTGCAATATTCCCGACTCTTTAGTCGAACAATCCTATGCATGCATCTACACTCTACTTCAACTATTCAAGCAAGAAATTGATGCGTGAATTCAACAACTTCACAGAAATACATAAATGTTCAGGAAATCACTAAGGTCGGCTCTGTGAAAATACATAGTTCAACACTGTACATGCATAAAGGCTAACAATTCTACAAAAACATGATTAATCCTTCTATTAAGAAATCAAAGGAAAATGCACACAACCTTGATATCTCTTCGTTTAACTCTTCAAAATATTTGCAAGTAGGAATCAGACGTAGGTCTGTCTCCTTCTCTGCAAACTCGTAATTCTAATGCTAAAGAGAAGAACCCCCTCTACGTCTCTAAACTGACTATTTATGCTAAACAAATACTCCTATCCTGAGTGGTCCTCCCATTGAAACAAACACTACAAAGCCTGATGAAAACGTCCTTGTCTAAAACAAACAACCAGTGGCTTGATCTCCACATAGGGAGTCGTGATCCGCAATTATTCTTACTTGCACTAATAGACTACGACTCAGCAAAACGGTTACAAAGATGTCATAGCATGTGACCAACTCATCACATTGTTGGCATGTGACGATGCTCCTGCATCAGAGTCACAAGGTTGAAAATTATGAACCCCTGTTCATTAGATGAGCTATAGTGAAACCCTTGGTTTCCAACTCTGCAGCGATTATCCAAGTAGAATCCTCTATTGGTTGCTTCTTCCATTTGAACAAATACTCCATATAATCCTTCTTCCTTGCACTATTTACCATTTTAGTGTCCAGAATGGCCTCAACTTCTAATGGTTGTGCCACAGGCATCTGCCACACCCATTGTAAGTCTTCAGTAGGATCTTCTCCTTCTGCAAAGGTTCCAGTGTCACCTACTACATAAGGATATAGATCTACAACATTAAATTTTGGTGAAATACCCACTCCTGTAGGCATCTCCAACTCATAAGCATTTGAATAAAATTTCCTGAGTATCACGTAGGGTCCCATCTTCTTCATCTTCAGCTTGTTATACTCTCCCTTTGGAAATCTGTCTCTCTTTAGATATGCTAAGACCAAATATCCTACTTCATATTTCTTCTCTCTCCTTTTGGAATCTTCTCTATCCTTGTAACTAGTGTTACTCTGCTGTAACCTTGCTTTAACTTCCTCCTGCAGTTCACTGATCCTCGTTGCAAACTCTTCTCCCTCGGGGCTCCTTTTCTCCAGTTGACCTAAGTCATGAAGTTCACACACTCCTCTTGCATGCATTCCATACAAAATTTGGAATGGAATCATCCATGTACTTCTTTTTGGTGACTCATTATAGGAAAAATCAGCTTGAGCTAACACTCTTCCCCATTGCTTAGGACTCTCTCCAATCGAACTTCTCAACATGTTCCACAAAATTCTATTAACTACCTCTGTCTGTCCATTAGACTGTGGGTGATATGCTGAACTGAAGTTCAGTCTAGCACCCAACTTCTTCTACAAGGTCCTCTAGAAATGACCTATGAACTTTACATCTCTATATGATACAATGCTTCTAGGTAAACCATGTAGTTCACAACTTCATTGAAAAACAAGTGAGAAATGTGTGTAGCATCACTAGTCTTGTATCATGGAATGAAATGTGCCATATTAGTGAATCTATCAACAACTACAAATATAGAATCATGTCCCTTCCGAGTTCTTGGTAAACCCAGAATGAAATCCATACTCATAGAATCCCAAGGGCTAGTTGGAATAGGCAATGTTGTATACAACCCTATGTTCTGGATTCTTCCCTTAGCATGCTGACATACTCTGCATCTAATTACAAAATTCTCAACTTCAGACCTCATCCTTGGCTAAAAATAGAAATGAACCAACTATAATGTCCCAAGTTTTGAATTGGGTCACAATGGGCAAATCACATTTTCCATATTCATGAGATTGTCAAAGGGATGCTAAAAGTCAAATAATTGCCAAGGTGGAAAATCACTAGTTTCCTAGCTTGGGGGTGGAAGCTTTGAAATTTGGAATAAGGGGGATAATAAATAATGTTTAGACATTAGAAAGGAATACATATTTAATAATTTAGCTTATTAATTAAATACAAGAGAAAATGGAAGTGCCAATGGAGCATGAAGACACATGGAGACTATGGGGCCCACACTAGCTAGAATTCCTATGTTAAATGGTATCTTTCTCTTGCAAATTTGAATATATGGGAAGTCTAATGTTTCTTTATGGATTATAATGTTAATATAATTTTCCATATACTTCATAGGTCAAATTTTGGATGAATTGTAACTTACATGGGAGAGGAAGAGCCAAATGGGAGTTTCATGGACACTTGGCTAGATTCCCCTTACATTTATGACATCTATGACACCAATGATGGAGATTCTATGACACTTATGACACAATTCAGATATGAAGGCTGAAATACTGACATACTGACATTTCAGGACTAAATAGAGCATCTTAGAGGTCAAATTTGGGAGTAGGAGAAGGCCAAGAGGCTCCTACTCAAATTTGGGAGAAGAGGGAAGGTGAAGAGAGAGGCCACATGGCATAGCATGAGAAGCCACACCAATTCAACTTGTATTTGGTTTATGGATGGATTTGGAAACTTATAATACTAATAATTTTTATAAAATACAAGGATCAGCCATGAGAAGAAGCTTTTTGATCATTTGTGAAATTTGCTATTGTGAAGAAAGAGAGCTAGTGGATGACTAGTTCATGCCTTAGCCAATTCCGAGGGTGAGAGATTCCCATCCTAGTTGGTGTTTGGAGAGGCCACTCAGGTATTTCGTGGAGCTTTAATGGAGTCTTATTTGAAGGTTTAAGCTACAGGAAATCATGTGTATTATTCTATTGCAAGACTCTCTCTCAACTATTTCTAGTTTTCACACCATATTCATGCCAATGGAGGGATTGCACTTTGGGTGAGCTATTGATCTCTTTGGGGAATATTCTAATGCCCATTATATTATGTTATGATTTATATCCTCTGTATTTCAATTTCATAATAATCTCAGGTCGAAATACCCAAAATAATTCATGTAAAAATGTTGAACAATGAAGAAATAGTGTCATTTCCCCACTATCTTGTTGTGAACCATTGAATTGCTGATGACTTCGAATTGGGAGATCCTTTAATAGTAAATTTATTATTTGAATAATTTAAATATTATATTTTATTAATTCTTATAAAGTTTCAAGTCTAAATTCCCAAGATTTGTATGTCAAAATTACTTTTAATGAGCAAACAATGACCATTTCCACTCTATTTTGATATATGCCATGGTAATTCTTATTAATTCGAATGGAGGAATGTATATATGATAAATTTATGATGGATGGACTGTAATTAATGTTTATTTCAATTATAATTCTCATTAATTAATAATTGGAAGCCATTTTACTCATTTTTATTGCATTGGGAGAAGATTTGGTGCATTTTCCCCAAGGGTCAAAATTGTGACTTGGGAGTTGTTTTGGAAAGAGTCATAACAGAATCTATAAACTGAACCATGATGCATATGAGAATTTTAAAAGGTCCCTTACACATAACCATACTCTTTTAATAAATTCAAGTGATTTTGGGATCATTTGTGAAGCCATTTCCGGTAATTACCCGGGGGGAATTGGAGCCCCAATTTGCTAGTAAAGACTCCTACTTTGAACAGAGCATTAAACAAGTTTTTAGATGTAATTGGGAGGTCAAAAAATACATTAAAATTATATTTAAGTTATATTATCATTCATGTACCTTCATAGAAAATTTGGAAGCATTTGGGTCAATTTGGAGGTCTAGACATCAAAACTAGTCAAGAGCCAAAATTGTGAAAAAAATGGAAAATTGGGCATTTTAATAAAATTCCAAAAAGGGGACATTACAGTGGTATCAGAGAATTATCTTGGAACCTGATGTGGTCTTATATTTATTAGTAAAATAATTCAGGGACCACCATTATATATTGAAACTCCAAAGTTCTTTTGTTGAAGAGGAAAAAACAAAGTAGGAGAAGAAGACAATTTTTTGCAAACTATGACTAGGCATGAAAAGAGAACCTCATATGACGGTGAGGAGATAATAAAAAAGAATGGAACCTATATTTGAAGACATGAACAATAATGTTATGAAAGGATTTGAATTTTTGGCTATCCAAAGTTGGGAAAAATATATTGATTTTAAGAAAACCAAGGGGGAAAATGCATCAGTTTGCTTGAAGGAGCAAAAGGAGGAGACCCATGAACCACCTAGTTCTGAAATAGGTGGAGTAGAAGAAGTATTACATGAATATAATCAAAATTCACTCCCAGGTGACTCTGAAAAATATGAAGAGACATAACATGAGTATGAAGAAGTTTTTATTGAAAATACTGAAGATAATTTTGAGACACATGCTACCTTGGAAATGAAACAAAGAGCATATATTGATGGATGCTTGAACTATGAAGGAGTACCTACTGATGGTTTCTCACAACTCTATTATTGTGACATAAAGATAAGATTTCAAAAATTTTCTGCAAGCCAAAATTCCATTAAACATGAAAATGAATACCTTGTAGCAGTTGAAGAAGAAACAAGATCAAGTTCCCGATCACCACTTGAGCTTCATGAAGTTGGTCCAAGCAAGAAGAAAGAAGATCAAGAGGCTCATTTGCAACAGCCTAATTTTATTGAAGGGTCCTTAAAGATGAATTAAAAAAATATCCAATAGGCCCTTAGCATACTCCATGACACTCAAGCATAGGTATCAAATTCTTCTTGGAGAGTTACTTCCTTGGAGGAGCCATCCTTCCTTCAAGACATGGAGAAGATCCAAAGAGAAATGTGCAACATCAAAGCTAATTTCATGTCTTTGATTTTTGATAGAAAAAATTTCATTGAGCTTAGTGAATGTTTACATGAATCCTATTTGAAGAATATGAAGTTATTCATAAGCTCACAATTCAAAATGAGCAACTTCTTGAAAAGTTGAAAGACACTTGTTTTTCCTCCTATGGTTTAGATTGTCAAATGGTAGATTGTTTGGAGGATTCTCATGACATGGTGTATGATGAGGAATTTGGAAATTTTAATGTACTTTATGTATTTGAAGATGTACTTGAATAGATCCAAAGGAACTTGATGTGGTGGAAGAGGAACTTGAATTGTCTCTTGATGAAGGGCATGCAATTTTTGAAGAAGTGCATAATTCCACCACCTTGGAACCAACCCATGAGGAATTTTTTTCATTTTCGAGGGAGGTGAATAATCCTACCACTATGGATAATTCAAATTATGACAATTTTTCACTTACTTATCATTTGGGTGAGTAGGTTCTTTCTCCTACATCCTACACTTCTAAATTTTGCAGCAGTCATCCTAGTGAAGTATGGGTGAAAGGTTTCTTTTTTATGGTGCCACATGAAGAGCATGGAAATTATATTTCTCCTTTTGATGATGGAATTATTAGAGAACCATATTATTTACATTTGCAGCAGCATCATTGTTTACATTATGATTATACAAATCTACATAGGTGCACCTATGATGTTGATTTGAGTCACTTGAAGGCTCATGGTTTTTCTTGCTCAACACTTGGTTCATTTGATGTTGGAGGAGCTTCATCCAACACTTGGGTGAAGAGGGATATGATTGAGGAACATTATTATTGGCATCAAAATCCTCTATTATTTCATGATGATATACATATTGATGGGTGTATTGATGAGAATTCTTTGAGACACTTGAAGTCTTCGTGTTTTATTTGCTCCTTATTTGGTTCATATTTTGGTGGAGGTTCTTCATTCACTTCTTGGATGAAAGAAAAAATGGCTGATTATTATTTGGATCCATATTACATTCTTTGGGAGCAGAATTATAGGACATGGGATCCTCACCTATGTCATTGGAGCATATTTGATTGGTCACTTGAAGCATGTATGCACTTGGAAAATGGTAGTCTACTCACTGGGATGTATAAGCACTTTCATGATTTCTTGGTGAGGCACCTCCTTGATGTACATTCTTATTATGTTTTTATATACTTTTATGATATATATTATGCAATCATGATGTTTGGAAGAATTCATACAAGAAAATGGGATGCAGGAATTCTCTTTCCAAATGGTATGGGTTGGAGAGCAGTCTTAATTGTTGGAGTGCAATGCAAGCAATGGGACCCTAGGATAGTTTTTAGTCCCATTGATTTCAAATTATTTGGGAAACAAGAAGTATGGGAGATGGAATCCCCATTTAATAATATGATGTTAATCAGAGTAGTGCAGCAGCAAGCATGGTGGTTCCTCTCTGAAATATTCATGAAATCTCAAAGACTCAAGTGGGAAGCTTAGTGGCAACTTCAAAGAATCATACAGAAAGTAGGTTCTTCAACAACCATGTTTGAAATTGCTTGAGGACAAGAAATATTGGGAAGGAAGGATTTTTAATGTCCCAAATTTTGAATTGGGTCACAATGGGAAAATCACATTTTCCATATTCATGAGATTGTCAAAGGGATACTAAAAGTGAAATAATTGCCAAGGTGGAAAATCACTAGTTTCCTAGCTTGGGGGTGGAAGCTTTAAGATTTGGAATAAGGGGGGTAATAAATGATGTTTAGACATTAGAAGGGGATAAATATTTAATAATGTAACTTATTAAATAAATTCAAGAGAAAATAGAAGTGACAATGGAGCATGAAGACACATGGAGACTATGGGGCCCACACTAGCTAGAATTCCTATGTTAAATGGTATATTTCTCTTGCAAATTTGAATATATGGGAAGTATAATGTTTTTTTATGGATTATAATGTTAATTTAATTTTCCATATACTTCATAGGTCTAATTTGGGATGAATTGTAACTTACATGGGAGAGGAAGAGCCAAATGGGAGTTGCATGGACACCTGGCTAGATTCCCCTTACATTTATGACATCTATGACACCAATGATGGAGATTCTATGACAATTATGACACAAGTTAGATATAAAAGATGACATACTGACATGTTAGGACTTAATAGAGCATCTTATAGGTCTAATTTGGGAGTAGGAGAAGGCCAAGAGGCTCCTACTCAAATTTGGGAGAAGAGGGAAGGTGAAGAGGGAGGCCACATGGCATAGCATTAGAAGCCACACCAATTCGACTTGGATTTGGTTTATGGATGTATTTGGAACCTTATAAGACTAATAATGTTTATAAAATACATTTTTCAGCCATGAGAAGAATCTTTTTGATCATTTGTGAAATTTGCTATTGTGAAGAAAGAGAGCTAGTGGATGACTAGTTCATGCCTTAGCCAATTTCAAGGGTGAGAGATTCCCATCCTAGTTGGTGTTTGGATAGGCCACTCAGGTATTTCATGGAGCTTTAATGGAGTCTTATTTTCATTTTTAAGCTATAGGAAATCATTTGGATTCTTCTATTGCAGCACTCTCTCTCAACTATTTCCAGTTTTCACACCATATTCATGCCAATGGAGGGATTGCACTTTGGGTGAGATATTGATCTATTTGGGGAAGATTCTAATGCCCATTATATTATGTTATGATGTATATCCTATTTAGGTTATTTTTATAATACTCTCAGTTCGAAATACCCAAAATAATTCATGTAAAAATGTTGAACAATGAAGAAATAATGTCATTTCCCCACTATCTTGTTGTGAACCATTGTAATGCTAATGATTTTGAATTGGGAGAGCCTTTAATTGTCCATTTATGATTGTAATCAGTTATATATTCTCTTTTATCATTCTCAGAAAGTTTCAAGTCGAAATTCCCAAGAGTTGTATGTCAAAATGACTTTTAATCAGCAAACAATGACCATTTCCACTCTATTTTGATATATGCCATGGTAATGCTTATTATTTCGAATGGAGTATTGTATCTCTGATAAATGTATGATTTATGGAATTTAATTAATGTTTATTTCAATTCTAATTTTCATTACTTAAGCATTGGAATCCATTTTACTCATTTTTGTTGCATTGGGAGAAGATTTGGTGCATTTTCCCCAAGGGTCGAAATTGTGACTTGGGAGTTGTTTTGGAAAGAGTCATAACAGACTATATAAACTGAAAAATGATGCATATGATACTTTGGAAATGTACCTTACACATAAACATCCTCTTTTAATAAATTCAAGTGACTTTGGGATCATTTGTGAAGTGATTTCCAGCAATTACCCGGGGGGAATTGGAGCCCCAATTTGCTAGTAAAGACTCCTACTTTGAACATAACATTGAACAAGTTTGTAGATGTAATTGGGAGGTAAAAAAAAATACATGAGAATGATATTTAAGTTATATTATCATTCATGTACCTTCATAGAAAATTTGGAAGCATTTGGGTCAATTTGGAGGTCTAGACATCAAAACTAGTCAACAGCCAAAATTGTGAAAAAAATTTAAAATTGGGCGTTTTAATAAAATTAAAAAAAGGGGAAATTACACCAACTGTAAAAAGGTTTTATCACTTCCAAAGTGACCTGCCATACCTCGATTGTTTTTTTCCTGTAGCAAGTTCTCTCTTATGGAACACTTTGGTATACAAAGTTTATTGTTTTTAAAGAGTAAACCATCTTGTAGTGCATACTCCATCCATGGATCTTTGTAAAAATCCAATGGACTATTACAAGCCTTGTAAGATTCCTGAAAATCAATGTCATTCTCATACAAATCCATTAAATTTTCAAATCCCAAGACTTGGATTTGATTCTCTTGCATAATCAACAGTCTTCTACTTAACGCATCAACTATTCTGTTTGATTGTCCACTTATGTGTTTCAACACAAAGGTAAATATTTGTAAGAACTTAACCTACTTGACATGTTTTAGGTCAAATTAGGTTGCTTCATAATGTACTATAATGCATGGTTATTAGAATACAACACAAATTCTCAAGGCATTAAATAATGTCTTGAATGCTTCATTGCTTGAACAATAGCATAAAACTCCTTCTCATAAGATGAATACTTCCTATTTGCATCATTCGAATTCTCACTAAAATACACTATAGGCTTGTCCTCCTGACTGAGAACAGCTCCGGTTGATACCCCACTAGCATCACACTTTACTTGGAAAGGGTGTTTGAAGTCTGGAAACTTCAATACTGGTTGTTCAGTTGTCTTCTTCTTCAAGAACTAAAAACTCCTTTCAGCCTCTTCTATCTATCCTTCTTGATTGTCTTGATAATAGATGCACACATACCACTTGAATTCTTTATAAATTTCCTATAAAAACTTGCCAATACATGAAAGCTTCTTAACTCAAATATGTTCCTGGGTGAAGGCCAATCAATGATTGCTTCCACCTTTTCTAGATCCATATTCAACCCATCCCTTGAGATACCAAAACCTAAATATATTAGATTTTCCTTCATGAACATACATTTCTTCACATTTATCAACAAATTTTCCTATTGTGGCCTCTCTAAAACATATCTCAGATGCTTCAAATGCTCTTCTTTTGTTTAGATGAAAACCAAAATGTCATCAAGGTAAACTATCACAAAATTACCTATGAAATCTCTCAAGAATTCATTCACGAATCTCATGAAAGTGCTTGGTGCATTGGACAATCCAAATGGCATGACCAACCACTCATACAACCCCTCATTAGTCTTAAAGGATGTATTCCACTCATCTCCTTCTCTGATCCTAATCTGATGATACCCACTCTTCAAATCTAGTTTTGAAAAGCACGTTGCCCCACTTAGGCAATCCATCATGTCGTCCATCCTTGGTAGTGGAAATCAATATCTGATGCTAATCTTCTTAATTGCTTTGGAGTCCGTACACATCCTCCACTCACCATCCTTCTTTGGTTTCAGTATTGCTGGTACTACACATGGATTCAGACTCTTCTGGACCAATCCTTTGTCCAAAAATCCTCGGACCTATTTCCTCAATTCTTCATTCTCTTGAGGTGTCGACCTATATGCTGCCTTGTTTGGTAAACTAGCTCCTGGAGTAAAATCAATCTGATGACTTATATCCCTCCTTTGTGGTAGCTCATTGGGTAAATCATCCACCACGATGTCACTAAACTCACTTAGCATCTGTTGAATCTCCTCTAGTAGATCTGTGATGTTATTCTTCATTGTCACCACTCTCGGTTTCCATACCACATCATAGCTCAACTCATCCTCTTCAATCTATTGCAAATATTCTTTTCTTGATAGCATCAGAACATTGGATGTTGGTTGTCCCGTTGTACCACCTTCTTGCAAAGGGTGAAGTAAATGTTTTATCCCATTTTGCTCAAAACTATCATAGTTACTCCTACCATCATGAGTCACTCTCTTATCCAATTTCCACGGTCTTCCTAAGAGTATATGACAAACATCCATGGGCATAACATCACACAGAATGTTTTCCTTAGATGGACCAATCTAGAAATCAACTTCACGTTGCTCACTCACCACGATTTGATGTCCTTTATGTAACCGATATACTTTGTATGGAACATGATGCTTGGTCCTCTTCAAACTCAGCTTCTCCACCATCTCTGTGGAAACAAGATTGTCAGTACTTCCATTGTCAATCACCATCTTACAGCACTTCCCTTGGACTTGACACATGGTCCTAAATAAATATTTTCTTTGAGCAGGCTCTGCGTGCTCCTTCTCAGGTTTCAATAAGAATTTATTCATCATCAATTACTCTCCTATCTTTGGAAAAACTTCAACCACTATCAAGTTTTCTTGGTGCTACTCATTTTGAGATACATAGGCTCCCCTCTGTCCGACGTCTTCCTTCTATGGACATTCAAATGATCTATGCCCCAACTGGTTGCATTTGTAACACATACAGACGGTTCCTCTACCTCTACCTCCTTATTAAGGTTCTCTTCTCCTATTGTTACCTCCTCTACCATGTTGCTCTTGTTGGTTAGATTTAGTGAACTCTCTTCTCTGGACTCCAAATATTCCTCCTCTAGTTGCTTATCCTCATCCTCTGGTCAAACCTTGACCTCTGTCGAAGCTTTGCTTCCTCGCTATCCTTTCTTCTGCCCTTAAGGCACATTGATAAACCTCCTCCATTAATGTTCTAGGTGAGATCATTCTAATCTTTTCTTGGATATCCATCCTTAGACCATTGACATACCTAGCAACCTTCTCTACTAACTTTTCCACATATCCTGCCCTTAGGTTTACTTTGTAGAACTCTTCAGTGTACTCTCTCACTGTTAACAATCTTTTCCTAAGATTTTGTATATGTCTATACATAATTAATTGGTAATATTTGGGTAGGAACTTAGCCCTCATATTTTCTACCATCCTATCCCAACTCTTTATCAATGACTTATTCTTTATGCGTCTTTCAGCTTGCACACTATCCCACCACAAGGATGCATGCCCTTTCAACCTTGTCATAAAAAATTTGACTCTCTTGTCTTCTTCAACCTCGTCGTACTCAAAGTACTTATCTAGCTCATTGATCTAGTCAATGAGATGCTCTGCAACAATACTTCCATCGTAGGTCGGCAACTCTGGTTTCAACCTTGACATTGCTCCTAGAATCGATTTGAAATACCTTAGCTCAAGAATTTTCTACATAGGTGTAGCTTATTCTCTTTGGTCTTCATCGTCGGGTTCACTTGCATCCCCTTCTTTTGGATCTCTTCATCTGTCTATCTCCATGGCTTCCAGACGTGTTTGTATCTCCCTCATTTCCTCCAAAACTTCAACATTCACCATTGGTTGACCTATGTCACGACCTTGCGCTCTGCCCATGCATGCATCCATCCTCTTGCACTAAGCCTCTGCAATAACAATTCTCTTTCACACTGCTACAATCTTACTTCACCAAGTCCCTTCTCTGTACTTGGTCATTTGGAAACGTGGTTCTCGATCTAGAACCACTTGAACACTCTTCCCTGCTCCTTCTAGGCTTCTACTGCTATGATTCTCTCTCACACGAGTTTCTCTTGGATTTGATACCAAATTTGGTGCAGGTGGGATTGACAGCAGCCAACCCAACTAGCACTTCCAGGATCTCGTGGCTCCTACACTTAGCAGGACTAGCAAATTTATCCCACAGCCAAATTCTGCACTAAAATTGCATCCTCGCAATTTTGCTTCTGCAACCGCCTTTCCGCAACTCTATTTCCACAACAGCATTTCCACAGTCGGGTTGCGGGATGCGGGATCTCAAACACCCAAAGTCTCACTCCATAACTTTCTTTCCACAACGGATTCTCTGTAAGAGGGTTGTAGGATGTCAACTTCCCAAAGTTTCTCCCCCGCAACTCTCTCTCTGCAACTTTTCCTCTGCAATCCTCCTAGTCGTCATCTCTTTGTGGCCTTCACTTCGACCGTCAATCTACTTTTCAATGCGGACCTCATAGATATTTGTGAATCTGTTATCATCCACGTAACTTTTGTTGCGGGTTTCTTCAGGGCTATCAAATCTTTGTCTGTGGACTCATCTCCACCGTTCATTCTCTACAAAACTCATTAATGGCAGAAAATTTGCGGGTTGCATAGATTGATCATGAAATTGATCAATCCATCTTGCAATATTCTCAATTCTTTATCCCAACACTCCTATGCATGCATCTACACTCTACTCCAACTATTCAAGCAAGAAATTCATGCGTGAATTCAACAACTTCACACAAATACACAAATGTTCAGGAAAACGCCAAGGTCGGCTCTGCGAAAATACACAGTTCAACACCATACATTCATAAAGGCTAACAACCCTACAAACACACGGTTAAACCTTCTATTAAGCAATCAAAGGAAGATGCACACAGCTTGGATCTCTCTTCTTCTGACTCTTCAAAATGTTTACAAGTAGGAATGAAACACAGGTATGTCTCCTTCTCTGCAAACTCAAAATTCTAATGCTAAAGAGAAGAACCTCCTCTACGTCTCTAAACTGACCATTTATCCCAAACTGCTACATCTATCCAGAGTAGTCTAGCCACTAAAACAAACACTACAAATCATGATGAAAACATCCTTGTCTGAATCAAACAACCAACAACTTGATCTCCATGGAGGGAGTCATGATCCACAATTATTCTTACTTTCACTAAGAGACTATGACTCAGCAAAACAGTTACAAAGATGCCACAACATGTGACCAACTCATCACATTTTTGGCATGTGACGATGCACCTGCATCAAACTCGCAATGTTGAAAATTATGAACCCCTAATCATTAGATCAGATACAGTGAAACCCTTGGTTTCCAACTTTGCATTGCTCATCCAAGTAGAATCCTATGTTGGTGACTTCTTCATTTGACCAAATACTCCAGATAATCCTTCTTCCTTGTACTCTTTACAACTTTAGTGTCCAGAATGGCCTCAACTTCCAATGGTTGTACCAAAGGAATTTGCCACACCCATTGTAAGTCTTCAGTAGGATCTTCTCCTTCTGCAAAGTTTCCAGTGTCACCTTCTAATTAAGGATATAGATCTGCAACATTAAATATTGGTGAATAGCCACTCCTGTAGCCATTAACAAACTCATAAGCATTTGCTAAAAATTTCCTAAGTATCCTGAAGGGTCCTATATTATTCATCTTGAGCTTGTTATACTCTCCCTTTGGAGATCTATCTCTCTTTAGACATGCTAAGACAAAATCACCTACTTCATAGTTCTTCTATCTCCTTTTAGAATCTGCTCTGGCCTTGTAACTGGTGTTACTCTACTGTAACTGTGATTTAAATTGCTCCTGCAGTTCACTGATCCTCGTTCAAACACTTCTCCGTCAACGCTCCTTTTCTCCAGTTGACCTAAGTCATGAATTTCACACACTCCTCTTGGATGCATTCCATGCATAATTTGGAATGGACTCATCCCTGTAGTTATGTTTTGTGAATCATTATAGGCAAAATCAACTTGAGCTAACACTTTGTCCCACTGTTTAGGACTCTCTCCAATCAAAATTCTCAACATGTTCCCCATACTTCTATTAACTACCTCTTTCTGTCCATTATATTGTGAGTGATATGCTGAAATGAAGTTAAGTATTGTACCCAACTTCTTCCACAAGGTCCTCCAGAAATTACCTATGAACTTTACATCTCTGTCTGATACAATGCTTCTAGGTAAACCATGTAGTTTAACAAATTTATTGAAAAACAAGTTAGCAACGTGTGTAGCATCACTATTCTTGTAGCATGGAATGAAATGTGGCATCTTAGTGAATCTATCAACAAATACAAATATAGAATCATGTCCCGTCTGAGTTCTTGGTAATCCCAAAATGAAATCCACAGTCATAGAATCCCAATACCTAGTTGGAATAGGAAATGGTGTATACAATCCTATGTTCTGGATTCTCCCCTTAGCATGCTGGCATACTCTACATCTACTTACAAACTTCTCAACTTCATACCTCATTCTTGGCCAAAAATAGAAATGGCACAACTATCCAAAGGTTTTATCACTTCCAAAGTGACCCACCATGCCTCCATTGTGTTTTTCCTGTATCAATTTCTCTCTCATTGAACAGTTTGGTATACACAGTTTACTACTTTTAAAGAGTAAACCATCTTGTAGCGCATACTCCATCCATGGCTCTCTGTCCACCTCCACTGGAGTCTTACAAGCCCTGTAAGCTTCCTGGAAATCAATGTCATTCTCATACAAATCCCTTAAATGTTCAAATCCCAAAACTTGGATCTGATTCTCTTGCATAATCAATAGTCTTCTACTTAAGGCATCAACTAATCTGTTTGACTGTCCACTTATGTGTTTCAACACAAAGGTAAAGCTTTGTAAGAACTCAACCCACTTGACATGTTTCAGGTTCAACTTAGGTTGCTGCATAATGTACTCTAATGCATGGTTATCAGAATACAACACAAATTCTCTAGGCATTAAATAATGTCTCCAATGATTCATTGCTTGAACAATAGCATAAAACCCCTTGTTATAAGATGAATACTTCTGCTTTGCATCATTCGATTTCTCACTGAAATATGCTATAGGCTTGTCCTCCTCACTGAGTACAGCTCTGATTGCTACCCCACTTGCATCACACTTTACTTGGACATGGTGTTTGAATTCTGGAAACTTCAATACTGGTTTTTCTGTGATCTTATTATTCAAGAACTGAAAACTCTTTTCAGCCTCTACTATATATCCTTCTTGATTTTATCGACAATAGATGCACAAATACCATTGAAATGCTTTATAAATTTCCTATAAAAACTTGCCAATCCATGAAAGATTCTTACCTCAAATATGTTCCTGGGTGAAGTCCAATCAATGATTGCTTGCACCTTTTCTGGATCCATCTTCAACCCATCTCTTGAGATAACAAAGCCTAAATATACTAGCTCTGGCTTCATGAACATACACTTCTTCACATTTACCAACAACTTTTCCTGTTGTAGCCTCTCTAAAACATATCTCAAACTCTTCAGATGCTCTTCTTCTGTTTGGCTAAAAACCAAAATGTCATCAAGGTAAACTACCACAAACTTACATATGAAATCTCTCAAGAATTTATTCATGAATCTCATGAAAGTGCTTGGTGTGTTGGACAATCCAAATGGCATGAACAACCACTCATACAACCCATCAATTGTCGTAAAGGCTGTCTTCCACTCATATCCTTCTCTGATCCTAAGCTAATGATACCCATTCTTCAAATCCAGTTTTGAAAAGCACGCTGGCCCACTTAGGCAATCCATCATGTCGTCCATCTCTCTAGAGTCCGTACACATCCTCCACTCACCATCCTTCTTTGGTTTCAATACTACTGGTACTACACATGGACTCAGACTCTTCTGGACCAAACCTTTGTCCAACAATCCTTGGACTTGTTTCCTCAATTTTTCATTCTCTTGAGGTGTCAACCTATATGCTTCCTTGTTTGGTAAACTAGCTCCTAGGATAAAATCAATATGATGACTTATATCCCTCCTTGGTGGTATCTCATTGGGTAAATCATCCACCACGATGTCACTAAAATCACTCAACATCTCTTGAATATCCTCAGGTAAATATGTCACGTTAGTCCTCATTGTAACCACTTTTGGTTTGCATACCACAACATGTCTCAACTCATCCTCCTCAATCTGTTGCAAATATTCTTTTCCTGATAGCATTAGAACTTTGGATGTTGGCTGTCCTACTATACCACCTTCTTGCAAAGGGTGTAGTACATGTTTTAACCCATTCTCTTCAAAACTATAACAATTACTCCTACCATCATGAGTCAGTCTCCTATCAAATTGCCACGGTCTTCCTAACAGTATATGACAAACATCCATGGGCATAACATCACACAGAATCTTGTCCTTATATGGAACTATCTAGAAATCAACTTCATGCTTCTCACTTACCAGAATTTGATGTCCTTTATGTAGCCAATATACTTTGTATGGAACAGGATAGTTGGTCCTCTTCAAACTCAGCTTCACTACCATCTCTATTTAAACAAGATTGTCAGTACTTCCACTATCAATTACCAGATTACAACACTTCCCTTGGACTTAAAACATGGTCCTAAATAAATATTTTCTTTGAGCAGGCTTTGCGTGCTGCTTCTCAGGTTTCAACAAGACTTTATTCATCATCAATGACTCTCTGTCTCTAGAAAAACTTCAGCCACCGTCGACTGTTCTTGGCACTGCTCATTCTGAGCTACATAGGCTCCCCTCTGTCCTACATCTTCCTTCTCTGGACATTCAAATGATCTATGCCCCAACTGGTTGCATTTGTAAAACCTATAGACAGTTCCAATGTCTCTTCCTCTACCTATACCCCCTTGGTAAGGTCCTCTTCTACTAGAGTCACCTCCTTTACCATGTTTCTCTTACTGGTTAGAGTTACTGAACTCTCCTCTCTGGACTCCAAATATTCCTCTTCCAGCTGCTTGTCCTCATCCTCTGGTTGAACCTTGATCTTTGTTGAAGGTCTGCTTCCTCGCTATCTTTTCTTCTGCCCTTAAGGCACATTGATACACCTCCGCCATTGTTCTAGGTGAGATCATGTGGAACTCTTCTTGGATATCCATCCTTAGACCATTGACATACCTAGCAACCTGCTTTGCTAACTCTTCCACATATCTTGCCCTTAGTTTTACTTTGTAGAACTCTTGATTGTACTCTCTCACTGTTAACAATATTTTCCAAAGGTTCTATACCTATCTATACAAAATTAACTAGTAATCTTTGGGAAAGAAATTATCCCTCATCTTTGCTACCATCCTATCCCATCTCTTTATCAACGACTTATTATTTATCCTTCTTTTAGCTTGCACGTTATCCTACCACAAGGATACATTCCCTTTCAACCTTGTGACATCCAATTTGACTCTCTTGTCTTCTTCAACCTCATCGTACTCAAAGTGCTTATCCATCTCACTGATCGAGTCAATGAGATGCTCCGCAAGGAGACTTCCATCGTAGGTCGGCAACTTAGGTTTTGCCCTTGACATTGCTACTAGAATCGATCTGAAATAACTTAGCTCTGGAATTTCCTACATAGGTGCAGCTTCTTCTCTTTGCTCTTCATCCTCAGGTTCACTTACATGCCCTCCTTCTAGATCTATTCATTTGTTTGTCTCCATGGCTTCCAAACGTGCTCGTATCTCCCTCATTTCCCGCAGGACTTCTGCGCTCACCACTAGTCGACCTCTGTCACGAACTTGTGCTCTTCCCATGTGTGCGACCATCCTCTTACACTAAGCCTTTGCAATAACATTTCTTTTTCACACTACTACAATCTTACGTCACCAAGTCTCTTCTCTGTACTTGGTCTTTTGGCAATGCGGTTCTCGATCTAGAAACTCTTGAGAACTCTTCTTTGCTCCTTCCAGGATTCTACTGCTACTCTTCTCTCTCACATGCACTTCTCCTAGCTCTGATACCAAATTTTGTGCAGGTGGGATCGACCGCAGCCAACCCAACCAGAACTTCTAGGATATGGTGGCTCCTACACTTAGCAAGACTGCCAAACTTATCCCACAGCCAAATTCTGTGCTAAAATTGCGTCCTCACAATTTTGCTTCCGCAACTGCCTTTTTGCAACTTTGTTTCTGCAACAGAGTTTCTGTAGTTAGGTTGTAGGATGCGGGATCTCAAACAACCAAATTAGTGCTCCACAAATTTATTTTCGTAAAGGATCCTCTGCAAGTGGATTGCGGGATGCGGGATGTGAGATGTCAACTTCCCAAAGTTCCTCCCCTGCAACTCTCTCTCTGCAACTTTTCCTCTGGAATCCTCCTATCCATTATCTCTTAGTGGCCTTCACTCCAACCATTGATCTATTATTCAATGCAGACCTCAGATATATTTTTGGATCTGTTATTGTCCATGCAACTTCCATTGCGGGTTTCTTCAGGGCAGTCAGATCTTTGTCTGTGGACTGAATCTCTACCATTCATTCTCTGCAAAACTCGTTAATGGAATAAAATCTGCAGGTTGCATCGATTGATCATTGAATTGATCGATACCGCCTACAATCTTCCCTACTCTTTATCCCAACACTCCTATGCATGCATATACACTCTACTTCAACTATTCAAGCAAGAAATTGATGTGTGAATTCAACAACTTCCCAAAAATACACAAATGTTTAGGAAAACGCCAAGGTCGACTCTGCGAAAATACACAGTTCAACACCGTACATGCATAAAGGATAAGAACCCTATAAACACACAGTTAATCCTTCTATTAAGAAATGAAAGGAAAATGCACACAACTTGGATCTCTCTTCTTTCGACTCTTCAAAATGTTTACAAGTAGGAATCAGAAGCAGGTCTGTCTCCTTCTTTGCAAACTTGAAATTCTAAAGATGAAGAGCAGAACACCCTCTATGTCTCTAAGCTGACTATTTATACTAAATTTCTACTCCTATTATGAGCGGTCCTTCCACTAAAACAAACACTACAAAGCATGATGAAAACTTCCTTGTCTGAAACAAACAACCAGCAGATTGATCACCATGCATGCAGTCATGATCTACAATTATTCTTACTTTCACTAATAAACTATGACTCAGCAAAACGGTTACAAAGATGCCATAGTATGTGACCAACTCATCACATTGCTGGCATGCGACGATGCTCCTGCATCAAATTTGCAAGGTTGAAAATTATGAACCCTTGTTCATTAGATCAGCTATAGTGAAACCCTTGGTTTCCAACTCTGCAGCGCCCATCCAAGTAGAATCCTTTGTTGGTCGCTTCTTCCATTTGACCAAATAATCTAGATAATTTTTCTTCCTTGTACTCTTTACCACTTTAGTGTCCATAATGGCATCAGCTTCCAATGGCTGTGCCACAGGCCTCTTCCACATCTATTGCAAGTCTTCAGTAGGATCTTCTCCTTCTGCAAAGGTTCCAGTGTCACCTGCTACATAAGGATATAGATCTGCACCATTAAATATTGGTGAATACCCACTCCTGTAGGAATCTCCAACACATAAGCATTTGCTGAAAATTTCTTGAGTATCCCGTAGGGTCCTATCTTCTTCATCTTCAGCTTGTTATACTCTCCCTTTGGAAATATGTCTCTCTTTAGATATTCCAAGACCAAATCTCCTACTTCATAGTTCTTCTCTCTCCTTTTGGAATCTATTCTGGCCTTGTAACTAGTGTTACTCTATTGTAACCTTGCTTTAAATTGCTCCTGTGGTTCATTGATCCTCATTGCAAACTCTTCTCCCTCAGCGCTTATTTTCTCCAGATGACCTAAGTCATGAAGTTCACACACTCCTCTTGGATGCTTTCCATACAGAATTTGGAATGCACTCATCCCTGTACTTTTGTTTGGTGAATCATTATAGGCAAACTCAACTTGAGCTAACACTTTGTCCCACTGCTTAGGACTCTCTCCAATCAAACTTCTCAACATGTTCCCCAGACTTCTATTAACTTCCTCTTTCTATCCATCAGATTGTGGGTGATATGCTGAACTCAAGTTCAGTCTGGTACCCAACTTCTTCCAGAAGGTCCTCCAAAAATGACCTGTGAACTTTACATCTCTGTATGATACAATGCTTCTAGGTAAACCATGTAGTTTCATAACTTCATTGAAAACCAAGTTAGCAATGTTTGTAGCATCAATAGTCTTGTAGCATGGAATGAAATGTGTCATCTTAGTGAATATATCAACAACTACAAATATAGAATCATGTCCCTTCTGAGTTCTTGGTAAACCCAGAATGAAATCCATACTCAAAGAATCCCAAGGCCTAGTTGGAATAGGAAATGGTGTATACAATCATGTGTTCTAGATTCTACACTTAGCATGTTGGCATACTCTGCCTTTACTTACAAACTTCTCAACTTCAGACCTCATCCTCGGCAAAAAATATAAATGACCCAACTATCCAAAGGTTTTATCACTTCCAAAGTAGCCTACCATACCTCCATTGTGTTTTTCCTGTATCAAGTTCTCTCTCATGGAACACTTTGATATACATAGTTTACTATTTTTAAAGAGTAAACCATCCTGTAGCACATACTCCATCCATGGCTCTCTATCCACCTCCAATGGAGTCTCACAAGCCCTGTAAGCTTCCTGGAAATCAATGTCAATCTCATACAAATCCCTTAAATGTTCAAATCCCAAAACTTGGATTTGATTCTCTTGCATAATCAACAATCTTTTACTTAAGGCATTAGCTACTCTGTTTGACTGTCCACTTATGTGTTTCAACACAAAGGTAAATCTTTGTAAGAACTCAACCCACTTGACATGTTTCAAGTTCAACATAGGTTGCTGCATAATGTACTGTAATGCATGGTTATGAGAATAAAACACAAATTCTCTAGGAATTAAATAATGTCTCCAATGCTTCATTGTGTGAACAATAGGATAAAACTCTTTGGCATAAGATGAATACTTCTACTTTGCATCATTTGGCTTCTCACTAAAATACGCTATAGGCATGTCCTCCTGACTAAGTACAGCTTTGATTGCTACCCCACTAGCATCACACTTTACTTGGAAAGGGTGTTTGAAGTCTGGCAACTTCAATACTGGTTTTTCAGTTATCTTCTTCTTCAAGAGCTAAAAAATCCTTCAGCATCTGTTGTCTATCCTTCTTTATTGTCTCGACCATAGATGCACAAATACCACTGAAATTATTTATAAATTTTCTATAAAACTTGCCAATATATGAAAGCTTCTTACCTCAAATATGTTCCTGGGTGAAGGCCAATCAATGATTGCTTGCACCTTGTCTGGATCCATCTTCAACCCATCTATTGAGATAACAAAACCTAAATATACGAGCTCTTGCTTCATGAACATACACTTCTTCACATTTATCAGTAACTTTTCCTCTTTTAGCCTCTCTAAAACATATCTGATATGCTTCAGATGCTCTTCTTCTGTTTAGCTAAAAACCAAAATGTCATCAAGGTAAACTATCACAAACTTACCTATGAAATATCTCAAGACTTCATTCATCAATCTCATGAAAGTGATCGGTGCATTGGACAATCCAAATGGCATGAACAACCACTCATACAACCCCTCATTTGTCTTAAAGGTTGTCTTCTACTCATCTCCTTCTGTGATCGTGATCTGATGATACCGACTCTTCAAATCTAGTTTTGAAAATTATGTTACCCCACTTAGTAAATCCATCATGCCATCCATCCTTGGTAATGGAAATCTATATCTGATGCTAATCTTGTTAATTGCTCTGGAGTCTGCTGATCTGATCCCGGGGGCGAACCCGGAAAGTCATCGAACCCACTCGAAACAATCGGGACCAATAGGATCATTTTTCTGACGTTAGTGCAAGTGAACATGAGCATAATATAAGTGTGTAACATAGAATCATCCACATGAAAATGAAAAATCATTCAAGCACATTAGGGACAAGATTTGATTACGGAGTTCACTAGATCTCCTGGCTACGTCTCTGTGCCTACTCCAAAATAGAGTGACCAATCCATTGCAAATGCACAAATACATAAGATACATCACAACAGATTCACCTGCAGAGTCTTCATCATCCGTTCATCTCTACCGCCGCACCATAACTGCCTTTGATGGGTCACATAAGTGCACAAGCTATAGGACTCAATCTAAGACTGCAGAAATCAAGCAAGCAAATGCCTGCCTCCTTTGTCTCGAGAAGTTTCCAAACTTGGACATGAAGATATTTTCCCAATGTAGCCAATCACACTCTTTCAACTGACTCTACGAGCCATGAACCTCGAGTGGATCAAATACTTGCATAATGTTGCAAATTGCACTCTTTCAACTAACTCTATGAGCCACGAACCTCGATCTATGCCAGACGATCTTCTGCAAGATAGTCTCAATAGACGACAATATGTTTGCATGACAAGTGCATCAATAAAACCAAATTCACACTCTTACCAACCAATCCCTTCACCTTTGTCCTTCGAGAATATGAGAGTGTAGATGGTCGCTACTTGCCTTCAAATGCAAATTGAAATGTTTCCTCCTCGAACTGACTCTGCTTCTTTGTCTCCTACGCTGGATCACCTTCGGACATGATGGAGCCATGCTTGCTCTCTGAGTTGGAACTACAAGGTTGGACCCTCTCCATGAGCTTCTCCAATGGAGACCCCCAATGGGGCCTCTCATATGCTTGCTTCCTCTATGGGTTACATCTCTCCAAACTTCAGCTCCCTTCAAATGCACATGACAAGTGCTTAAATAGGAGAGGCTAATCTTGGTGGCATGATACATGTGATTCTCCAAATTGGGATTAGTTACAAATTGGTTTGGCTTTTAAGAACATAAACCAAAAATATGGTTCATGCTCACATGCCCATGGGTTTTCACATTTAGTTACTTCCCCATAATGACATTTACAAAATCCAACAATAATCCGTTACATAACAAAATCCCTTTTTTAAATGGCATGTTGGTTTTTCAACCATAAACCAACTTGTTACAACTTCTTTACAAATATGGCATGTTTGTTTTTGGTTACAACCATGCATTAACTTCATAACAACTCAAGGAATAAAATAAATGAGTAATATGTGAGTAATTTTTCCACTCGCTTCAAATATTAATCATTTTATGATTTCTCATGAGTAAATGCATGCATGCTAGTCATCATGCCACTTCATCATGCCATGTCACTATGCCACATCATCATGCCATGTCATCATACCACATCATCATGCCATTTAGCATGCCATGTCATCATGCCACATCATCATGCCATGTCAGCATGCCACATCATCATGCCATGTCAGTATGCCACATCATCATGCCATGTCATCATTCCACATCATCATGCCATGTCAACAGAATCCACTTTTTACTACCACGTGGCAGCTTGAGGGAGTGCCACGTGGCACTTCAGCCAAAATTTTCCCTATTGGGGCCAAACTTCAAAAAGCAATATCTTTTGCATCTGGAGCCCGCTTGACACGCCGTTTGCACCGTTGGAATCGGCTTGACAAGCTCTTCGAAATGGTACTATTTTTGTTGAAATATGATGATTTTGAAAATTATCCTTTTTAGATCCTCCCAGATCATTCCTCCCCACTGGGAATTCTTTTGGTCCCCGAAAGCTTCTTGCAGGTATGCTCATCTAGTTCTTGCTTCATTGGTGCTTACACAAAATGCTTCCAATTCCTGGATTTTTGCACACTACAAACTTTTTCTCATAATAGTCCACAACCTACAACACTTGTCAGCCTGCTCTGATACCACTTGATCAGATCCCGGGGGCGAGCCTGGAAAGTCATCGAACCCGCTCGAAACAATCGAGACAAATAGGATCGTTTTTATGAAGTTAGTGCAAGTGAACATGAGCATAATATAAGTGTGTAACATAGAATCATCCACATGAAAATGAAAAATCATTCAAGCACATTAGGGACACGATTTGATTATGGAGTTCACCAGATCTCCTGGCTACGTATCCGGGCCTACTCCAAAATAGAGTGACCAATCCATTGCAAAGATGCACAAATACATAAGATACATCACAACGGATTCACTTGTAGAGTATTCATCATCCGTTCATCTCTACCGCCGCACCATAACTACCTCTGATGGGTCACATAAGTGCACAAGCTATAGGACTCAATCGAAGACTGCAGAAATCAAGCAAGCAAATGCCTACCTCCTTTGTCTCGAGAAGTTTCCAAACTTGGACATGAAGATATTTTCCCAATGTAGCCAATCACACTCTTTCAACTGACTCTACGAGCCACGAACCTCGAGCGGATCAAAGACTTGCATAATGTTGCAAATCCCACTCTTTCAACTGACTCTACGAGCCACTAACCTCGAGCTATGCCACACGATCTTCTGCAGGATAGTCTCAATAGACTCCAATATGTTTGCATGAAAAGTGCATCAATAAAACCAAAGTCACACTCTTACCAACCAATCCCTTCACCTTTGTCCTTCGAGATGAGAGTGGAGATGGTCGCTACTTGCCTTCAAATGCAAATTGAAATGCTTCCTCCTCGAACTGACTCTGCTTCTTTGTCTCCTACGCTGGATCACCTTTGGACATGATGGAGCCATGCTTGCTCTTTGAGTTGGAACTACAAGGTTGGAGCCTCTCCATGAGCTTCTCCAATGGAGACCCCCAATGGGGCCTCTCAGATGCTTGCTTCCTCTATGGGCTACATTTCTCCAAACTTGAGCTCCCTTCAAATGCACATGACAAGTGCTTAAATAGGAGAGGCTACTCTTGGTGGCATGATACATGTGATTCTCCAAATTGGGATTAGTTAAAAATTGGTTTGGCTTTTAAGAACATAAACCAAAAATATGGTTCATGCCCACATGCCCATGGGTTTTCACATTTAGTTACTTCCCCATAATGACATTTACAAAATCCAACAATAATCCATTACATAACAAAATCCCTTTTTTAAATAGCATGTTGGTTTTTCAACCATAAACCAACTTGTTACAACTTCTTTACAAATATGGCATGTTTGTTTTTGGTTACAACCATGCATTAACTTCGTAACAACTCAAAGAATAAAATAAATGAGTAATATGTGAGTAATTTTTCCACTCACTTCAAATATTAATCATTTTACGATTTCTCATGAGTAAATGCATGCATGCTAGTCATCATGCCACTTCATCATGCCATGTCACCATGCCACATCATCATGCCATGTCATCATGCCACATCAGCATGCCATGTCATCATACCACATCATCATGCCATTTAGCATGCCATGTCATCATGCCATGTCAACATGACACATCATCATGCCATGTCATCATTCCACATCATCATGTCATGTCAGCAGAATTCACTTTTTGACTACCACGTGGCAGCTTGAGGGAGTGCCAAGTGGCACTTCAGCCAAAATTTTCCCTATTGGGGCCAAACTTCAAAACGCAATATCTTTTGCATCCGGGGTCCGTTTGACACGATGTTTGCACCGTTGGAATCGGATTGACGAGCGATTCGAAATGGTAATATTTTTGTTGCAATATGATGATTTTGAAAATTGTCCTTTTTAGATCCTCCCGGATCATCCATACACATCCTCCACTCACCATCCTTCTTTGGTGTCAGTACTACTGGAACTAAACATGGACTCAGACTCTTCTGGATGAATCCGTTGTCCAACAATCCTTGGACCCATTTCCTCAATTTTTCATTCTCTTGAGGTGTCAACCTATTTGATGCCTTGTTTCGTAAACTAGCTCCTCGAATAAAATCAATCTGATGACTTATATCCCTCCTTGGTGGTATCTCATTGGGTAAATCATCCACCACAATGTCACTAAACTCACTCAACATCTCTTGAATCTCCTCAGGTAGATCTGTCACATTAGTCTTCATTCTCAACACTCTTGGTTTGCATACCGCAGCATAGCTCAACTCATCCTCCTAAATTTGTATCAAATATTCTTTCCCTGACAGCATCAGAACTTTGGATCTTAGCTGTCCTACTGTACCACCTTCTTGCAAAGGGTGAAGTACATGTTTTATCCCATTCTTCTCAAAACTATGACAGTTACTCCTACCATCAGGAGTCATTATCTTATAAAATTACCACAATATTCTTAATAGTATATGACAAACATCCATGGTCATAACACCACACAGAATCTTGTTCTTATATGGACCTATCTGGAAATCAACTTCACACTACCCACTTACTAGGATTTGATGTCCTTTATGTAACCAAGATACTTTGTATGGAACAGGATGCTTGGTCCTCTTCAAACTCAGCTTCTCCACCATCTCTTCAGGGACAAGATTGTCAGTACTTCCACTATCAATCACCATCTTACAACACTTCCCCTAGACTTTAGACATGGTCCTAAATAAATATTTTCTTTGAGCAAGCTCTACATGTTCCTTCTCAAGTTTCAACAAGACTTTATTCATCATCAATGACTCTCCTGTCTCTCACAAAACTTCATCCAATGTCGATTGTTCTTACTACTTCTCATTCTGAGCTACATAGGCTCCCCTCTGTCCTACATCTTCCTTCTCTGGACATTCAAATGATCTATTGCCCAATTGGTTGCATTTGTAACACCTATAGACAGTTCCTCTACCTCTACCTCGTTGTCAAGGTCCTCTTCTTCTAGATTCACCTCCTCTACCATGTTGCTCTTGCTGGTTAGAGTTACTAAACTCTCCTCTCTAGACTCCAAATAATCCTCCTCCAGCTGCTTGTCCTTGTCCTCTAGTCGAAGCTTGAGCTCTATTGAAGCTCTGCTTCCTCGCTATATTTTTTTCTACCCTTAAGGAACATTGGTATGCCTCCTCCATTTTTCTAGGTGAGATCATGCTGATCTCTTCTTGGATATCCTTCGTTAGACCATTGACATACTTAGCAACCTTCTCTGCTAACTCTTGGACATATCATGCCCTTAGGTTTACTTTGTAGAACTCTTCAGTGTACTCTCTCATTGTTAACAATATTTTCCTAAGGTTATGTACCTGTCTATACATAATTAACTGGTAATGTTTGGGAAAGAACTTATCCCTCATCTTTGCTACCATCCTATCCCAGCTCTTTATCAATGAACTATTCTTTCTCCTTCTTTTAACTTGCACTATCCCACCACAAGGATGCATGCCCTTTCAACCTTGTCATAGCCAATTGTTGGAGAAATTTACCACCATACACACTCTTTTTGGTCAAATTGACCTAGTTAAACAACTATCCTAAGTATAATTCAAAATTAATTGACATCAGTAGAGCATTAATTGACATCATCCAGTCACACCCATGCCTACCTTCAGTCAAGGAGGCTAACTTAGCCTTCTCCTCATTCGGGGAGGCTAACTGGAGCACTCTAGGGGTGATCTAAGTGATATTAATGCACCTAATTGCTAACTGGTGGTTACAATAAGTTAAACAAGTGAGTTAAGGTGCCTCCTATCATTAAATATATTATTTAATGAACTGGAGTCAAAAGGGGTGCCTCCACCAACTTCTGATGTGTAGTTCAACTTCAGTTAACCTCATCAGGGTTCATGTGAGTCAGTGTAGTGCTACCTCTTGATGTTTGGTGAGCCATGACATGTGTTTGATCTCTTTCAGTTGAGTCTCAGTCATTTATTGTACTTCGACTTCAGTTAGGGTTAGTTGAGTCAATTAGGGTTTTCGTCAGTGCTTAACTGAGTGTGAACCATGGCTTACAATCAGTTAAGCTAGACTCACTCATTCAATTCGAATGACCTCCTAAGGAATTCAAATTGTCTCTTCATTCATGCTTGTAGCATGTCATTGTAATTGTAATCATTCATTCTTTATGTGAATACAGAGCGGCTACTATTCCTTAGACCGATTACACCATTTCATGAGTTATTCGTTTATTAATTCTTGATGAGATTGATTCTTTTTTCCTAGATCAATAGACAAGATTAATATGGTATCAAAGATTACGGCGGGACGAAGCTCTATCTCTCAAAAACAAGCTTTTTGACAGATTTCTACATGAAATTTGAGCAATAGCTCAAAACTCCATCACTACACCAGAAGCCAAGGCTTACCACTTAATACCCCAAATAAAGAACTTGTTGATCAAGCTTGCTTGATTGACTATGTTGGGTGTGATGAAAGCCTAAAACGTGCAGGCTGTCTGACCTTAGATTTCCCTTTCTATTTTGATTTTCAGGTTTCTACAGGTGAAGCATTCACTCCAGCACATCCAGATGGCCTCCTTAGTAGATCTCTTGACTCCATACAATTTCCATTCATGGAAAGGTGATATGGAGATTTAGTTGTGCTCCAGAGGACTTTTTAGAGTCACCATGGACACTGAAGTTGAGCCTGGATCCACCATAGAAAAATCAAGATTCTTGAACAAGAAGGATGAAGCCTTCGGTTTCTTGTGTCTCTCTATTTCTCGAGACCTTCTCTTCCATGTTACAGGATTGAAGACTCCGAAAGAAATATGGGACAAATTGGAGACTCTATATGGAAAGCATGATGACTTAAGGGTTTACTAGCTCGAAAATGAACTCATGTCTCTCCAACCCTCCAAATTCGAGATTATGAATGATTTCTTCACAAAGTTCATGCATACTGTTTTACTCTTGAAGCAATGTAAAGTGTAGAACGAGGATGATCAGCTCATCCTCACCATTCTCTCCAAACTTGGGGCTAATTCTTTATTTTTTGTTTCTACATTCTGTGCGGGGAAGCTCACAACCCCTGGATGGAAGATGCCTACACTCAGCGCCTTCATTGAGTCCCTAACATGTGAACATGATAAACTTGTCCACATGGGGATCATCAGATCTTCCCATGATCAAGCCCTTCATGTCTTGGGGCCCAAATATCTGAAGGGTAAAGGAAAGAAACAGAAAAATCCAAAAACTAAATTTGATGCTCCTAAACCTAGAGTTGAAAATCAACAGCGTGATGAGTCTTCCAGCTCAAGGAAGAACAAAGGAAAAGGGCACCATGGCAAGGAAAAACTTAAGTGTTCTTATTGTGGGAAGGGCTTCCGCCCTGAACATGCCTACATGAAGAAGAATCTTGATGAAGCTACCTCTCTCCTTGAGAGAAATCACATCAATATTCTGGAAAGGTTTCGGAGGAGAGATCAGCAAGATCGGGAACCACAGCATGAAAAAGGTCATGCCCTCATGGAAAGCACTTCGAAGTCCAAAGCACTGTTGATTGAATCTGGAGCTTTGAACCACATGATGGCTGAAAAATACTCCTTTTCATCCTTGGAGACTAGCAAATCCATCCCCATCCACATGGGAGATGACTCCACCATCATTTCAGAAGGACAAGGTACTGTAGATCTTGAAAATGGTTTTTTCTCTAATGTTTTTTATGTACAGTCTCTGGCATCAAATCTTCTTAGTGTCTATTAGATGACACATACAGGAGTGCCTAAGAGAGTCTCTTTCAGCCCAAATGATGTTGAGATAACAGAAATTGCATCCAGGAAACTCATTGCTAAAGGCCTTGCAAACCATCATGCAAAAGCCTATGAGTTCTCTCATTTTGTTGCGAATGCAAAGCCCACCGCTCTGCTAACTCATGGAAATGAGGTTAGTAGGCTGTGGCATGAGAGGTTTGGCCATCTTAATTTCAAATATTTGCAGTAATTACAAAAAAAATCCATGGTTGAAGGCCTCTCGGTCATCAAGGCAACCACATGAATTGGCAAGGGCTGTGTGATGGAAAACACCCTTAGCACAAGTTCGATCAGGGGAAGGCAAATTGAGCTACATTCATATTGGGGCTGATACATTATGATATCAGTGGTTCGATGCCTGTCACATACATGAATGGATCAAGGTATCTCCTTACTTTTATTGATGATTTTTCAAGGTATACATGGGTTTTCTTTCTCAAAAAGAAATCAGAAGTATGTGAAATTTTTTTTGAATTGAAGGCTTGATCGAAAATGCCTCTGGGCTTAAGATCAAGATCTTGAGATATGATAATGGAGGGAAGTATGTTAGTAATGAGTTGTTGTACATATTCTCCCAAAGTGGTATTCAAGTCCAACATTCAATTCCCTACACTCCTGTTGTAGCTGCAACATTTTCCCAAAATTCAAAAAAATTCGGGACCCTCCTTTTGCTTGGATTGATTTGATTTTCTTCTTTAATTTGATTCAATGATTCTTCAGAAAGATTTGTTTCTAATGCTTGAAATGATCCATGTTTGTTTTTTCCTTTGAGTGAGTTTTCAAGTGTTTGAGTCAGAAGAGTATTTGCTTGCAACTTCGCCGTTGCGGGAAAATAATCAGCTTCAGCCTCGATTTTTGTCTCCGACGCGTTTGTCTTAATCGGCTAACCTTTGGTTTCGAGTCGGAACAAGTTGTTACTTTGGTCTCCGTAGTTGCGAATGACATATTGCAAAGTCTCCCAATTATTGCTTTGACTTTTCAGACCTCGCGTTGTTGTTTTCGCCACTCTTTAAGTTTTGGGTTTCCACCATTGCGGCTGCAGAAAGCACTAGCCTTTCCGATATTTAGTTGTTTTCTCTTCTGATTCAGACCTTACATGGCGGGACTATTTGTTTTTTATGACTCCGCCGTTGCGGCTCCCTTTTCCACTATCGCTCCGATGTTTAATCTCGTAAGCTCTGACGCGTTATTATTTTCTCTCGGTTATCCCCGCGGATAGATTAGTGGTTTTTCCACCCAACGTTGTGGAAGGAATTATCCTCGCGTCCTCTGATCCATAGTTTTCCACCGTTTGATATTTTTCCCCTCCACTTATGTTTTCCACATATATAAATGGGACCGGGCATATTGATTATCCTATTGTTATTTCCAACTATCGCTCACTGTCTCTCTCGTCTGCTGTCGTTCTCTCGAGCTCGCAAGGACCCCCGTTGTCGGTGTACCCGCGTTTCCAGGTGGCTCAACCATGGAAGCTTAGTAGTCCTCTTCCCACCGGTCACATAGCACTACCAGGTAGGATCTTGTTTGCATTATCCCGTTCCGTTCGAGCATTTTGTTGATTTTTCTACGGATAGGTTTTTCCACGGCCATTTTCCCTTGGCCCCGCCGTTTACTTGTATATATAATGGGGGATTGTAGCGTAACTGTCAGTGGTGAGTCATGTCACCCATAGGGTGTTTTAATCCATAGTCGTTATGAGTTTCAACACTGCGCTTAGTGAATGGGGGGTTTGGTGCAGACGGCAGTTACACTGTCTGCACCAGTCTACCCTGTGTGATGATGTTTTGGTAGGAGAAGGTGTTCTGTGGCCTCTCCCTATGGGGCTTGGACTGGTTTCCCCCTCTTACGTTGCTCGTATCCTTTAAACCCCAGTTGTTTTTCACCGCGTTGTTCGAGCGACCCGGTTCACGGTCAGTTTCGAACCCGAGCCAATTAGGGGTTGTATTGCACAGCGTAACCTTATTGACCATAGGTTCGTGCAGGCAGTGTTTTTCCTAAAAGAACGCCGTTGAAAACTTGAATAAATCCCCCTGTCATCCCCCGCATCGCGATGATCATGGCATCCACAGAGAGCCCGAGGTCACTTAATTTTAATGTAGATTTATTTTCCGCTCGAAATTTGTTGATAGAACTGTTTTGGTATTAGACAACAGTGTTAGCTTGCACATATTTACTTCATGTAACTATTTCCCATCATGTTAAACATAGATGAAGTTAAACACTGCACATTGTTGTCTCAATGTTCGCAACTTAGTCGGAAATGTCTTAATGATTATAATTTCATATATGACAGGAAGATTTCGAACTTAAAATGTCGAAGCGACAAAAGAAGAAGGCCCCTGTGGTCGAAGAGGATCCTGACGTGGAAGTTATTACCAAAACCGAATACATCTATGAGGACACCAAGTGCATATCTGGTGTAGAGCCTGAGTACCAGTGGGGAGAGATATACAGGTTGATCACGCGCCGAGAGGTGCCTAATATGGGCTTGGAGGAAGAAGGCATATACGCCAATATAGAGAGATATTCACTAATGAATATTGCCACGAGACTAGAGCTCTTCCCATGCTCTGAAGTGGTTGGTTGGATTTTGCCTCGGGCAGATGTAACCACTATGATCCTAGAGAATGTAGACAAACAAGGCTATGATGCCTATAGCCCAAGATATGTAGCCCTGGCATACCACCTGCCAAAAGCACAAATATTCTTTTCTGACAATTGGTTAAAAAACATTAGAATGGACCTTGTTGAGACCCTCAAAAGAATGTTGTTGCCTCGAAAACATTTTAGAACCAGGCCTATGGGAGAGTATGACACAGCAAGCTTAAGGGCCCCATACAGGTTCATCGCCTTAATGTTCAACAAAATTTTTGGGAAACCTCATGGCAAGACCTTCAAATTGGAGTGGATGCCAATTATTTTTTATGTTGCGACCCAGGGGACCATTTTCAACTGGTCCAACATAGTATCAAACAGTATTTCATCCCAAATGGCCTCAACCTTGGGTGGAGTGTCCCAAAAGAGGTCAGAATTTTATATGAGTTCCATACTCGTCGATTGTATATTGTGAAATCAACCTTTCCCTGGACTAAGGTGCATCTGGGATAGGGAGAGGATGCCTGTTTATTCTGCATACAAGCCACTATGGGCGGACAAGTACCACAGCCACTACAGGGAGGTCTGTGAACATTTTATCATGCCATTGTATACGCTCATCTTCCTAAAAGAATGTGACTGCATGTCAGAAGAGGCGTTGCAGGTAATTGAAGAATATGCAGATTATTATCTGACTGAGGATGGCCTCTACTTTAGAATGTTTGGAGGCTCAAGAGCACCCTCCCGACTACCCAAAGATGCCACAGACTACATCATTCATAAAGAGGTGGTTATGCAGGTCTTCCTGGATGGCATAGGAATCTTTTTGTTTGAACATAAGAAGGCTACCTATCCCCCTTTGCCTTTCAATTTAGGAAGTTATAGGTTTACCAAAGTGAAGAAAGCAGATGAGTTTGTAGAAGAATTGGAAAGGTTTCATTTTGGTGAGATTCCCTTCCATAGAAATGATTCCCACAGTAAGGTGGCTGAACACTGCAAAGAGAACAACATACATTTCGAATACACCCACCATTGGGATAGAGAAGAATCTATCTTTCGCAGTGCATTGAACATAACATCTTTGAGGAAAAGGTTCAAAAAGAAGATCACCACAAAAGGTGGGAAGGGGCAAGATGAACAAGCAAAAGCTGATGAAGAAGCCAGGAAAATAAATGAGGAAAACCAAAGGTTGGCCCAAGAAGCTGCAGGGTGGATGCAGGAATGAAGAAGAAGAAAGGAAAAGGAAGCTTGCTGAAGAGCTTCAGAAACAAGAAGCAGAAAGGATGAAGCTGACCTAGACAACGACAAAACAGTCAGCCTCTGACACAGCTGGCGGTCAGACTCAGGACATGGAGAACCCCGAGGTCCAGGACCCAGAAGTATCGACTGCCAGCACACCTGGACAGTCTGTGGTCCCTACACTGAAACTGGTCCCCTTTGAACAGAAGAAAGGGGAAGAAATCCCTGATTTTAACACTGTTTTCTATGACAAGGAGACAAAGAGGATAGTGAAGAGAAGAGAAAGGAAGTTTTAAATGGGAGGTCTGTCCGAGAAGATGATAACGGATACACCCGTTGTGTTTGGAACAGACCGAGATCCCCAATTCACCTTTAGAGTAGGAGCTGCATTGATCCACGCTTCGGAGGATAATGTGGACAAAATCATGACAGACCTGGAGCAATCCAAGAAGTCCTCTGCTCAATTGAAAGATACATTAAGGAAGAAGAGAGAGGAAAGCAATAAGCTGAAGAGGAAATATGAGGACATGAAAAAAGAGATGAGGTCTTCAAAGGATGAACTGCAGCTCCTCCAAGTAGAGAGACAAGCTAGGGAAACTGCATACGAGTGTCCGGAGAAAATGCAGCAGGAGTATCAAGAGTTAAAGGTGGAGAAAGAGAAGCTACTGGGAAAGATAGAATACTTAGAGCTACACAAGACTACCTTGGAGACAAGTGAGAAGCAAGCTCAAGAACAAGAGAGGAAACTTCAAGAGCAGATCTCTTCTCTGACAATGGCTTTGGAGGAAGCAAGAGAGCAGCAAGTTAATCTCCAACCTTTCAAGGAGCATGTGCTAGCAAAAAAGGCCAAGATGCTTCAGCTGCAAACCTCCATAGAAGAAGAGAGATGCAAAGTTTTGCAAATAGACGACCGATTAGAGGAAATTATGGAGACTTCCTCTTATTTTGTCGATAGATCTCAGCACATCCTGGAAGTCCTAACAGCAAGAATGGCTAGGTTGGAAAATAATGAAGAAACTCCTGCAGAGCTTCCTTCGAAAGATCGACAAGCCCTTCAGCAGGATTATGACTTATTAAAATTTGCTATAAACACAGCCGAGGAATTCAAAAAGGCTGTGAGAAAGACTAAAGGAGCATGCACAGAATTCTTCAGAATGCTCCTAATTACCTATAACCGGTGCCAAGTCAAAGCTGAGCAGAGGCTAGATGTTTTTCCAGACCACAATTCATTTGTGGAAATTTTGCAGAAGAGGTATCAAGAGGAGGAAGCAAAAGTACAGCACATTAAATCCCTTGATGACCAAATCTTAAGGAATGAAGTAGATCATTCTGCCATCAGTGTGCAACTATTGGAGGATTAGCTTCATTTAAGTGTGGCCAAAATTGAGGCCATTAAGAACCAGGATGCAAAGTTCGAGATTAACATTCATTTTTTGGAGCCTTGCACATTTGAAGGCATTGCCTCTGAGGCTTTGGCATGGAATAAATTCCTAAATACTCAAGCAGGGCCCGCCTCGTGAATAATCATTCACTTTTGTAATATGTAACGATTTTCTAAACATTTGAGGAAAGTGAAATTTTGGGAGGCGAAAAGTTGGGAAGCATCAAGGGTTATTTGTGGGTAGCCCAACAGTCTCATCCTTTTGTATAAATATAGAAGACTTAGAAGAAAAAGGGGCTTTTTCCTAGTTAGACATGTAAAGAGAGATTGTAAGAAGAACTACTTTTTTTTGCAATAAAGAATTATTGTTTGCTTGTCGGAGAAAGTTTGGTGGGACGTTCAAATGCTATGCTATGGATTGGTGAAAGATGAACTATTTCATTTTTCAGCTTTTGTCCATTAACTGTGAGATCGTTCTAACTCTTAGGACCTATGTTCTTGTCTGAATGATTTCTAGTTTATTCTGTGAAATTACCACCATGAGTAATGACTGTTGTTAATAAAAAATTGGCTATCTGATTGTCTAAATATCTTTAATCGTTCATGTGTTGTGGGTAGGAATATCAGCTATCTGTAATTTCTCTTTATAATGCATGAACAATATACATTACTCATAAGTAAGTTACAATTTGGCTCCCCGAGGATATGTAGATAGTTAGTTTACTTCAATACTGCATATGTGATTGAGATGCTTGTGAGTTATAAGAGGAAATGTAAGCACCTGCGCATCACATTGTGATTGCTCCCTACATCCTTATCACCCTGCATTGTTAATTAGGTAGGTGCATTTCATACTTTAAGTCAAAATACAAAAACATACACGGTGGACCAGGCCGCAATCGAAAAACCCTTTTGTTACTTGACCTACGATATCCGGACCGCAAACCGGACGGATTCCCTACACCAAACAGTCACGGGCTAGTTGGGAACGTTCACTGGGGAGAATCGCTTGCTGTTGTTGCCTGTGAATTTCCAGGCCTCAATAGTTTCTGGCGCTAGAAGGAGGGCCGCCAGTGCATGGCTGGCCGTGGAAACCTATTTTCCCAAGATTACCCCACTAGCAGATATTTGGAAATTTTCAACCCGACCAAAGTACTGAATAGGTTTTGTTCTACCTTTGAAGCAAGTAAGCCTGGTTTCACCATACATTTCTCTTTGCTCAGACTCCTGTTCTTTTACCTTTGCTCATGGCAGGTATAAATGCGAATCAGCCCAACCCACTGCCGGCTTGGAGAGCTAGATCACCCTTGAACCTAACATCTGCACTGCAGAACCTACCTCAAGCTTTTGAAAAGTTGCTGCCTAAGTTTGATTCCGATGAGAAGATTGCTGTAGATGACCACTTGCAAAGTTTCTATTTAGCAATAGAGGGGTTAAGGGATGGGGAGTATGAGGATGTTGTCTGTAGATTATTCCTGCATACCCTTAAAGGAGTAGCATCATCCTGGTATTTCGGTTTTCCTGCAAACTCTATTCCCAATTGGGACACCTTCGAAAGGATTTTCAGGAGTAAATACGTAGCCCAAAAGACGCATGCCTCATGAATGAAAGGTCTTGGTTTGTTAAAGAAAGAGAAGGATGAGAAGGTGCATCATTTTACTCAAAGGTTTTCAACATACCTAAAGAACTTCTCTGAAACTGACAGACCCTCAGACAAGGTCCTAATTGAATATTATACCTCAGCCCTAGGACCTGAGCTAGCCATGTTTTCCAAAATGAAAGCCAAACCTACGTTGGTAGAAACCTATGAAGAAGCAGAAAGGGTAGAGGATGAAAAGGAAAGTATAGAAGACTATCCCAAGCAACCTGAGGAAAGAACCATCAGGAGAATAACCTTATTGCTACCTAAACCTAAAGAGGAGCAATCACATGATTTTGAAGGAATGTTGAAAATGATTCTGAAACTATCCAACCGAATAATAGATCTGGAGAAAGAAAGGGAAATTCAGAAAACTTATAAACCCTACTACCAAAAAAGGGAGGATAGAAACCAATTGAAGACCCCTCCGCCAAATTCAGCATCAATGAATATAACAGAGGTAGGGGGGGATAATTTCTGCACTTTTCACCAACAACCTCATTCTGAAAAGAAGTGTCCTCAATGGTTAAATTCAATGACATTGGTTATGAATCAGCTGCTAGACTCTAAATTGACTAAGGACAGTGGTAAGGAGGAAAATAAAAACAAGACTATAAAGAAACAAGAAGATGATACCATGTTTTTATGGGATGGTGTCTCGCTTTTCGACACCATCACAGAAGAGAGTGCTTTTAAATATGAATACACACCTACAGCAACAAAGGACATGGATTTTATAACTAAAGACAATGCAACA
This sequence comes from Pseudotsuga menziesii, assembly GCA_001517045.1. NCBI lineage: Eukaryota > Viridiplantae > Streptophyta > Pinopsida > Pinales > Pinaceae > Pseudotsuga > Pseudotsuga menziesii. The sequence continues at coordinate 56,185 of LPNX010490282.1, read as the reverse complement.
ATTTCAAAGATTAAGAGGTTGCAAACGAATGTCAAGAGACAGATAAATGCCAATGTTGAAGATAAAACACTGGAAGTCTCTACTGTACTCAACCAGGAAACAGAGCCAATAAACGAGCCTGTCAAACTCATGGAAGGATAGGTAGAGGTTAATGAAGCAAAAACTAAAAAATTTGAGGATCTTAAAAAAGATATACCCACTGAAAACCAACCGGGAGAAGAAGACATAAAACCAAGTTGGGAAGAAAAAGCTAAAACTCCACCTTTTCTTTTAACTCTGGAAATGTTGAATCATAATGTGCATAATTGCTTAGTAGATTCTGGGTCATCAATAAATGTTATGCCACTTGAATTTTGCAACAAACTTAAGGGGAAGCCAAAGCCTACAGCTTGGGAAGTGGTGCAACTAGATAGAACAAGTGTCAAAGTAGTGGGAGAAATGAAGAATGTTCTCATACGCTTATCTGCAAATAACAAGATATGTCAATTTATTGACATTATGGTGGCTGACATACCGGATGGATATGGGCCTATTCTTAACCGAGATTGGTCTGCCAGGTTAAAGGGTTATTTTGCTTCAGATTGGTCTCATTTATGGTTACCTCTTAAGGGTACCCCGAATCAGATTAAAATTTTGAGAGAACCTTACATGAAACATACTATCACTAATCTGGGAGAAGGTAATGAATCTGCTAATTCTGTCCTGGGAAATTATCTAACCAAACTTGAACTAAAGTATCATACCACAGAAAATGCCAGTTCTAGAATCGACGCTCAGTCTGAACTCCTTCAACTTTCTCGGGCTGATAAAGATGACTGTAGACTAGTAGACATGGTGTCGATTTCAAAAGTGGTACACTTAGACCATGGATAGGTTTTTGGCCTACATTATAGCCTAGCCCTTTAACTCGCTGGATTGAAGGATTTTTTAGGGCGGGCACACATTTTCTTTTCTTTTGCTTTGTACATAAATATATTGATGTTGTTTTTCTTTAATGCTTTGATGTTGTTTTCTTTTTTATTGATTTGGTGCTGTTTTCTCTTGTTTTAATGCTTTGTTATTAGTTCTTTTGGTTTGAATAAAGAGGCAAACTTTTGGTTGCAATGGAAACATTAGGGTTCTTAATTAACTGAAATATCGAGCAAAATATTGTGCTTTAAAACATAGAATGTCTTCTAGTAGCAGTGTTCCTAATTGGCCATGTATTCATTGAAGTCCTACTTAACCCCTGTAAATAACTCAGAATTAAGAGGTCTGGAATACTATTTCGAGGCTCTATCCATTTGACATCTAAAATGTCCAAGGAAGTGACAGCAAAGGACCCACGGAAAGGAAGCAAGGTAAACAGTATATCATATATAAATGATCCCATGCCATGATTTCAGAAAAAGCTAAAAAGCTATCGAGAGTCAAAACTCCTTAAAGAAACAATACATATCAAAGCAAAGTATCAAAAGCATGAATTTCAAATTGCCAAAAGTTCCTCTCCATCCGTGAGATGAAAAGTAAATTCTTCTCTCACACAAAAGGAAACTATGGATAGAGGAGCCTGAATAAAATTAAGAAAGAAAGGCAGATGGAGGAATCGAAAGAACTAAAGTTCAAATGGCACAAAAGTGCAGTTGGCATGGGACTAAGGAACAAAAGGATAGTGTTGTTTACTATCTGTTACAATCTTGTGTTGTCCAAGCTAGAAACTACCTAAGGACGGGTAAAATAAACCTCACTTATTAGGCCTCAAAAGAGTTATTCAGACTTGCAAATATTTCTGATGTTACCTTTTCCCAATGAATAAACTGCTTCTCAATGATTTAAATGTATGGGTTGGCCAGTTTAGGAATACAAACATCTAGAAGATTTCAATTTTGAGCTAGACAGTCTTTTACTAGGGAGGAGTTGAGTCAGAAATCTGGGATTCACCAGGTAGTCGCCAATTGTTGCAGCTGCAACGTTTTCCCAAAATTCAAAAAATTTTGGGACCCTCCTTTTGCTTGGATTGATTTGATTTTCTTCTTTAATTTGATTCAATGATTCTTCAGAAAGATTTGTTTCTAATGCTTGAAATGATCCACGTTTGTTTTTTCCTTTGAGTGAGTTTTCAAGTGTTTGAGTCAGAAGAGTATTTGCTTGCAACCCCGCCGTTGCGGAAAAATAATCAGCTTCAGCCTCGATTTTTGTCTCTGACGCGTTTGTCTTAATCGGCTGACCTTTGGTTTCAAGTCGGAACATGTTGTTACTTTGGTCTCCGTAGTTGTGGACGGCAGATTACAAAGTCTCCCGATTATCGCTTTGACTTTTCAGACCTTGCATTGTTGTTTTCGCCGCTCTTTAAGTTTTGGGTTTCTGTCGTTGCATCTACAGAAAGCACTAGCCTTTCCGGTCTTTAGTAATTTTCTCTTCCGATTCAGACCTTACATGGCGGGACTGTTTGTCCTTTATGACTCCGCCGTTGCGGCTCCCTTTTCCGCTATCGCTCCAATGTTTAATCTCGTAAGCTCCGACGCGTTATTATTTTCTCCCAGTTATCCCCATGGATAGATTAGTGGTTTTTCCACCTGACGTTGCGGAAGGAATTATCCTCGCGTCCTCCTATCCATAGTTTTTCGTCGTTCGATATTTTTCCCCTCCGCTTATGTTTTCCATATATATATATGGGACCAGGCATATGGATTATCCTATTGTTATTTCCAATTGTCGCTCACTGTCGCTCTCGTGTGCTGTCATTCTCTCAAGCTCGCAAGGACCCCTGTTGTTGGTGTACCCATGTTTCTAGGTGGCTCAACCGTGGAAGCTTAGTAGTCCTCTTCCTGCCGGTCACACAGCACTTCCAGGTAGGATCTTGTTTGCATTATCCCGTTCCATTCGAGCATTTTGTTGATTTTTCTATGGATAGGTTTTTCCACGGCCGTTTTTCCTTGGCCCCACCGTTTACTTGTATATATAATGGGGGCTTGTAGCGTAAATGTCAGTGGTGATTCGTGTCACCCATAGGGTGTTTTACTCTGCAGCCATTATGCGTTTCGACCCTGCGCTTAGTGAATGGGGGGGTTTGGTGGAGACGACCGTTACGTTGTCTGCACCAGTCTGCCCTGTGTGATGATGTTTTGGTAGGATAAGGTGTTCCATGGCCTCTCCCTGTGGGGCTTGGACTGGTTTCCCCCTCTTACGTTTTTCGTATCCTTTAAACCCCAGCCGTTTTTCACCGCGCTATTTGGGCGACACGGTTCACAGTCGGTTTCGAACCTGAGCTGATTAGGGGTTGTATTGCATAGCGTAACCTTATTGACCATAGATTCGTGCAGGCAGTGTTTTTTCTAAAAGCACACCGTTGAAAACTTGAATAAATCCCCCTATCATCCCCTGCAGCGCGATGATCATGGCGTCCACAGAGAGCCCGAGGTCTCTTCATTTTAATGTAGATTTATTTCCCGCTTGAAATTTGTTTATAGAATTGTTTTGGTATTAGACAGCAGTGTTAGCTTGCACATATTTACTTCGTGTAACTATTTTCCATCATGTTAATTTCATATATGACAGGAAGATTCCGAACTTAAAATGTCGAAGCGACAAAAGAAGAAAGCCCCTATGGTCGAAGAGGATCCCGGCGTGGAAGTTATTACCAAAACCGAATACATCTATGAGGACACCAAGTGCATATCTAGTGCAGAGCCTGAGTATCAGTGGGGAGAGATATACAGGTTGATCACGTGCCGAGAGGTGCCTGATATGGGCTTGGAGGAAGAAGGCATATAGGCCAATATAGAGAGATCTTCATTGATGAAGATTGCCATGAGACCAGATTTCTTCCAATGCTCTGAAGTGATTGGTTGGATTCTGCCCTGGGCAGATGTAACCTATATGATCCTAGAGAATGTAGACAAACAAGGCTATGATGCCTATAGCCCAGGATATGTAGCCCTGGCCTACCACCTGCCAGAAGCACAAATATTCTTATCTGACGATTGGCTTAAAAACATCAGAATGGACCTTGTTGAGACCCCCAAAAGAATGTTTTTTCCTGGAAAACATTTCAGAACCAGGCCTACGGGAGAGTATGACACAGCAAGCTTAAGGGCCCCATACAGGTTCATCGCCTTAATTCTCAACAGAATTTTTGGGAAAGCTCATGGAAAGACCTTCAAATTCGAGTGGATGCCAATTATTTTTTATGTTGCGACCCAGGGGACCATTTGCAACTGGGCCAACATAGTGTCAAACAGTCTTTCAGCCCAAATGGCCTCAACCTTGGGTGGAGTGTCCCAAAAGAGGTCAGCATTTTATATGAGTTCCATATTCGTCGATTGTATATTGTGCAATCAACCTTTCCCTGGACTAAGGTGCATCTGGGACAGGGAGAGGATGCCTGTTTATTCTGCATACAAGCCACTGTGGGCGCACAAGTACCACAACCACTACAGGGAGGTCTGTGAACATTTTATCATGCCATTTTATACGATCATCTTCCTGAAAGAATGTGACTGCATGTCAGAAGAGGCGTTGCAGGTAATTGAAGAATATGCAGATTATTATTTGACTGAGGATGGCCTCTACTTCAGAATGTTTGGAGGCTCAAGAGCACCCTCCCTACTACCCAAATATGCCACAGACTACATCATTCATAAAGAGGCGTTTAGGCAGGTATTCCTAGATGGCATAGGAATATTTTTGTTTGAACATAAGAAGGCTGCCTATCCCCCTTTGCGTTTCACGTTAGGAAGTTATAGGTTTACTAGAGTGAAGAAAGCAGATGAGTTTGTAGAAGAATTGGAAAGGTTTCATTTTGGTGAGATGCCCTTCCATATAAATGATTCCCACAGTAAGGTGGCTGAACACTGCAAAGAGAACAATGTACATTTCAAATACACCCACCATTGGGATAGAGAAGAATCTGTCTTCCGCAGTGCATTGAACATAACAGCTTTGAGGAAAAGTTTCAAAAAGAAGATCACCACAAAAGGTGGGAAGGGGCAAGATGAACAAGCAAAAGCTGATGAAGAATCCAGGAAAAGAAATGAGGAAGCCCAAAGGTTGGCCCAAGAAGCTGTAGGGTGGCTGCAGGAATGAAGAAGAAGAAAGGAAAAGGAAGCTTGATGAAGAGCTTCAGAAACAAGAAGTAGAAAGGATGAAGCTGACCCAGACAACGACAGAACAGTCAGCCTCTGACATAGCTGGCGGTCAGACCCAAGACATGGAGAACCCCAAGGTTCAGGACCCAGAAGTACCAAATTCTAGCACACCTGGATAGTCTGTGGTCCCTACACTAAAACTAGTCCCCTTTGAATAGAAGAAAGGGGAAGAAATCCCTGATTTTAACACTATTTTCTATGACAAGGAGACAAAGAGGATAGTGAAGAGAACGAAAAGGAAGGTTGAAATAGGAGGTCTATCCGGGAAGATGATAACGGATACGCCCGTTGTGTTTGGAACAGACCGAGATCCCCGATTCACCATTAGAGCAGGAGCTGCATTGATCCACGCTTCGGAGGATAATGTGGACAAAATCGTGACAGACCTGGAGCAATCCAAGAATTCCTCTGCTCAACTGAAAGATACATTAAGGAAGGAGAGAGAGGAAAGCAATAAGCTGAAGAGGAAATATGAGGACATGAAAAAAGAGATGAGGTATTCAAAGGATGAACTGCAGCTCCTCCAAGCAGAGAGACAAGCTAGGGAAACTGCACAGGAGTGTCTAGAGAAAATGTAGCAAGAGTATCAAGAGTTAAAGGCGGAGAAAGAGCAGCTGTTGGGAAAGATAGAAGACTTAGAGATGCACAAGACTACCTTGGAGACAAGTGAGAAGCAAGCTCAAGAACAAGAGAGGAAACTTCAAGAGCAGATCTCTTCTCTGACAACGGATTTGGAGGAAGCAAGAGAGCAGCAAGTTAATCTCCAACCTTTCAAGGAGCATGTGCTGGCACAAAAGGCCAAGATGCTTCAGCTGCAAACCACCATATAAGAAGAGAGATGCAAAGTTTTGCAAATAGACAGCTAATTAGAGGAAATTCTGGAGACTTCCTCTTATTTTGTCGATAGATCTGAGGACGTCCTGGAAGTCCTGATAGCAAGAATGGCAAGGTTGAAAAATAATGAAGAAACTCCTGCAGAGCTGCCTTCGAAATATCGACAGGCCCTTCAACAGGATTATGACTTATTAGAATTTTCTATAAACACAGCCGAGGAATTCAAAAAGGCCTTGAGAAAGACTAAAGGAGCATGCACATAATTCTTCAAAAGGCTCCTAATTACCTATAACCGGCGCCAAGTCGAAGTTGAGCAGAGGCTAGATGTTTTTCCAGACCACAATTCATTTGTAGAAATTTTGCAGAAGAGGTATCAAGAGGAGGAAGAAAAAGTACAGCACATTAAATCCCTTGATGACCAGATCTTAAGGAATGAAGTAGATCATTCTGCCATTAGTGTGCAGCTATTGGAGGATCAGCTCCGTTTAAGTGCGACCACAATTGAGGCCATCAAGAACCGAGCTGCAAAGTTCGAGATTAACATTCATTTTTTGGAGCCTTGCATGTTTGAAGGTCTTGCCTCTGAGGCTTTGGCATGGAAGAAATTCCTAAATACTCAAGCAGGGCCCTCCTTGTGAATAATCATTCACTTTTGTAATATGTAACGATTTTCTAAACATTTGAGGAAAGTGAAATTTTGGGAGGCGAAAAGTTGGGAAGCCCAAGGGTTATTTGTGGGCAGCCCAACAGTCTCATCCTTTTGTATAAATATCGAAGACTTAGAAGAAAAAGGGGATTTTTCCCAGTTAGACATGTAAAGAGAGATTGTAAGAAGAACTACTTTTTTTTGCAATAAAGAATTATTGTTTTCCTGTCGAAGAAAGTTTGGTGGGACGTTCAAATGCTATGCTATGGATTGGTGAAAGATGAACTATTTCATTTTTCAGCTTTTGTCCATTAACTGTGAGATCGTTCTAACTCTTAGGACCTATGTTCTTATCTAAATGATTTCTAGTTTATTCTGTGAAATTATCACCATGAGTAATGACTGTTGTTAATAAAATTTTGGCTATCTGATTGTCTAAATATCTTTAATCGTTCATGTGTTATGGGTAGGAATATCAGCTATCTGTAATTTCTTTTTATAATGCATGAACAATATACATTACTCATAAGTAAGTTACAATTTGGCTCCCCGGGGATAGGTAGTTAGTTAGTTTACTTCATTACTGCATATGTGATTGAGATGCTTGTGAGTTATAAGACAAAAGATAAGCACCTGCGCATCACGTTGTGACTGCTCCCTGCATCCTTATCACCCTGCATTGTTAATTAGACACGTGCATTTCATACTTTAAGTCAAAATACAAAAACATACACGGTGGACCGGGCCACAACCGGAAAACCCTTTTGTTACTTGACCTACGGTAGCCGGACCGCAAAACGGATGGATTCCCTGCACCAAATAGTCACAGTCTAGTTGGGAAATTTGATTGGGGAGAATCCCTTGCTGTTGTTTCCTGCGAATTTCCAGGCCTCAACAACTCCACAGCAGAACGAAGTAGCGAAAAGGAAGAATCGGTCTCTCAAGGAGATGACCACCTGTATGTTGTAATCTAAGAAGCTTGCTGCAAATTTGTGGGTTTAGGCCATGCATACTGCAACATACATTTAGAATAGGGTGCCACACTCATCTATGAAAGGGAATGCCCCTTTCAAAGCATACTTCGGACACAAGCCGGATGTGTCGAACCTACGGGTGTTTGGGTCCACTGCATGGGCCCGGATTCAGCTTGATAAAAGAAGGGCTTTGCAACCGCAAAGCATAGAATGTTTGTTTATTGGGTATCCTAATGAATATAAAGGGTTCAAGCTGCTGGATATCAAGACCAAACAAATAATCATTGAGACAAGTGTCAATTTAGATGATCCTTTTCAAGAGGTGGAACTAGTGAAGGAGAAAACTGCTAAATTTTCTTCCTATTCTACTGAATATTTGGATGATGAAATTGGGGGTGATTATCCTGATTTGGATCCTCTGATTTCTAATATCAATGTGCAGCAATCATCAGATGCTGAATCAAAACCTAAAGTGCAAAATGATCTTCCTAGATAGGCCCGACAGACACTCTCCTCCGCAGGAGACAACATTGGAAATCCGAATGATCCAAGGAGAACCCGGTCTGATTTTCAAAGAGCAGGTATTGCACTCTCTTGTCCTGATAATTTGCTATTCAAAACTTGCTATTTGATGATTAGTTCAGATCCAAAATCCTACTATCATGCTCGGAAGGATTCGAGATGGCAAGTTGCCATGGATGAAGATATGAATTCTCTTCAGAAAAACACTACTTGGAAGCTAGTTTCTCTTCCTCTGGGAAGGAAATTGGTTCAATGCAAGTGGGTGTTTCGGACCAAGGCTGCTGCTGATGGAAGCACCTACAAATATAAGGCAAGTCTGGTAGCAAAATTTTTCTCTCAAGTCCAACGAGTGGACTACCATGAGACCTTTGCACCAGTTGCAAAAATGGACTCCCTCTGCCTTGTTTTGGCAATTTCAACATCCAAGCACTGGGAAGTGCATCACATGGATGTTAAGTCAGCATTTCTACATGGAGATATTCATGATGAGATATACATGGAGTATCCTAAGGGGTACATCACTGATCCATCTCTGGTTTGCAAGCTAAAGAAGTCACTATACGAGTTAAAACAGGCCCCAAGAGATGTATTCCAAGATGGATGCCTTCCTTCTCTCGCAAAACTTTCAGAGATGTAGATCAGATCCAAATGTGTATTACAATAGTATGATGGTCATATAAATATCATTTTTTTATATGTTCAATACTTATTGATCACAAGTATCACAGTTGCCTCCATTTCATCCATCAAAAATGCTCTCCACAGTGCCTTTGAAATGAGTGATTTGGGGCTTCTAAAACAATTTTTGGGGCTCGAAATTGAGCAAAATTCTGATGGGATTATGGTCACTCAGTACAAATACATTTCAGACCTATTATTAAAGTTTAACATGGCTTATTTTAGGCCTGCACCATTCCATTTCCTTTCAGGGATCAACCTTGAAGAAGGAAAAAGCACACCTCCTATGGACTGCACTATCTATCTATAGCTGATTGGTAGCTTGTTGTACTTGACACATTCTCGTCCTTATATTTGTTATGCTGTGAATGGTGTATCAAGATACATGCAGTAGCCTCATGATCTTCATTGGAAGGAAGCCAAGAGGATCCTCCAGTATATTCAGGGAACCAAGACCTACGGCATTCACTATGCTGCAAACTCTGAGCTAGAGCTGGTTGGATACACAGATTCCGATAGCGCTATCTTCAACAGAGGCTGAGTATCAAGGAGTGGTGAATGCTTGCATCCAAGCAGTTTGGCTGCAAAGCATTCTTTCAGAGTTTTATCTTGGTAGTACTTTGTCCACTATCCTCTTTTGTGACAATCTAAGTGCTATTAAGATATCCATGGATCCAGTTACCAGGCAGAGGACCAAGCATGTAGATATCCACATGCACTATATCAGGGAGCTAGTGCATGATAGGACCATCATTCTGCAATTCTGCTCAATTGATGAGCAGATTGCAGACATCTTCACCAAGATATTTTCAGAAAATAAGTTCACTTACCTCTATTCACTATTGGGGGTGAGTTCATCAGGGTGATTCAGACTACTTTCAGTGTTCAGCTTGAGGGGGGGTTTTTTCCCACTGGGTTTTCCCTCTTTTCCTCACTTAGTTTGTTTTGAGCATTGTTTCAGTTTCAACATTGTTCAGGGTGACCTATGGCATTAGTTTTCAGGGCCCTAGCATTTTTATGCATCTATATTTTCTAACTCTTCTTGAGTATAGCTTAAGGGCGGGTGTTGGAGACATTTACCACCATACACGCTCTTTTTGGTCAAATTGGCCTAGTTAAACCACTATCCTAAGTATAATTGACATTAATTGACATCATCTAGTCACACCCACACCTACCTTCAGTCAAGGAGGCTAACTTAGCCTTCTCCTACATTCGGGGAGGCTAACTGGAGCACTCCAGGGGTGATCTGAGTGATATTAATGCACCTAATTGCTAACTGGTGGTTACAATCATTTAAACAAGTTAGTTAAGGCACCTCCTCTCATTAAATATATTATTTAATGAATATTTAATGAACTGGAGTCAACAGGGGTGCCTCCACCAACTTCTGATGTGCAATTCAACTTCAGTTAACCTCATCAAGGTTCATTGGAGTTAGTGTATCACTACCTCTTAATGGTTGGTGAGCTGTGACATGTGTCTGATCTCTTTTAGTTGATACTTAGTCATTTATTGCAATTCGACTTCAGTTAGGGTTAGTTGATTTAATTAGGGTTTTGGTCAGTGGTTAACTGAGCGTGCACCATGGCTTACAGTCAGTTAAGCTAAACTCACTCATTCAATTCGAATGACCTCCTAAAGAATTCGAATTGTCTCTTCATTCATGCTTGTAGCATGTCATTGTAATTGTAATCATTCATTCTTTATGTGAATACAAAGCGGCTACTATTCCTGTAGACCGATTACACCATTTCATGAGTTATTTGTTGATTACTTCTTGATGAGATTGATTCTTTGTTCCTAGATCAATAAACACGATTAATACCAATCTGACTCTATTGTATTCTTCAACCTCGTCATACTCAAAGTAATTATCCATATCACTCATCGAGTCAATGAGATGCTCTGCAACGAGATTTCCATCATAGGTCGATAACTCAGGTTTCCGCCTTGAAGTTGCTCCTAGAATTGATCTAAAATTCCATAGCTTAGACGTTTCCTGCATAGGTGCAGCTTCTTCTCTTTTCTCTTCATCATCAGGTTCACTTACATTCCTTGCTTCTAGATCTCTTCATTTGTCTATCTCCATGACTTCTAGACGTGCTCGTATCTCCCTCATTTCCTTGAGAACTTTTGCATTCGCCGTTGGTCAACCTCTGTCATGACCTCGCTCTCTGCACATGCATGCAACCATCCTCTTGTACTAAACCTTTGCAATAACAATTCCTTTTCACACTACTACAATCTTATCTCACTAAGTTCCTTCTCTGTACTTGGTATTTTGGCAACGTAGTTCTCGATCTAGAACCTATTGAGCACTCTTCTTTGCTCCTTCCAGGCTTCTACTACTATGCTTCTCTCTCACACGAGCTTCTCTTGGATATGATACCAAATTTGGTGCAGGTGGGATTGACCGTAACCACCCCAACCAACACTTCCAGGATATGGTGGCTTCTACACTTAGCAGGACTGCCAAATTTATCCCATAGCCAAATTCTATGCTAAAATTGCCTCTCCGCAACTGCCTTTTCGCAACTCTGTTTCTGCAACAAAGTTTCCACATTCGGGTTTTTGATGCGGGATCTCAAAAACCCAAAGTCGTGCTCCGCAATTTTATTTCCGCAACGGATTCTCCACAAGCAGGTTGCGAGATGCGGGATGTCAACTCCCCAAAGCATCTCCCCCACAAATCTCTCTCCGCAACTTTTCCTCTGCACTCCTCCTAGCTGTCAGCTCTTTGCGGCCTTCACTCCGACCGTCAATCTACTTTTCGATGTGAACCTCATAGATCTTTGTGGATTTGTTATCGTCCTTGCAACTTTCATTGTGGGTTTCTTTAGGGTCATCAGATCTTCATCTATGGAATCAATCTACACCATTCATTCTCTGCAAAACTCGTTAATGGCAGAAAATCTGTGGGTTGCGTCAATTAATCATGGAATTGATCAATCCAGCTTGCAATCTTCCCGACTCTTTATCTCAACACTCCTATGCATGCATCTACACTCTAATTCAACTATTCAAGCATGAAATTGATGCGTGAATTCAACAACTTCATAGAAATACACAAATGTTCAGGAAAACGTCGAGGTTGGCTCTGCGAAAATACACAGTTCAACACCGTACATGCATATAGGCTAACAACCCTATAAACACACGATTAATCCTTCTATTAAGCAATCAAAGGAAAATGCACACAACTTGGATCTCTCTTCTTTCGACTCTTCAAAATATTTACAAGTAGGAATTAGACGCAGGTCTGTCTCCTTCTCTACAAACTCAGAATTCGAATGCTGAAGAGTAGAACCCCCTCTATGTCTCTAAATTGACTATTTATGCTAAATTGCTACTCCTATCCTGAGGGGTCCTGCCATCGAAACAAACACTACAAAGCATGATGAAAACGTCATTTTCTGAAACAAATCACTGGCGGCTTGATCTCCACGCAAGAAGTCGTGATCGGCAATTATTCTTACTAGCACTAAAAGACTATGAATCAACAAAATGGTTACAAAGTTGCCACAGCATGTGACCAACTCATCACATTGCTGGCATGTGACGATATTCCTGCATCACCTTTCCTCTATATGACTTCGTAAGATCGTAGGTTGTCACCCAACTCTTTTTGGGAGACTATGCAACCTTTTAGGTGAATATATCATCAAGGTTTATTGGGAAATCTGTGAGGGAAAAATGATATCGCTCCTCTTCAAGTGTCCAAACACTACAACCTTAAATCTTAGCATGTTGATGTAGTCAACACCTTAATCTTTAACATGTCAATTGGTTGGCTATCGATAACTTAATCTTTAACATTCCACCGAAATCCACTTAATCCTTAATTAGTTTTCAATAGCTTTTATAACATTAATTTTGGCAAGGAAATAGTTACATTGTAGATGTCGACCTTGTTTTTTTTAATAGATTTAACCAATATTATTATCTTGAAATTTTAGTATTATGTATTATAAAGAAAAGTTTTATTTTAAACTTGATTTTGGCAAGAAATTAGTTACGTTGTAGAATTCTACCTTGTTTTTTTAATAGATTTAACCAATATTATTATCTTAAGATTTTAGATTGATTATTTATTATAAATAAAATTTTATTTTAAACTTTATTTTAAATTGTAGATTTCTATTTTGTTTTCTAATAGATTTAACCATTATCATTATCTTAATATTTTAGTTTGATTATGTATCATAAATAAAATTTTAATTTTAAACTTCTAATAGTTGGTGTTATAGTATCTTTGTCATAGATTGTATATCCTCTATGTATTAGTGACTTTTATTGGTTTTTTTTTGGGTTTTCTTATAAAGAATTATCTTGTGGTTTTCTTACTAGGGCTGATGCATAATTACAGATTTATCTAAAGGCATTTTAGATGCCACATAACATTGAAACAACATGAAACCTATGACTTTAGGTGACAATTAGAGGTATTTCCGTCACTCATTTGAAGATGACATAAAAAGACAAAAGTTAGGTAATTGAATAAGATTTCATAATATATAACTTGTATCTATATACAATTTGTGTAAATGATTATAAAATTAGTTTCCCTTTAATTGGGTTTTCAAATTTTTAGCATATCATAACATATATGTTTGTATGGGTGTAGCAGTATATGAGGTAAATGATGTCATTTTTGGATAAACTCTTGAAGACATATAAATGACATGTGGTACTAGTGCAACGCTATTTTTTCAAAAAAAATTATGAATTATTTTATTATTATTATTAATTATTGAAGTCTGAAAACCTTGAAACAAAAACGTTATGTGCAGGTGCAACACTTTAGGGGCTAAACTTAATGAAATTATTGATTTTTATATATAAGATTGTAGAGATCGCTCTCCTCTAGTGCACCATATAGTTTTCTTGCGAAATGGTGAAGGAAATCAAAAGTTATATAAAAAACAATGGATGTATCTATTTTCAAAAACTGACATGTGTCATTTAGAAAAATAATAATAAATAAATAAAACATACATCTATAGGAAAAAACTACATATTCAGAATCGTAAGATCGTATTCTACAATATTCTATATTTTCATAAAAAAATATTTTGTTTGTCATAGCAAAAAACGCCATCGAAACTGAGTATACTCACAGAGTTCTAAAATACAGGCAATAGCCCTGGTTTATTTTTCCTAGCCAATAGGTTCGGTAGTCCGAAGCTATTTCCAAACATAATGCCAAGCCTTATTCTCGTCGAAATTTTAAAATTTACAAAATGCATATGCTTTATAAGACATATGTGTTATAATGCATATGCGTTATAACACATATGCGTTTTATATCTATTGATCTTAATCTTCGATTATTCCTTAAAATGTTTATTCAAAGAGAA
>LPNX010490282.1:8169-18952 GCA_001517045.1 Pseudotsuga menziesii | reverse complement strand
GGATGCAAAAATGAGCGTGAAACTGGGTGCAAACAAGGATGTAACAAAGGACGCAAAAAAAGATGCAATAGAAGTTGAAAAATTGGGCACAAATAAAGGCTTAACATTAGATGCAAAAAATTGGGTGCAAAAATGGACACAAAAATGGATGTTAAAAAGGACAGAAAAAAGAAGCAATAGACGACGTTTTATGAAAATGTACAATAGCACCAGGTTTAGTGCCGGATTGTTCACCACAATTGGGAAAAAATTACAATAAAATCCGGCTCTAAATCTAGTTTTTGTTGTAGTGAACCATGCACCACCAAATAAGCTTTCCATTTAGAAGTTGTAGCATCATGAGAACAATAGGGGATCGGAATGCATTAAACCTTAACATATTTAGACACCACGAGGTAAGAACATTTAATTGTGTTTTCGTAATATATATGCATGTATGTTTTTAGTAGAATGTATTAACATTGAATATATCATTCACCAAGGAGGTCAGAAATGAAATTAGAAAAAATATGTTAGATTTTAGCACCACTAGGTAAAAACTTATGATTGTGTTAAATCCTAATATGTAAATGCATGTATGCATGTACTAATGAAATGAGTAAAATCCCAATTACTAAAATCATTTTAATTTTGTATTGTTATTTATTTGATTGTAGAGCATGTTGATCACAAATCTGTTCACTGTAACTTGAGTTTGATCACTATGAATTTGCTTCTTCCCAAACTGTTCGCTTGGTATTGGTTGGAGCTTTCTAAGTTTGGTTATTTTATATAACTTTTGTGATTTAAAGATTTTGATACATATAGCTTTGATGATTTTGATTATTTTAAATGATTGAAAATATTGATATTAATATTTTCTCATGCTCATTCTCAATGCCATACTTAGAGCATTCTCAATATCCACTCACAATATATTAAAAAATGATATCTGAATTTTGATATATGTTAACAATAACAAATACTTTCCCTTGGTCTTGGTTTTATGTATATTTTGTTATATTTTTTTTCATTTAAGCTAGCATTAACTTAGGATCTTAATTGAGAGAATAACAGGCACATCAATCAAACACATAAGACAATGAACACAAAGATTTTCCTCGAGGAAACCATAAAGGAGAAAACCACGAACTTCTTGGGAGATAGAATCAACACCAAACAACAAATCCCCAAAAACAATAAGATGATATCCTGACAATAGTAGCCTCTTTCTCTCTAGCCCCGACAACTTCTTCTTCCTCAGCTATGCGCTACAACTGAGTGTGGGTGAGTGTATGATAAATAGAGAGGCTCACTCTCTATTTATACTAATTCCTGACTTGACAATGATTCACTAGGGATGACTTCTCTAGGAGAGTCTAATAACCCTAGTGCCTTGGAACTGTGGGGACTTTAACCCTTGAACAATAGCAGGGTTACCCACAATGACTTGACATGGCTTGTTTACATTATAGAACCTCCTGATAGGAACATCGGGGCATGACATTACTCAAATAAATTATAGACACTTCATGGAATAAACATCGGGGTACAAGATATAAGATATACAAGTGAATACATTCTGAAGTTACAAATACATAAACACTCCCTCTTAACTAGGAAGGTATTCTTTCAACACAATTTTCAGCACTGGTCTTCTTCTTTGTATCGACTGGATCATCTCGTCATATTCATCTTCAAGTTGTCTTCATCTTCAAGTCATCATCGTCTTAAAGTA
The DNA here is from genome assembly GCA_001517045.1 of Pseudotsuga menziesii. Taxonomy (NCBI): domain Eukaryota; kingdom Viridiplantae; phylum Streptophyta; class Pinopsida; order Pinales; family Pinaceae; genus Pseudotsuga; species Pseudotsuga menziesii. Next base: position 17,235 of record LPNX010490282.1, on the reverse strand, counting down.
TTCTTCATCTTCAAGTCATCATCGTCTTAAAGTATTCTTCATCTTCAAGTCATCTTTGTCTTCAAGTCTTATTCTAAGTTATCTTCTTATTCAATTCTTCTTCATTACGGGATCTGGATCATCACGATTGCTGGATCATCATCATTGTATCATCATCAAATTTGGATCATCACTTGACATGGATCATCATCAAGTCTGGATCATCACCATCAGTGCTATCTCAAAATGGCGCTATCTCTCAATTCTTCTCATCATAGGAAGTTGTATAGAGCCAACCCTTTTTCATGCTGGTTGTAGGCCTACCCTTGATGTAGGTCTTCAACACTTATATTTGACCCTAAGTCAGAATGGCCTGCCCAGCTCTTACATTTGACCTCATCTTGTTAGAAAGGCACGCCCAACACTCACATCTGACCTCATCTTGTCAGAAAGACCTAGCACTCACATCTAACCATGTGTAAACACATCGCGCTAGAATGAATTAGCACTTATATCTGATCATGTGTGAACACACCGCATCGGAAGGGCTCTGCACTTACATTTGACCATGTTCGAAAACACCACATCGGAAGGGATCTGCACTTACATCTGACCATGTTCAAAAACACCGCATCAAAAGGGCTCTGCACTTACATCCGACCATGTTCAAAAACACCGCATCAAAAGGGCTCTGCACTTACATTTGACCATGTGCATACACACTGCATCGAAAGGGTTCTCAGTCCGAGATTGAGGATTCTTGGTAACTGACCAGGTTCCTCCATTCTCCAAGAGAATGGCATCAGCCCTTATATCTAATCAAGTGGAAACACATCCCTTAATCACATCAGAATGGCCATGCACTCATATCTGATCATGTAATACTACATCCCACAGTCATATCAAAATGGCCCTCAGTCCCAAACTGAGTATTCCTGGTAACTAACCAAGTGCCTCCATTCCAAGAATGGAATTCAGCACTTGTATCTGATCATGTAGGAACCAATCCTACAATCACATCAGAATGGCTCAGCACTCACATTTAACATGGAAGGAACCAAATCCTCTCACCATGACAAAATGGCTCAGCCCTTACATCTGACCATGGAAGGAACCTAATCCTCTCACCATGTCAAAATGGCTCTAGGTCTCATCATTTCCCTTTGGAGGGAACCTCGATCTGGAGAACACCAAGCTTCTCCCTGAAGTACTCAAAATTCACTCTGGCGAATGGCTTCGCCAACACATCAGCTATCTATTCATTCATCGCAACATACTGGAGCTTCACTGCTCTTCTCTGCACCATATCCATGATATACTGATACTTGATCTTGATATGCTTCGACTTGTCATGGAACATTGGGTTCTCTGACAACTTCACATAACTCTGGTTATCAGAATATATACAAGTAGCATCCAACTGGAGATCAAATAAATCAAACAATAGCTTTCGCATCTACACTGCCTCGCAACTAGATAAAGAAGCTGTGACATATTCTACTTTAGCTATACTCAGTGCCACATAGGACTACTTCTTGCTAAACCGATATATCATACCTGATCCCATACTGAAGTAGCATCCTGAAGTTCTCTTCCTATCGATGGCACTTCCTGCCCAATCTGAATCAACATAACCCTCCAGGTTAATCTTCTGATTTGCCTCGTACTTGAGCCCATAATCAACTGTACCCTTCAGGTACCTTAGAATATGCTTTGCAGCAATCAAGTGAACATGTCTCGGATCTGTCAAGAACTAGCTCAAGGTGTTCATAGCAAAGCCAATATTTGGTCTCGTGTTCATTAGGTACATCAAGGACCTAATCATCTGACGATACATCGTAGCATCAACTGTTTATTATGAAGCATCACTCAATAGCTTCAGGTTCGATGCCATAGGTGTGGTTATGGCCTTGCAGTCCATCATCCCGAATCTCTTTAGAATCTCTACTGCATAATTCCCTTGTCTAAGGAAGATTCCATCCGCTTTCTTCCACACTTCCATGCCTAAAAAGTAGTGCATCATACCCAAGTCTTTCATTTCAAACTTGGCAGCAAGTTTCCTCTTCATATCAGCAATCAACCCATCCATACCTATTACAAACATATAATCCACATACAGTAGGAGTATCACTGGGTTTCCATCTTTAACCTTGTAGTAAAGGTTGGAATTTTCTTTACTCTTGGTAAATCCCAAACTGGATAGAAATCCATCAATTTTTCCGTACCATGTCCTGGGTGCCTGTTTCAAACCGTACAGGGCTTTCTTCAATCTACACAAATGAGACTCCCTGTCATGTGTCTTAAAACTGAGTGGCTGCTCCACATACACTTCCTCTTCTACTACACCATTCAATAAAGTAGTCTTGACATCCATCTGGTGTATCTTCCATTTCATCACTATAGCCAGAGCAAGTATTGATATTATGGAAGTGTATCTGGCTACAGGTGCAAAAGTTTCTTCATAATCTATTCCTTCTTTCTGGGAGAAGCCACGAGCCATGAATCTTGCTTTATATTTCTCTATGCTTCCATCTGTAGCATGCTTGATCTTGTAGATCCATTTGGAAGTTACAATGAACTTCCCTTCCGGTCTTGGGACAACATCCTGGACATCATTCTTCATGATCGATTGATACTCTTAGATCATAGCATCCTTCCATTCTTTCCTTTCTGTCGCTTCTTCATAGTTGGAAGGTTCTTTATCAATAATGTCACATAGCAAGGCTACATAACTGGAGCAGAACCTAGTTCTCTTTCATCCTCTGTGTGTTTCTTCTGAAGCTCCATATCTTTCTGCACCTTGGATAATTTCACGTACCCAAGCAGGTTTCCTCTTGGGAGGATTCTTCTCTTGAGATTCTTCGAATTCTCAATCTTCTTCTTGAATTTATTCGTTCATGGTTGTATCATGAATTTTGGGTGCTTCTTTTTCTTCAGGTTCTTAAGCCGGTCTATTCCTGGATTTGATGTTGCCTGAATCTTTGTCAAATGTTACATCTCTGCTGATGTCGATCTTCTTGAACCCTGGGAAGTATATTCTGTAAGCCTTCAAGCTTTCAGAGTATCCCATAAATATACCCTTCTTTCATGAAGGATCTAACTTCGTCCTCTTTTCTTTCGGAATGTGTATGTATACAGGACAGCCAAATATTTTGATATGGCTCACTTCTGGTTTCTTGCTAGAGAATACTTTTTCAGGTGTCTTTTTCTCGAGTACTCTGTGTGGAGTACGGTTCTGTACATACACCGTTGTTCTGGCAGCTTTTGCCCATTGATGCATTGGAAGATCTTGATCATGAAGCATGGTGCTTGCTGCTTCCATGATCATTCTATTCTTTCTTTCTGCAATCCCATTATGTTGTGGATTATATGGAGTGGATAACTCCCTCTTAATCCTTGAGTATTTGCATAGCTCTTTGAATTCATTTGATGTGAATTCTCCACCATTATCTGATCGAAAGGTCTTGACTTTATTTTCTATGTGATTCTCGATCAAGGCTTTGAATTCCTTGAACTTGCTGAATACTTCATCTTTGTTCTTCATAAAGTATATCCATGCCTCTCTAGAAAAATCATCAATAAAAGAAACATAGTATACATACCCTCTTAGTGAACTGGATGACATTGGACCGCACACATCAGAGTGGATGATTTCCAAGATTCCTTTTGCCTTGCTCTCACTACTTGGAAATTTCTTCTTTGTGTTCTTCCCTTTCACACATCCTTTGCATACACCTTCATGTTTTGTCTGCATTTCTGGGATACCTTCAACAGCTTTGCTTACAAGTGGTAGTGCTCTATAATGCACATGTGCAAGCCTTCTATGCCAAAGATCATTTGGTTCTTTCGAGTCATGTACCAAAGCTTGTTCTGGTTTTCCCTTCAATTTGTATAGTCCTCCTTCTTGTTCCCCAATCACTACTGCATCATTGAAAGACTTTCCCTTTGGCCACATGAGGACTTGGCCATCTACAAATGCAACCCTCATTCCTTTTGCATCCAATGCAGATATGAAGAGGAGGTTCTTCTTTAGTCTAGATAAAAACAATACATCTTTCATCTTGATAGAATTTATAGAATCTAGCTTGTATGAGGATTCACCACTACCTTTTATTGGATACTGGTAGTCATCTCCGAGTTTCACCTTGTGAGGTGATTCATGTTCAGATAAATTCACAAAAGATTCCTTGAATCCTGTCATATATTTGGAAGCACCACTGTCTATAAGCCAATCATTGATGCCATGTGTGATAGTTCCCGTGAGAGCAGAAATCGGAACATATTCTTCATCACTTGAAGAATCATCACTGTCTTGTCTATTTCTCTTTGTGGAAGGTTCATCATCCTCTACAGCATGAGCATGATGTCTTCTCTTATTTCCCTTCTTCTTGAGAGAGCTACTTTTGTTTCTAGGACAATCTCTAGCAAAGTGTCCTCTTTCATTACATGTATAGCAAATGTACTTAGACCTATATCTAGGATTTCTAAAGTTACTCCTTTGGTGAGAGTTCTTACCTCTGTGGTGGCTAGATCTGGTTTTCTTGGATTGTACTGTGAGAGATTTATCTTCACTTCCCATCTTTTCTTCTCAAGCTGATATCTGAGCTTCTTCTTGAGAGCATTCTTCCCATAGTTTGCTGAACTTGACTAACTTTTTTCTGGCACAGATCCCTTGAATGAAAGAGTCCCATGTCCTAGGGAGACCATTCAAGGTGGTCATTACAATCTCTGCATTCTCCACTTCTTCATCTACTGCTTCAAGTTATTCTTTGATCTAGGATACCCTTGTGAAGTGTGACTGTATGGTCTCTGCATTCTTGATCCTCACATTATTCAATTGGTTCCTGAAGGTCATCTTCTAGTTTATGTTCTTTCCTTCAAACAGTTTGGTTAGGGAATCAAACATAGCTTTAGGTGTCTTTAGGGAGGACACCTGTCGTATGAGGTGATCCTTGATTGAATCAGCAACAATCCTCTTAGCCATAACCAAATTCTTCTTGTGTAAGGCCTTAGCCTCATCTCCCTCTAGAACTGGAATCTCCTCATTGATGTAGGAGTCTAACTCATTTTCTTCCAATACCAGGGAGATTCTATACTTCCAGGCTTGGAAGTTATCATATCCCTCAAGCATTAGAGGAAATTTGGGGTCTAAAATGGGCCTTATAAGAAAACGTGCCAAAATAAGTTTTTGTGAGTTGGAATTCAAGAACCAATAGAATTTCAATAAAACAAGTCAACCATAATGGTTGAATTGACATATTCATCATTAAAAAAAACTAGTTTTTTTGTTCGTATTTTTGACATATCTCATTTTGTTTTTACTCAAATTTCGATTGGGAGAGCTCATTATATGCGGAATTTGATTCTGCATCCAAGGAGTACCCACACTGCATACTTTTGACGGACCCCGCTACCCCAAAAACAAGAAATACCTGAAAAAACATGATGATGAGGACCCCGCTACCCCAAAAACAAGAAAGGGCCTGAAAAAACGTGATGATGATGTCATCATCACATTTTTTTGGGTATTTCTTGTTTTTGGGGTAGTGGGGTCCGTCAAAAGTATGCAGTGTGGGTACTCATTGGATGCAGAATCAAATTCCGCATCCAACGAGCTCTCCTGATCAAAATTTGAGTAAAAACATAGGGAGATATGTCGAAAATACGAACACAAAAAGTAGTTTTTTTCTTTCTTCCTCCAAAATTAATCAATATTATTTTATTATTTTAACTATTATTTTATTATTTTAGCTATTATTTTATTATTTTCCTTCGAAGGCCCATTTTAGACCCCAAAATTCCTCTAATGGATTTTCATCAAGCTTGGTATGATGAGACATCTTAATTGAGAACCTCAAATGGAAATACAAAAGATTTAGATTTTACTAGGTTAAGATGTTGGATCTAGATCTCGAGCTGAATTTCTGTAGTGTTAGTTCAGAAGCAGATTAGGGTTTGACTTTCCCAGAGTTCTGTCCAACAAAAATCTTTGATCTTGATCTCTAAACTTTGATTTTAAGGAGGAGATCAATCCAAGCCTGGGCTCACTCAAAAATTCCACTTCTGTGGAAATCCCTAATTTTCGGCATTAGTGTTGAGTCAAAAACTGAAAATGCTTAGAATCAGATTCTACTTCGACAGAAAGATGCACCCTAGAGAGGAGGGTCAGCCCATCCTTCTTTTGCTAAAAACCTGTGGAGAGAGATCCAAAAAGTAGGAAGCCCTAGTTTTCGTAGCTGCACAGTGTCTTCTTCTCAGGTTAGCTCTGATACCATGTTATATTTTTATCATTTAAGCTAGCATTAACTTAGGATCTTAACTGAGAGAATAACAAGCACAACAATCAAACACATAAGACAATGAACACAAATATTTTCCTCGGGGAAACCATAAAGGAGAAAACCCCACAACTTCCTCAGAGATAGAATCAACACCAAATAGGAAAGCCCCAAAAATAGTAAGATGATATCCCAACAACAATAATCCTCTTTCTCTCTAGCCCCAACAACTTCTTCTTCCTCAGCTATGCACTACAACTGAGTGTGAGTGAGTGTGTGATAAATAGAGAGGCTCACTCTCTATTTATACTAATTCTTCACTTGATAATGACTCACTAGGGCCGACTTCTCTAGGAGAGTCTAATAACCCTAGTGCCCTGGAACTGCAAGGACTTTAACCCTTGAACAATAGGAGGGTTACCCACAATGACTTGACATGACTTGCTTACATTATAGAACCTCCCGATAGGAACATCGGGGCATGACATGACTTGAAAAAATTATAGACATTTCCTGGAATAAACATCAGGGTACAAGACATAAGATATACAAATGAATACATTTCGAAGTTACAAATACATCAACATATTTTAGATTAAGCGAAGCAAAAACATTTTAGAATTCTTGATGTTGGCTTGGTGTTGAATGCCTTAAAGATTAAATAAGAAACAGTAAAAGATGAAAAACACAATGGGAAATTTGATTTCCTTCTCATTATTAAGGACCAACATATATAGGAATACAACATAACAATACTATGGTTGAATACCATAGGTCATAGAGTACTATGGATCACTAATTTTACGTGATGTGACCAACTCAACTACTTAACTAACTAACTAATTAATTCACTATTGATAGTGGTCCATTGAGATTACAATTTTTAACACACCCCGTTAATCTCCACTAGGGAAATAATTTCAATAATATCAATGCAAAAAGATGCTTGTTGGTATGTGTCTCAACTAGGTTTACATTTCATTCAAAAACTTCATCTTCACTTTCTTCCTTGAAGTGTACTTGGACTTCTTCTTCTTTGAGGTTCTGGATATTGATTCTAGGTAGTTTCTCTTCAGAGTCTTCTTTAGCTTTTGGAACATAGTGCAACTCTTCTTCTTCTGTTTCAACATGATTTTTCTGGTTGTAATCTTTACGTGCACACCGAAATTTTTTGTCATAAAAATTATGAATATATTTCAGCTCCTCATGGACAACATTCACATCTTGGTGTTGCTAAACAATGCCAGCTACTTCATCATTCTCATTGACTTCTTCATTTGCATGTACTCACTGTGAATCTTTCATTTCTTCTTCAAAAATTGTGGGTTGAGAAGAAAACAAAGCAAACTGTAGATGCTCATCACTAAGAGGAGCTTGCTCATAGATCTCCCTCAAACTTCTGGTTTTCTGGTTCTTGGGTGGACTGTCTGTTGTTTTTTATTTTGTGCTGCTCTCAATTGGTTTTTGCTCATTCTCAACAACTATTGCAGCTTCTATGTCACTATCAATTGTCTCTTGCTTAGAGAGACTATCACTCTCATCACTGGACAATGGGTACTACTACATTAACAAGTTTATTATCATTAGCTAAAACAATTAGATCAACAACCTTTGTTGGGATTACATGATCATTGGTTTCCTCATAATCAAAGTATTCTTTATTGTCTTCCACTTCACTATGGGATTCTTGGTGCTTTGTGTGACTTGCAAAGTCATCTTCCTCTACAGTCGGTTCCTCACCAAACACTTCTTTCAGTATATCTCAAGTTTTTTTTGGAGTATCAACTTCTATAATATAATGAAATAGTGAATATTCTATACTGTCTTGTATGAGATATAAGGAAACAACTTGCCTTCTTTCTTTTTGGAACTCAGCCAAATCCTTAAATGAATCTATATCTCTAGGATATTCTTCAACTATGAAATGTCATAAATTGTGTGACCTTAACAAATTACTTACTTTGACTTCCCATACATCATACTCATCTCCGTGAATGGTCTTCCATAAGCCTTCTAGTGTTAAGAGGTTTCTTACCTCTTCAATTTCTTTTGGTAGCTCACGGGGTCTTCACTCAGTGATACTATCTCATAGCACCTTCGTTCATGGGATAGTAAAAAATACCCATAATTTCACCAGATATTGATAAATACCTACCAAGATCCTTTTGTTGAGTCCCCCTTCCAATACATAGTTCAAATTAAAAAAACCCTATTTTTATGAGTTATTCCCTATTTTACTAGATACCCCTTTATATATCCTTTCAATATCTATAAACCTCCCATACCCTACTCCCTTGCCCCCAATACCTACAATATATTGACCTTATTTTTGACAATTTAAAAACCCCCCTTTATGAATGAATGTGATAAGGTATTGGTCATTAAGGTAAATGACCCGTGTGGTAGCTCCATCTTCAAGAATCGATCTTCTTCAATTTTCTTCAATCTTCTGAGTAATGTTGGATCATTGTCCAATATTTTGGCTCAACGTCAACAATACTGTCTCTTCAACTTCTGAATTTTTTCTTGGTGTAGCTATATTGATATGACTAACAAGAGATCTCCCTCTTTTCTTTTCTTTTTTTTTAATTTATCAAAACGAGGCACCGCTCCTTGTACACTGGCATAGGGTGTCGGGAGGGAACAACACCACAAATTTGTGTAAGTAAGCAATGTTCACCGCACTTTCACCAAATGAACAGAGCCGTGGTACCGCTTTCTGTCTTTGCAGAAGTGGCGATGGCACCACTATTTCCCTATGTGAAAGGTACAGTGGTGCCTAAGGTCCCACAGTTCCCAAAAGGGAAAA
>LPNX010490269.1:498625-502650 GCA_001517045.1 Pseudotsuga menziesii | reverse complement strand
AAAAAACTATTATATTTAAAGGTTTCAATGATCTCAGTACATGCACACTAAAGTCAACTTCGTGAATCAACATGATTTGAAGCATAAGTCCACTAGATTTAAAAAAGTTGAGTTCGACATTAGAGTGATTTTGAATTGAGTTGTGACAGTAAGATAAGGTTAGGGTTAGGATTAGGGTTTCCTAGGTAGGGTTATCGTTTCGACATCTTGTTTCCATCATCCTAGTTGTATATATCGGCTGAAAACATTGACAATACTGATATATATGGTTTATTGATCATACGTAAAATTTGGCATGTTCATTAATTTGACATACAAGAGAATTTTTGGCATATTTATAAACAACATTAGCTTGACATACATGGGAAAATTAAAATTATGATACATACCTCATTGTGCTAGATCCCACCTAATTTCATACAACCAAGGCCTCCAGATCATCTCTTATAATGATGGTCTCCACTAGTCTCTCGTGCTATGTATCTGGTAAGAAGTAGCGTACAAGAACACAAAATTGACATATTCATAAGAAGCATACATGGGAAAATTAAAATTATGATGTACATACCTCGTCATGCTAGATCCCACCTAATATCATACTACCAAGGCCTCTGGATCATCTCTTATAATGATGGTCTCCATTAATCTCTCGTGCTATGTATCTGGTAAGAAGTAGCGTACACGAACACAAAATTGACATATTCATAAGAAACATACATTGGAAAATTACAATAATGATACATACCTCATCATGCTAGATCCCACCTATTATCATACAACCAAGCCCTCTGGATCATCCCTTATAATGATGGTCTCCATTAGTCTCTCGTGTTCTGTATCTGGTAAGAAGTAGCGTACCTTCGATGAATTCCGACTAGGCATTGTTCGTACCTGGAGGTTTGTACCAATGATTAAGTTGGTAAAGTGATACACACTTGCACCTGGTTTGTAATCCCTGTAAGCATATCCACCCTTCTTTCTTGCATTGTTGTCATGTGTAAGATATTCACCTATAACAACCATAGACCCGATGGGGAAGTGGTTGTTTTCATCATCAGTCATGGACATAATGAGGGTTTGCTTTCCCTCTATACAATGTGCCAGCCAGTAATCACCACCCCATTCACTATCTTTTGAGGCAACCACTACGTATATGTGCGCTGCATAGTATGATTGTAGGTATATGATCAAATATGTTTCATGTGATACAAGGCCATTAATGTGAGTTTCAAGACTAAGTAAATTTTACAAAAAAATGTTAAGGAAATGCATCATACCAGGTTGTACAAGGTCTGATACATGATCAAAATATATAGAAATAGACAATTGATCTTCTTACAACGGAGTTAACTCAACAATTTCACGCTGATCAAGTGGAAGTGATATGCAATCCCATCCATCAACCCAATCCAATGATTCACACACATCCCAGTCACCATCATAGCAAGGCGGGCAAAAACAAGCGAGTTTTCTGGTCCAAATTTCAAATACTGGGTTATCAGAGCTTCGAACTGAATGAAAGCCATGAGTCCCAGGAACAGTCTTGCATTCCCATGCATGTGAATGATCTATGTCTACCACCTCCTAAAAAAATCTCTCCACATGTCTCTTTCTTGTGGAATCTCCTTGCATAGCTGATTCCTCTCCCATTACTGACGTGCACAACCTGACTATAGATTGAGCATTTTGAATAGTAGATATTGTAGATAATTTCAATTCCTCTCTTCGTAGGGCTGTTTTGACACATGCTCCGGCTCCATCATGCTCTCCTTTACCATGCCAAGTCTCAAAATAGTTCCACATATGTGGAACACTGTAGTTTTTATGCAATGAACACAACCATTGAAATATGCATGCATTTTTGAACTGACCAGCACATCCATCAAACCAAATCCAGTGTTGATCCATCTGTATGTTCCTACCCTTCAAATGATCATAGAACATGATGAAGCAATGACGTACATAGTGGAAGTCATGGCACCTATCATCACTTATGTAGAAGTGATATTCCTTTAGAATTTCTCTTTGCTCTTCACTACTGTTTGGGCCATGCCTATATATGATATGCACCATCAAGGAAACCTGCTCAGAGTGATAATACTGACTTGGATCTCATTTTGAGGTTGCAGAGTGTAGTTCTCGGCAAAATCAACAACTGAAAGTATAGTACCACGAGGAAAGGTATCTCTACATATTCTAAACTTCTCACCCTGCCATCGTGCCAAGTTGACATGCTAAACATATTGACGTGTCTTTTCAATAAATTCCTTGATGAAGACACTAACTTGTACCTGTTGACACAAAATGATCTCAATATCATGTTTTTTTGTAAGTAAGGAACGAACTGCAACTGTTCAAACATAATTTTATAGATACATGCATGTACCTGAGATGTCACCAATTGTATTTTTTTGCTTTCTTTCCCCGGGACTATTTCATAGCTGATATATTTGAAACTTTTCATGTCTATAACCATATTCCCAAATTCATTGTCTCCAGTCTCGTGCATACATTGGCTCAATAACACCATTCCAGCACAGTTAGAGAAAGTTCCATCCAAACAGGATTTTGCATAGTAAGTTTGCCCCTCAGGCCTATTGCACATGATACTATGAATGAATTCTCTTGATGAGGTCGGTGGTATTGTCAAGGAGCAATCCTACACATGGTTAGTATGCAACACACGACGAATGTACAAAAATGTTTCATAGTAATATTCATATTCTACATGGTATCTACAACAACAAGTGTTACGAAGAGTATTTATTCTAACATACCATGGCTTACATTTCTCAAAAGATCTTTTCCCCAAATTCAATTGTCTATGTTCATTCCTAAATTTCTCATATAGTTATGTCTGTGTTATATCAAGAAGATGCTTAATATGTGGTTCAGGGTCCTTTGAACCCCTTCTCAGTTTTAGTACATCCTTCCGGTTTGAAGAAGGCCTTGTGTGATCATGCCAAAAACTCTGCACTAGTCCCTTTACTGCATCAACTAGCTTCATGTCACGACATGGCAACCGACCAATAAAGGCCCAAAAATCTGTCTGGGCGGTTGTGTCGAGATGTTCTCCTCTAATAGAATACCTATGGAGGGTTTTTACATTCAAATTAACTGGTTTAGATGTAGGCTTGAGAAAACGAAGGACCCTGGTGTTCTTATTTACAATTGCTTGTGACAACACACGACGAGCTGCATTGCGGTCCTTTGACCATGTGTTCTTACCAATTTTACCAAAGGCATCTACTAAGCTTTTAACTATATGAGAACTTGGTCCAGAAGGCTTTATCATCTTTATCCCTAACAATTTCCTAACAATATTCATGCCCCTAGATTTTAACAATGATAAAAATAATCTACATTTATCTCCATCACATTTCTCCTCAAAATATTTATTTAGTATCTGTTGAGTTTGATAAGCAATACTATATTTAGATAGCGTACCTTCAATGGAATTGAGGAGTCCTTCATCAACTTGTATATGCTTCGGATTTCTTTGACGTGTGATTTCTAATGGAGGTAAGGGGGTTGGATTTCTATCATCCAGTGCATCAACAATACGCTCTGGCGTTTCAGTAGCAACTTGTTGTCCTTCACTGTCTTCCTGGTAGTTGGATGGTGGAAGTCCAACATCCTCATCAATGGTCCAGTTAATATTTTCTTCTTCAACAGTAGGCTCCATGTCCAACGCCTTTTCAATAGTAGGCTCCATGTACACTGCCTCTTCATGAGCTTCATCTTGAGATGGTAACCTATCACTTTGACTTGATGTGGGATTTGAAACATCCCCTAATGAGCACCTACGTTTTGCTTCTTGAATAGTTCCATGGGGTGCTTGTTCAACAACTATTGTGGAAATTGAAGGTCCCTCTAGTGAATGCTTCCTTTTTTCTTGTGCTGGATTAATAGGATGAACTGCCCTATCCTCTATAATTGGATTTGGATTAGTTTCCAAAGAAATCCTCCGATTCATCATGTCTATTCTTTTCTTTTCTTTCTCTTCTTCGATGACTTCTTGAGGT
>LPNX010490269.1:411125-493625 GCA_001517045.1 Pseudotsuga menziesii | reverse complement strand
ACGATGATGAGGAGGAAGAGGATGAGGATGATGATGATGAGGATGATGTTGATGATGATGATGATGACGATGGTGATGATGATGTTCATGATGTTGATGGTGATGATGATGATGATGATGATGATGACGACGATAGTGATGATGATGATGAAGATGGTGATGGTGATGATGATGAAGAAGAATATGATGATGATGATGAAGATGAAGATGATGAAGATGAAGATGATCATGATCATGATGAAGATGAGCATGATGATGAATATGAACGTTATTTTTGTTTTTAAAAAATGCACACGCGATTGGTTTCTATATAACGTGCATGTGTTGTGTTTGTATACAATGCGCACGTGTTTTTTTTAACTAAATCGCGCTCGCGTATTCTTTAAATTCAAAAATTTATTCCCTCCAAATGATAAGGCCAAGCCTCCACCCATGCTTTCTTGGAATTCCTATGCCTATGTGTCTGCTTTGTACTTTTCTTCGGATTCAACATTCCTGTGCCATGGAGTATGATAAACCATGGCTAATTCAACATTATATCCAAATTTTCAATATGCTCATGTTTAGCGGTTCATCTGATTATGCTGCACACCTCCATTTTTTTATGAGATTTTAGAAACAGATATGGTTTTTTTTGTAGATTCTAAATATGTAAATTTTAACAAGAATACATAATTTTTTCTATTTTTTTCTTATTTATCTTCTGTCATCACTCAACTCAAAAAACACACTGGTAGTGTTTCGTCCATATCTCTTTCGTTTCTCAACCATTTTAAAAAAAATTGTATGGTGCACTAAAGAACACCAACCTCTACATGCTATAAACAACCCATTTCCAAATAATTGCATTAAGACATTCAAATGCTGCGCCCACAATTGACGTACCATTTTTGAGGTTTGATCTCTTAGATAATTAAAAGAAAATTAAAAAAATTATTTTTATTATTGGAAAAATAGCCATGCACTAGTCCTATATGTTCTCTATATGTATACCGGTTTTCGTAAGTTTATTCCATCATTTAGACACTCAGACACTGCACCCACAAAAACATATACCTTATAATTTGTCCAAAAAATAAAAAGTGCCGGTTAAAATTTATCTAACTTTAGATAGTTAACAGCATTTTTCAAAAGAAAAAAATATATATATTTGGAAAGGTCATTCAATTTCCTACATTTCTTGTTTTTTACTGATCACAAGATTCATTGTGTAAGTGTCTCAAAATATCCATGCAAGTTGATGGATGCTTGTTTTTTCAGTTTTGTATTGCATCTAACACGCCAAAAGAGACCCTCAACTTCTTGCACACACTTGAAAGTTTATTAATTTGTTTTGTAGAGATGTTGTCAGAACTAGACTGTGTAACTAGAATATTAGAATAGAACAAGACTCATATTATTTATTGACAGTAGTATGTTTAAGTATATAATTCATTTTCTACACAGTACTTACTTCTATAAATTGTATATTTATACTGAAAGAGAATAACTAATTTTCTTGCAACTATATGAACTATAGTTAAGATTATGATAAATGTTACAGTATTTCTTTCTCAGATTTAATAGTTAAAGGACAGTAATAGCTTAGGTTTAGATTAATATTAATAAGAAACTGTCCTTATACATTTGCAGACAGTATAAATGTAGAGAATACTCACAGGTAAGAAAGTTCTTGTATTTTTTCAGTAAGTCTACAGAAACAATTGTATTAAATAACACAAATATTACAGACTGCTCTCAGTCATAATTATTATACAAATAAAAACCAACATAAACTTAGGAAGATATATTATACATAGATAATAATATTATAAATACAATAATATTATTATTATCATTAAAGAGTGATGTTTACAAACTATTAATTCATAAAAACAAGCTGAGGAAAACTGTGTAACCGTAATTAAATTTACAAGATAATAACACAAGAAATGATACTCTATCAAAGTAAAAAGGGAATAAACCCTAGCTCATATTCTGAGCGTAATCTATAATTATTTTTTTAATATTGTAGTAACCTAGGTTATACATAGGGTAGTTCTTTTAAAACTATTAACTAAATATGTTATGCACAAAAAAAACTACAATACTGATTAGCTTATATAAATGTATTTATAAGAGAAATGGTGCTTTTCTTTTGAAAACAACATTCATCTATAGAATAAATGTTAGGGTTAAAAACCCTTAAAACTATCACATTACAAGTATCAAAATATTAAACCAAATTTATATCAAATATGTAATCATTAATAATGAGTCTAATAATCTACTCACGGTCCTTTAAGGACAAATAAAATAAAGTAGAAAAATAGTATAATTATTATAACGAGAATAGTATAATTCAAAACAAGGGTTTTATAGGACAAACCCTAACCCAAAACTTCTACTAAAACAAGTAAGATTTTAAGTTACGGCTGTAAGTATCAGCCTTAAAATTTAAATTATAAAACCCTTACAAAGTACTCAACTAAGTTTATAACTTCATTATATTCAAGAAGGGTAAAAACCCTAGAATTACACAGCGTATAGTATAAACTCCCACCAACCAAAATGAGTTTACAACTGTACTGCCATTACAAAATTTACAAACTTAAACCTAACTATGAAGCCAAAGATTTAACTAAGTTCAGTGCACAATACAAATTAAGTCTACCCTAACAAGGGTTTGGATTTAAGTATTTCCACAACCACCTGTAAAAACATTAAAAACAATAACATAATTCATGACAAGACGAGAGAGGGTTTCCAAAACCCTGGGCGAGTCCAACAACCACCCTAACACTAACAGAGTGAGAATCCATCTTTCATACCATGGGGCTTACTCGAGTTTGAACCATGAGCCACGGCCTTTGCAAGGGATGTCTTTTCTTTTGTGTTCAAGCTTCACAGTGGCGAGTACCTGCAGCAAGCAACAAACCACTGTCAGTGAAACAAGTTACTTGTTAAAGCTTGAAAACAATCTATATACTTGCAGTAAGTAAAAGAAATTCCATTACGATAATCACCTGTCAATGGGAGCACAACGAACAGCTTCACGAAGCACTGTCACCTACAGATGGTGCAGTTGAAAACCTAAATAGCCCTCAAGAATCTCACACAATGGAAAGCCATGAGAAAAAGAAAAGGAAAATGAAGTAACCATTAAGATACGGAGGAAATGGATGAAAGGTTTCACAGGCAGCAAGCCAAGGGTCACAGAAATACAACTCCACTTGTTGGAGAGAAAAAACCAGCCACTGCAAATGTCTTTCAAAACCTCAAACCGGGGGACAGAAGCAGCACTGAGTCAAGGCACAAGGAAACTGTAACTAGGAGAAATGACGGGTGCCATGGGAGACAATCCAAGCAACCCTAGAGCCAGTGTAAGATGAGGGACACAAATGATTTTTGGTTAGGTTTCCATAGCATTATATATTTTCCAGGCGTGGACAGAAATTAACCACATAGCAACAAATTTATCCATGCAGCGAGGGTCGTGTCCTATAGTTTCTCCGTGGAAGAAATAATCCAATTATTTGATTATTGCAGCATGGATTAAACCTTATTGTCAACCCAATAATTCGTAACCCAAATCATTAATCATTTGCACAATGTCTTATGTTAGCATAATGACAAGATTACCAACGTGGGGGTTACGTTGACCAAGCTATTAGTGCCAATCATAACCCTTAGTTTAAAGCCCTATCTGGATTAAGCATTAATCCATTTCTACCAATAACATTATATTGTTATATAATAACATCACCATAACGATATAATTGGTTGCATAACTATTCTCTAAACATTGTTTGATAAGATAGAAATCATTAATTTATGTCTTGTTTATAGATAAGGTCGAAGTTTAAGTCTTTAATATAGATATAAAAGAGTTCATGCTAACTATTAAATGACTATAGTTTCTCTAGTAGCAAAGATAAAGTATAGCTCATGCATAGTAAACCCTTTTGCAATAAGAATATTACAAGTCTAAACTTTATAAATAGCACCTTGTAATAATGCAAAGGAATATAAAGGCTAGATTAAAATATGTGATAATAAGAAACTATTGTAGATTGAAGGTCTATTGAACAAATAGATTATGCATATCTCTGAAATTTAAATGAGACCATAACTCAAATAGCAACAAAGTTTTGAAGTATTACAAAGCTGAAGGTAAGAATATTATTACGAAATTCTATTGCATAGTTTAAGCAACAATACTTTAATAGAGCTTGGATTATAACTCAACTTGATTTTATTCTCATTTAGAATGTCTAGTGGACAATAAGATAATTATAGAAGTAAACCTGATAATTGGAATAGGAATGATCCTATTAAATCCAAAAGTTACTAGAACCACAGAGTTAGACTTGGAAATAAAATAGCGATAACCATGAGCTCATATAGAAGGGCATGATGGTTGTAGTTAAACAATCGAAGGTTTTCACTATCCAGAGGATAACAGGCTGTAAGTTATCTTGTAGAAACCAAATGAGGGTCAATAAATACACAGGAAAGATAAGATACTATTGCATACATATGAACAATAACCATGTATATAAATATTACAAATTACTTAGACTAAAGTAGAAATACTTGTAACTAAGATTCTAATGTTTAGAGTCACAAATATGTTGTACTGTCGTTACTTCTGAACTTGTTTACTTGAAAAACTGATGAGAATCAAATGGTTTTACCTTACAGAAGCTGTCTAGAGTTTAGCAGCTTATTTTACTAAGTTTTTTAAATTGCAAACAAAATACTGCTGACACTAAAAGATCTTTTAAAATATACTCGATCGATCATACCTGTAAACCTGTAAGAAACATTATTCATCTGCGTTAGCATGATCGCTAAGTAAGCCCCGGATTCAAAAGTAGATTCCATCTAGTGACATAAAAGAACTAATCAGGAAATTGAAGCAAACAACACACAAAAAGATTTTATTCTTGTTATGAAAAATAAACTGTCAAGTTATTAACTTAGAATTTAGTGAAACTAGTTACTTAACTGTTTTTTTATGCAAACTATTAGCTGATAATAAACCACAGGTTTTAGCATTTATTGTTATCTCAAAATTTTAAATTTTTCTGAAAATTTGGGGTTTTGACATGTGGTATCAGAGCACAAGGTTCTAACACTAGCGGCCTTGATGCAGCCCAACTAGCTTTCATAAAATAGTAAATTAAATGATTATGCTAACATATTTTATTTTTAAAATGTTATTCAATAGAGAATTGTCTTTTTCTAAAGTTTAACAGGCAGGTATGGAAATGATGGAAGAGTATGCACAGGAGGAGTCTCCAGTTATAGAAATAGGAAATTTACCCAGAGATCCTATACCAGAGGATTTAACTACAAATTCCTCAGAGCTGTTATAGACTGCAAAAGATTTGAAAACTGAAATGGAGTGTGTAAAGCAAGAGAATGAAAGGATTTTGAGGGCTCAAGAAGAGCTGAATTAGATCCTAATGGAAAAGTTTCAAGCTGAGGGTAGGGGTAGAAAGGCAGAATCTGAAGATGCCAGTCATCAACAAAAATTTAAAAAGATGAAGCATACAAAAACTGGAAGTAATTCGTCGTTTGAAATGTTTGGTGAACGACAAAATTTCCATAGCTCTAGTGATAGTAGTGATGATGATCTGTATGTCAAGAAGAGGAAATACAAACCTTATGAGGAAATTTCAGGGGAATTCAAAAAGATAAAACCACCAACTTTTAATGGAGAGATTGAAAGAGGGGAGGAAGTTGAGTCCTGGTTGTCCGGGATGAAGAAGTACTTCCAAATATATAACTATTCTAACCAGTTAAAGGCTAGGATGGCTATATATAACATCTCAGGAAAGGTTGATATTTGGTGGCAGGACTTGAAGATATTTAAGGGTATAAAAGAGAAAGAAGTTATTTGGAGTATCTTTAAGCGGTATTTTAAAAATAAATTCCTGTCTGAGTAGTATTACGAGGAAAGAGATAAGGAGTTTTATGAACTGGAGTTAGGTTCAATGACAATGAAGGATTTGAACAGCAAGTTCTTAAGTCTACTTAGGTATGTACCCTACCTTGTAGATGAGAAACCAAAAGTACAATGATTTTTTAGCTGTCTATCATATCATATTAAAGATAGAATTGAATATGATAACCCAAAGACCTTGGAGGAAGCTATGAGGAAGGCTAACTTTTGTTTCGAGCAAAATCAGAAGAAAGAAAGCTTGGCCAACTGGAAGGCTAAGAAAAATAATAATCATATTGAATCTAAGAAGAAGGATTTTGTGCCTAACAGAAATTTTAAGAACAATAAGGCCAGAAACTATTCTAATAACAAGAATTTACAAGGAAATAGGAATAGTACACCCAACAATCAGAATAATTTTAAAGGTAAGTAAACTACAAGTAATCATGGAAACTTTACCAAGAATTTTGAGCATAAAGAGCGTGTCAAGTGCCGGGAATGTAATGGCCTGCACTATGCTTCAGTCTATCCAAACCGGAAGAAGACTGTTAGCAACATTCATACCGTACAAGAGGAGATGACTGTTGGGGAACTAGCAAGGAGCATGCCCAGAATCAATGCAGCCTTGGAGAACCGACAAGCTGAATACCAAACATCTAGGGTGGAAGTAGAAGGTATGATTAAATAGACCCCTGTAACTATTTTAATTGATCCAGGATCTAGTCTCAGTTATATTGCACCTCAGATAGTGGAAAAATGTAAGTTATCTATCGATAAGTTTGAGAATTCATGGTTAGTTCAGTTAGCCACTGGGGCCAAAAGAAAAGTAACTTGTTTTGTGAAAGAATGTGCTTTACTTATGGATAAATTTGAAACTGTTGTTCAACTTAATGTTTTGCCACTTGGCTCATATGATTTGCTGATTGGTATGGACTCGTTAGAACAACATAGAGTAATTTTAAACTATTATGATAAAAATTTCACATGCTTAAACAATGATGAACAACTAGTAGATGTTAAAGGTATTCCTAGAAAAACTACGGTGAGGTAGATTTCTACTTTACAACTTAAAAGAGCTGCTAGAAAAGGATGTAAAGATTATGCGGTAACAATTATAGATGAGGAAAGTAAAATTAAAATAGATAAGTTAAAAGTAGAAGATATCCCAATTTTAAAAGAATATGTTGATGTATTCCTAGAAGAAATTCTAGGATTACCTTCGAAAAGGGAATTGGATTTCACCATTGAGATGGTACTGGGTGTAGTACCTAGCTCAAAGGCCCCTTATCGAATGAACATATTGGAACTTAATGAGTTAAAATCACAATTAAAAGAGTTAATTGATAAAAAGTATATTCGACCAAGTGTGTCTCACTGGGGGGCACCTGTCATCTTTGTTAAAAAGAAAGATGGAACTATGTGATTATGCATAGACTACCGTCAACTAAACAAGATGACTATCAAACATTGATATCCGTTGCCCCACATAGATGATCTATTTGATCAACTACATGGAGCGAAGGTGTTTCTGAAAATAGATTTAAGGTCTGGATATCATCAAGTAAGGATTAAATATGAAGACATCTTCAAGACAGCCTTTAGAATAAGATATGGTCATTACGAATTTGTCATAATTCCATTTGGGCTTACTAACGCCCTAGTTGTCTTCATGTGTTTAATGAACAACATTGTTCATAAGTATTTAGATAAGTTTGTGGTCGTGTTTATCGGCGACATTCTAATCTATTCAAAAACTGAAGAAGAACATAAAGAACATCTAAAAATTGTTTTACAAGAGTTGCGAGAACATAAGTTCTTCTCAAAGTTTAGTAAGTGTGACTTCTTCAAGGATAAGATTCAGTATTTAGGTCACGTAGTGACCAAGGAAGGAATTTTCGTATATCCTGAAAAGATACGGGAAATCGAAGATTGGACGGTTCCTAAAGATGTGACAGATGTTAGATCTTTCATGGGCATTACTGGTTACTACCAGAGGTTCATTGAAGGCTTTTCGAGGATAGAAAATCCGATAAATTCCTTGCAAAAGAAAGGAAAGAAGTTCGAATGGAACCAGAAATGTGAAGAAAGCTTTAAGAAGTTAAAAAATTTATTAACCAGTGCACCTATTTTAAGAATAGCAAATACTATTAAAGAGTTTGGAGTATGCACTAATGCCTGTAATGAAGGATTAGGCGGGGTTCTGACTCAAGAAGGGCATGTTATTGCCTATGAGTCTAGAAAGTTAAAAGTTCACGAAAAGAATTATGCAACATATGATCTGGAGTTAGCAGCTGTAATACATGCCTTAAAGATGTGGCGACATCACCTAATTGGCTGAAAATATGTTTTAATGACTCATAATAAAGGATTAAAATATCTTTTAGATCAGCCTAATCTAAATTCTAGACAAGCTAGATGGTTAGCTTTCTTAATCGAGTATGATTTTGAAATCCAACATATAAAAGGTAAAGAAAATAAAGTTGCTGATGCATTAAGTAGGAACACAAGGATGAATTTTGCAACAACAATCAACACTTATGTTCCAGACTTAGATGAGTAGCTTAAAGAAGGAGTAGAACAATATGAAATTTATCAGAATTTGCAAGCTAAAGCTAAGGAAAACCCCACACAAAACTTAATAAAAGATTACAGTTTAAATGAAAAAGAATTTTTACTGTATAAAGATAAACTGTATGTACCTAAGGACAAGATATTAATTCTGGATACTGTACAGGTGGAACCAGAAGGAGAATTTCTGGTGGAACCGGACTGTATCCTCGGGAGGAGGGAAATCACACTTCAGAACCGCACCATTGGACAGGTGAAGGTGCAATGGAAGCACCTTAGTCTTGAAGAAGCCACCTGGGAATTGGAAAGTAAAATGCAAGATTCATATCCAATTTTGTTCAAGGGGCCTTTGGAGGATTAAGAATAAATAACATTGAGGACAATTTTATATTCTAAGGGGGTGTGTATGTCACATGCCCCAATTTTGTAAAATAATGTTATCTTATTTGGATTTTATTCCCAGACATTATGTTAAATTTAATGCTAAGAGGAAACTGATCACTCAGCAGAGTCAAGGATGTGGAATGTAATTCTAAATATTTAATTTTAAATAAATAAAAGTGGAGACAACAACTTGGGAGAGCTGTTAAAAAGAGTGTTACTGGTCAAGTTGGTGGAGGAGACTAGGTGGAGAGAAAAAATACAAGTGGAAGCATCCTCAAACACTTCCTATGTTGAAAGTGGCAACCTCCCTACATTTGGGGTCATGACCCTCCAAGAAAATGGGATCAGAGCAGGTTGCTCAATTAATGACAACTAACCCAAAAAGACCTAGGCAATCTTAATAAAAGTACCCAATGTAGAGAGATGAGGATACTCATTCCAGGAGAAGAATAATTCAGGTGAATTCACTTCAAGGAATTCATTGGGAAAGGAAAATTTGAAGGAAGGTGTTTGAGGGGTAAACTGCAGGAGGTTGATCTAGTACAGCTTTGTAGCTGAAAGATCTTACTGTAGTATGCAGAGTTGGTATTGAGTCTCAAGACTAGTACTTTGTTGTTTGCTCCACCAAGTTCTAGCCATGGAGACCAGAATAGACTCGGGGGTCCTAAGAATTCATTGTTTGAGCGCTCTCCAGGACTTGGTAGGGAGGAACGACCTCCCATTGCTGTTGTCATCTAGCTTTAAAGATAGGTTCCATAATCTTTTAATTTCTGTGTTATAGTTTATATATGTGTGTAAGCAATTAATGAATCATTATATGTTATGTTGTAAATTGTGAAGTTGAAATCTCTTAGTTGTTTCAAGGATGAATCTGTACTGTGATGAAAGACAAATCCTACCTATGTTTTTCCCCATCTGGAGTAATCCAGATCGTACTCTAGCACAGGTAGTGTGTTTAAGTAAATGAAGTATGATAGGAATATTGTAACATCCCCGTTGTATACCCAAAAATATCTGACAATATGAATGTATAACTTACTCATTTTTTTTTTCTGGTGAGGAGCTCAAGGCCAAGGCCCCACCAGTAAAACCCTATAATTAATACTATCTAATTTCCTAAGTTGTATACCTAGGAGACTCAAGTTATCAAAAGAGCTTGACGGATGGGCAACTGAACCATGAGGGAAAAATGAGAATGGTTAGGGAACCTTAATTTCGATGTCATACTCTGATCAATGTCTAAACTATGGAATCCTATAGCGATCCCTATTTTGAGTCGTAACTAGCCAACGAAAAAAAACTATAGCCTAGTGGTTTGAATTCTAGCATAAATAAGCCATCGCGTGAGAGGTTACCATGATATTAGCCTCGACAAAGGGACAAGGAGTTATATTAAAAGAAAAAGAACTCGACAATATTTCAAGTTACTAAAGGACAATATGACAAATATATATTGTGACTCGAATACCTCGATTAATACTAAATGGTAATGTACCATTTATATAAACTATTATAGGGTGACATTTATTAGCGTATGCCAAACTTATGACATGTTATATACCTATATCCACTTTTTAGGTAGCCTTAGAAAAGGTATTAATATATAAATAAGAGTAAAGCTAAGCGACTGAAAGATTTAAAGTGTAATTTAAGGCTAAGTGTGGAAATATTCAAAGCGGGATTTAAAGATAAATACTAACAAATTTAAGGTAGGATAATGCATGAGCAAAAAAGAAGATTCTTGTGATAAGGAGATTTTGTTTTTCCTTAAACGACTCTAACCTCCTTCATTTATGAGAAAACCACGCAGGGGTGACTAACTTTTTTAAAAAGGAATATTTATTTTTCTACCGGGGTCTTAATGTCCTTGACAAACCCTTCCTAAATTCCTCCCTTTAAATTCAGATGTGCCTTCTAGGAAAATAGAAAGAGCAATAATTATTCTGAGGGAAAAATCCGAACCAGCCTGTAAATCCCCACTGCCCCTCCACTTTAAGTAGAAGGAAAATGCAAAGAATAGGGGGGCGCGCGACCTGGGTAGCATTGGCATTCGGCGCTTGGTGCAGACCCTCTTCTATTTTGAGTGAAGATATTGGAGTTGGATAGGAAATGGAGGCTCATCTCGAATATGAAGGTCGCTGCCTGAGCTTTGCAGAAGAGAGATGCTGGTATTGAATGGTGATTTTTCCCACGGTCTGTGTTTCATCTTTGTTTGAGCAAATCTGAGGTATGAGCCTCTTTTGCTTTTGGGTGTACGATTCATTCTATTTCCTCTTTGATAAATTGAAGCTGATTTGAGTACGATTTATTCCTAGCTAGGAGTGCTTGTTGTTGATGTGGATCGATCATTGTTCCAAACTACATTTTCATGTTGAAGATCACACTTGAAATTTAATGCCTGGATAAGCGTTTGAAACCTATATGTTTTATTTCTTATACTAATGGAACCCTCCATGATGTGGCTGGGTTTAGTTACAATCCCAGTTAGCCTCTCTCCATTGGTAATGTGAGTTCTTAAATTTTATTACAGTCTATTGACAGACCTTCACTCTTGAGGTTGCCGATTGGTAACTGCTGGGTTATGATTTTTTTAAAACGCAATAGATCCGCAGGGGTAGAATAAACGAGATTTTTTTTCCTTCAACTCTCTCTCGATGTATTTTATCTTTCATTATCCAGAGAAGATAAAGAAGCAGCCTTTATTTCTGCTAAGGTCGTTGAAATAGCTATCAGGTTTTGTGTTTAACTATTAACGTTTATTAATGATTATAATTCCTGAAGCTACAGAAAGGTACAAGTATATTCTTTAAAAAGTGATTCGCTATAGCAGTGAGTGAAATTTCTCTCTAGGAAGGTTCCCGAGCGTGACCTTTTTCTTTTAGGTTTATATTTATATGCATCCTTTGAAATCTAGAGCGCCGAGGGCTTAGAAAATAGGTTCGATGTCAAGCAAATACTTGAAGGTATAACTTTTTTGAACTTGGCACATTATTCATATAATCGTCCAAATACCCATGTTGAAGGCAAACATCCCTCTTAAAACTACTCTATAGTGTGATAAGTGTATTTTAGTTTGAACATTCATTTCTAGAACAAGGTTTTTGTTTTTACCCTCAAGTAGAGGCATGAGTACTGAGTAGGCACTAATAATCTCCTCACTAGAACTCAACATTGATGTTACATCCATAAATATGGATAATGGGACTTATACCGAAAACCGGTGAACGTATTTTAAGAGAATTTTTCTTTAGGAAAGTAGAGTTGTGTTTGAATTCCTGGAACGGCCTGGGTTTAATCTTCTTAGATCCTACTCCTAATATTAAAGATAGTACTAATTATAATGATGAGAAAGGCTTTGAGGAAGCAAAAAGCAAGTGATGTAATAGCTGCAGGACAACATGCAACTTCCCTTTGAGGCTTAATATAAGGTTCTCTCTCTCTTAGTGGATGTAACCCAAGGTTGGGTGAACCACTTGTACATTGGCGTCTTTCATATTCTCATTTGCTTGATGTATTTTAATTTCCTTATATTTGATATCCTTGCATTAAAGTCGTCTTATTTTTGAATGAGTTCTTTGAGAATGCTAAATGTCTGTATAATCATTATTTTGTTAGGGCATGTTCCAATTTGAGTATTAACTGCACTTGAATATGAGGTGGTCTACTATTATCCACTCCCCTAACCTACAAGGCAAGCAGTGTCATAAATATAACTGTTGTATCGTGAAACAAATATGCATGCCATATGGAATGTCAAAGTATCTCCTTAGTTTCCGTGAATCATCATTATGTGGACACTGAGAGAGCAGTCTTATGTTGTTGGATCCCAAGAAAATTTGGTTTGGTGTTAAGGCATGAAGGTACGAATGGGTCCTATACAAGTTAACAAGGTTTTGTTCTGTTTATAGGACAGCTAAATGAATATAGTTTTTTCATACCCCATGATGCCTTCATGTTAAACAAAAATAAGAAATTGGTTAATCATCATGTAAATATTTATTTCTAGATCGTAATCTTTGAAGTTCGTGACCAAGACTCCTTATCGTCCATGTGAGAGCCGAACCGTGAGTTTTGATCGTGGCCTTGGATTGATCTATGAGATACACTTGATCATCATTTAATATTATCAAGTATAGCGTTTAACTCAGCCTCATACAAACTTGGTCGAACCCCTTTGAAGAGTTGCAATAGAAAGAAGAATCCCTGCCTGCTTTGAGTCCCTTCAATGCTGATTTACTAACAATCCTGTTTGTGGATTGATTTAATTCCTTCTGCAATTATTTGTGGCTTGTATTTTAGTAGGAGTGTTTCTCTATTCTTCACTGTAACTTACAAAATTGCTGAATCGTAGTTCGGTGAATGTAGCATCTTGTTTTGAATACAGAGCTTTCTCTTATTCTTGATGTTGTTGGATTGAGTGTGATGGATTTAAAGAGTTAGCTCTCCCCAGTGTTGGAATACCAAAACAACACAGCTCAAATGCGTCCCCATTCGTTGTATTTTGTGTAGTGACCCAAGAGAGTTGTAATCCTGTTTGTGTGGGGTTTGTTTTTTAATAAATATGTGATATAGAATATATTCATAAGTAGAGCAGTAAGCCCCTTTTTGTGTATAGATATGATATTAAATTATCGTATCTAAGATAGATGATTAAAAGTCCCAATAAAATTGGAACGAAGGGGTGACTCTCGATTAATATGTTTATTTGGGTTATTAATAATTTTGTTTGTCCTGTTACCAATCAAACCTTGCAAGAGATTTCTGGTTTCTAGAATTGGATTATGGGAATGACCCATGACGTGGAAGCACTCCACTTTAGTGATAGTTTGAAATATTATGTAAACACATATAAGTAAAGCAGTAAGGATTGTTATAGAATGGAGTGATCCTTCATAGAGATCCACTCCACCTTAACCTTACTCTAAAGTAGTATATATTAATATACTTAAAGTGACTTTAGCTTTTACTCTAAATTAGCATGTATTAATATACTAAATTAACTTTAGCTCTTATGTAATGAGAGGAGGAATTATGTCATGAGGATAACCTTATATTTGGAAGAGAAAGAATAGTAGAATTTTATTAATATATTATTCATATATTAATTAAGTATGTGCTTAAAAAAATATTGTCCCTTTTTCACCCTTAATAGCATTGAGGTATAGGGGGTATTCTACATATGGTATCAGAGCCCAAGTTGAAGCACTTGGACCTACATGGGCCGAACGTAAAGTAAACAAGTTTCACTCATTTCCTTTTTTCCTTGTTTCCTTTTTCTTTGTTTCCTTGATGTTACAAATATGAAAGAAAACTAACAAAAATTGTTTCAGAGAAGAGGAATTGATGGGATCGAATCCCTTTTTGATCAGTAGATGGAGATTTTGCTTAACCTCAACGGACAGCCTAGACATAACAAACGCGATGAGTACTTTCATGGTTTGAGTAGAGACTCAACAAAAAAGGTATGAAAGAGGGCCTTAGAAAAAATTGATTCATGAATTTGTTAATGACTACTAAAGTATGCATAACATTTATTTATTTTGTTTTATCGAATTAGTAAAAGGCAATAATTCTTTATTAATCCGATAAGGATGTTATTTAACAAGAGTTTGAGGTATCCTGCTAAAGGGGAATTGTGACTCATTGAAGGTTGGTTATGTTTTCAAGTGAGTCGGAAGAGAAAAAAAAATGTTGTTACTAATATACCTCAAACATTGATCAGTGCAAATTTAAAGTAACTTTAATTTGTGATTGACAAAAGAATGTCTACTTAAATGCTAAGGAATAACACTTCTTTTGCGTAATAATGGTAAGCCTCCTTGACAAGAAACTTGCTAGTTTAGTGCTACATTGCAAGCATATAATGATTGAATTTGTTTGTAGAAGAATGAAAAGTATGCATTGGAAGGTTAGATCGATTTATTTTGGACACTGAATATATCAATCTGATTTGAATATTCAATTTAAATTCTATAAACCTTCTCTAGTATATACTATGGGTAGTATAAGTAGAAAGGGATTGATATAATGATCGATTAGGGAACTATGTGGTGAATAAACTATTGTTGGACCACCTATTGATAAAAGGATATTTAGTCTTATTGACTCGGACTAACTATATAATCAAGAAAGCTTTCTACAACTGCATTTATTTTTGTTAAGAAATAAATTCCTCACTAAATAATCAGGACATGAAGAGTATGCTAACAAGTGAAATGCATGGATCGAAATAACTTCAAGGAAGCCTAGGAATGTCTATTTTTGTAGAACCAAAGTAGTTTTCTTAAAAGAGGAACCATGTTAAATCTTAAAAATAACTAATGACATGCGTATTGTGTTATGTAGGAAGAATGAATCACTACTATGAGAAAGCAGTTATGAGTTAGGAACAATATCAACAATGGATATATGCAGGTTTAAAAAGTAACTCGTACAAAATGTAATCATGTGATAAGGTAGAGTGTATTGACATAGTGTGATTACCACAAGAATATAAGTGCTAGGTACACGAGGATTGTGCATACATAAATTTGTTACACCTAGAATGTATGCACCTAACTAGCCTATGACCTCATGTCCTAAGTATTAAGGAAGAGTTATGTTTCTAGTCTGACTATCATGAACTAATAAAACCTAATGGTCAGTTGATACACATAATAAGTAAATGAGGAGAGAACTGAATGTTAATTGGTCTCTAAAACTGTGTGTAATAATAAATTTTCAGAAAATTACTGTTAACTTCTTAACATAAGTTATTGATTAAATTTGTAGCATTTTTCTGTTTCATATGTGTAGGTCTTACTCACAGGGGGAAGCCGATAGGTATAAATTAAATTTAAATTACTTGTCCACTGTTGTGACTAGATCACTACGATTGGTCAGTTGATTATAATGCTTTACAATATTTACATGTGTATTGATGGATTGATGTCCTTCCATGTAAGTCATATCTAGACTTGATGCCGAAAAATTCCTTTGATTGAAGTATACAAATTTGGTACCACATTTTAGTTATGATTTATATCTTTTGGATCTGATAATGATTGATGCCCAATCCCTGTAATGCATTGTGTTGGCTTGAATAGATCTAATAAACCTTTTCATTGAAATTTCTGGTAAAACATTTGGACTTTCCTTAAGTCTGATAACATGTCAGGGTGTCCAAATTCCGTAAATGCACTTGATTTGGGGTTGGGGTATAACTAACAAAAAAATTGTTGATATAATTTATATGACGCAAGTGCGTAACATGCGAGTTTAGTTGAGTGGATCTAAAGGGAAAAATATCATCTCTAATTTATTTTGTTAGCTGAGTCGTTTAAATGCCAAAGGATAGAGTAAGATCTTTACTTTAAAATCATTATAGTTCAGATATTTATAATCTCTGCCTTAATGGTCGAGTTGAGGATCTAAAGTCTGAGTGTTGATAAATTCCTACTGACATCTTTTGAAAAGTGAATGAACGGCGTGGGACGTTATGGGATAACTTTGCAGGAGTATGTGTGGGTACACCACCAACTAAAAAGAACTATTTTGTTTCAAAAAAAAACTCCACTGGTTTCAATGAGGGAGCTAAGCCACTCAAGTACGAGTGTTGTTTCATTA
This sequence comes from Pseudotsuga menziesii, assembly GCA_001517045.1. NCBI lineage: Eukaryota > Viridiplantae > Streptophyta > Pinopsida > Pinales > Pinaceae > Pseudotsuga > Pseudotsuga menziesii. The sequence continues at coordinate 477,139 of LPNX010490269.1, read as the reverse complement.
TCTTATTATAAATTTCGTATTTCGAGATTTCTATGGACCAGGATTTTAACTATGATTGTGGTGTTATGTATTGACGTTGCAGGGCTTTACGATACTTCTGATCAATGTAATACATGGAAATTCTAAATCCACTTGTAAATAAGTGGCGGTTTATTCTGAATGAATTATAAGATGGTATGAACCATGAATGATGGTAAGGGTACAATCACCCCAACTCAGAAAACAAAAATTAAACGAATGAAAATTATGTTTTTCGATAGATGTTAATTAACCATGAGGTCAATGTCATTAATTGGGACAATGACAAGTAAAGTCATGTGAAACACCAAGTAGTGTGCATTACGAATGGTCAAGGTATAAATTTATACAAAGTACAAAAAGGAAAAATGGGAATGCTGCGGGAGCACCATGATGTTAGGCAAGTGATTGCCGCGTGAACACATGGGTGTTAGGCATATATGCTGTAGGAGCACAATGGTGTTGGGCAAGCGATTTCCACGTGAGCACATTAGTGTTAGGCATACGTTGTGGCACGAAAAGACCTAGGCAAAAAAAAAAAAAAACTGGACATCTGGAAGACAGGACACTGTCTGATGTCAATGAGGAGAAAAATTTTAACTAGTGGTTAAAAGGAAGAGTAATCTCAGAAATTGTTGTAAGTCCACATGAGAATGGAAAGGAACTCAAGGGATATTGGAAAAATAACGAACGCAAAACATACTAAATTTCCAAGTAATTGGATTGTTACATGTTAAATGTGTAATGTGAAGAAAGACTTCCTCAGGTCGAGGACAACATAACTATCCAAAGGTTGGAGATAAAACCAACACCCAAAGGGTAGTAATTATGTTGATGAATAAATTGCCTTATGAAAATAATTGGGTCCCATAAATTGCAGATTGTTACAATGCAAAAGGATATATGGCTTTTGTAATGTTGAATTATAATTTTGGACATGAATTACTGAACAAAATTTGGGTTTGACCTGAACCTTGTACAGGAAATTGCAGGTATTCAATGATAACAACCTGAGAAGAAACACGAAAGAACGACAGAGATCAAAACATAATAGACAAAGCAAGAAAGATGGCTCACGGAAACAAGGAAATTGGCTGAAAATAGGAACACCCAGGACGGTGTTATTTTTAAGGGGGAAAGGATGTAACGTCCCCGTTGTATACCCAAAAATATCTGACAATATGAATGTATAACTTACTCATTTTTTTTTCTGGTGAGGAGCTTAAGGCCAAGGCCCCACCAGTAAAACCCTGTAATTAATACTATCTAATTTCCTAAGTTGTAGACCTAGGAGACTCAAGTTATCGAAACAGCTTGACGGACGGGCAACTGAACCATGAGGGAAAAATGAGAATGGTTAGAGAACCTTAATTTCGATGTCATAATTTGATCAACATCTAAACTATGGAATCCTATAGCGATCCCTATTTTGAGTCGTAACTAGCCAATGAAAAAAAACTATAGCCTAGTGGTTTGAATTCTAGCATAACTAAGCCATCGCGTGAGAGGTTACCACGATATTAACCTCGAAAAAGGGACAAGGAGTTATATTAAAAGAAAAAGAACCCAACAATATTTCAAGTTACTAAAGGACAATATGACAAATATATATTGTGACTCGAATACCTCGATTAATACTAAATGGTAACGTACCATTTATATAAACTATTATAGGGTGACATTTATTAGCGTATGCCAAAATTATGACATGTTATATACCTATATCCACTTTTTAGGTAGCCCTAGACAAGGTATTAATATATAAATAAGAGCAAAGCTAAGCGACTGAAAGATTTAAAGTGTAATTTAAGGCTAAGTGTGGAAAGATTCAAAGCGGGATTTAAAGATAAATACTAACAAATTTAAGGTAGGATAATGCATGAGCAAAAAAGAAGATTCTTGTGATAAGGAGATTTTTTTTTTCCTGAAAAGAATCTAACCTCCTTCGTTTATGAGAAAACCACGCAGGGGTGACTGACTTGTTTAAAAAGGAATCTTTCTTTTTCTACCGGGGTCTTAATGTCCTTGACAGACCCTTCCTAAATTCCTCCCTTTAAATTCGGATGGGCCTGCCAGAAAAATAGAAAGAGCAATAATTACTCTAAGGGAAAAATCTGAACCAGCCTGTAAATCCCCATCGCCCCTCCAATTTAAGTAGAAGGAAAATTCAAAGAATAGGGGGATGTGCGACCTGGGTAGCATTGGCATTCGGCACTCAGTGCAGACCCTCTTCTATTTTGAGTGAAGATCTTGGATTCGAATCGGCAACGGAGGCCCATCTCGAATATGGAGGTCGCTGCCTGAGCTTTGCAGAAGAGAGATGCTGGTATTGAATGGTGATTTTTCCCACGGCCTGTGTTTCATCTTTGTTTGAGCAAATATGAGGTATGAGCCTCTTCTGCTTTTGGGTGTGCGATTCGGTGTATATCCTCTTTGACATATTGAAGCCGATTTGAGTATGATTTATTCCTAGCTAGGAGTGCTCGTTGTTGATGTGGATCCATCATTGTTCCAAACTATGTTTTCATGTTGAAGATCGCACTTGAAATTTAATGCCTGGATAAGCGTTTGAAACCTATATGTTTTATTTCTTATACTAATGGCACCCTCCATGATGTGGCTGGGTTTAGTTACAATCCCAGTTAGCCTCTCTCCATTGGTAATGTGAGTTCTTAAATTTTATTACAGTCTATTGACAGACCTTCGCTCTTGAGGTTGCCGATTGGTAACTGCTGGGTTATGATTTTTTTAAAACGCAATAGATCCACAAGGGTATAATAAACGAGATTTTTTTCCTTCAACTCTCTCTTGATGTATTTGATCTTTCGTTGTACTGAGAAGATAAAGAAGCAACTTTTATTTCTACTAAGGTCGTTGAAATAGCTATCAGGTTTCGTGTTTAACTATTAACATTTATTAATGATTATAATTCCTGAAGCTACAGAAAGATACAAGTATATTCTTTAAAAAGTGATTCGCTATAGCAGTGAGTGAAATTTATCTCTGGGAAGGTTCCCGAGCGTGACATTTTTCTTTTAGGTTTATATTTATATGCATCCTTTGAAATCTAGAGCGTTGAGTGCTAAGAAAATAGGTTCGATGTCAAGCAAATACTTGAAGGTATAACTTTTCTGAACTTGGCACATTATTCATATAATCGTCCAAATGCCTATGCTGAAGGTGGACATCCCTCTTAAAACTACTCTACAGTGTGATAAGTGTAATTTAGTTTGAACATTCATTTCTAGAATAAGGTTTTTGTTTTTACCCTCAAGTAGAGGCATGAGTACTGAGTAGGCATTAATAATCTCATCACTAGAACTTAGCATTGATGTTACATCCATAAATATGGATAATGGGACTTATACCGAAAATCGGTGAATGTCTTTTAAGAGAATTTTTCTTTAGGAAAGTAGAGCTGTGTTTTAATGCCTAGAACGGCTTGGGTTTAATATTCATAGATCCTACTCCTAATATTAAAGATAGTACTAATTATAATGATGAGAAAGGCTTCAAGGAAGTAGAAAGCAAGTGATGTAATAGCTGCAGGACAGCATGCAACTTCCCTTTGAGGCTTAATATAAGGTTCTCTCTCTCTTAGTGGACATAACCAAAGGTTGAGTGAACCACTTGTACATTGGCGTCTTTCATATTATCATTTGCTTGATGTATTTTAATTTCCTTATATTTGATATCCTTGCATTAAAGTCGTCTCATTGTTGAATGAGTTCTTTGAGAATGCTAAATTTCTGTATAATCATTATTTTGTTAGGGCATGTTCCAATTTGAGTATTAATTGCAGTTGAATATGAGGTGGTCTACTATTATCCACTCCCCTAACCTAGAACGCAAGTAGTGTCATAAATATAACTGTTGTATCGTGAAACAAATATGCATGCCATATGGAATGTCAGAGCATCTCCTTAGTTTCCATGAATCATCATTATGTGGACACTGAGAGAGTGGTCTTATGTTGTTGGATCCCAAGAAAATTTGGTTCGGTGTTAAGGCATGAAGGTACGAATGGGTCATATACAAGTTAACAAGGTTTTGTTCTGTTTATAGGACAACTAAATGAATATAGTTTTTTCATACCCCATGATTCCTTCATGTTAAACACAAATAAGAAATTGGGTAATCATCATGTAAATATTTATTTCTAGACCGTAATATTTGAATTTTGTGACCAAGACTCGTTATCATCCATGTGAGAGCCGAACCGTGAGTTTTGATCGTGGCCTTGGCTTGATCTCTGAGATATACTTGATGATTGTTTAATATTATCAAGTATAGAGTTTAACTCGTCCTCATACAAACTTGGTCGAACCCCTTTGAAGAGTTGCAATAGCAATAGGAATCCCTGCCTGCTTTGACTCCCTTCAACGCTGATTTACTAACAATCCTATTTGTGGATTGATTTAATTCCTTCTGCAATTCTTTGTGGCTTGTATTTTAGCAGGAGTGTTTCTCTATTCTTCACTATAGCTTACAAAATTGCTACATCGTAGTTCGGTGAATGTAGCATCTTGTTTTGAATACAGAGCTTTCTCTTATTCTTGATGTTGTTGGATTGAGTGTGATGGATTTAAAGAGTTAGCTCTCCCCAGTGTTGGAATACCAAAACAACACAACTCAAATGCATCCCCATTCATTGTATTTTGTGTAGTGACCCAAGAGAGTTGTAATCCTGTTCGTGTGGGGTTTGTTTTTTAATAAATATGCAATATAGAATATATTCATAAGTAGAGCAGTAAGCCCCTTTTTGTGTACATATATGATATTAAATTATCGTATCTAAGATAGATGATTAAAAGTCCCAATAAAATTGGAACGAAGGGGTGACTCTCGATTAATATGTTTATTTGGGTTATTAATAAATTTTTTTGTCATGTTACCAATCAAACCTTGCAAGAGAGTTCTGGTTTCTAGAATCGGATTATGTGAATGACCCATGACATGGAAGCACTCCACTTTAGTGATAGTTTAAAATATTATGTAAACACATATTAGTAAAGTGGTAAGGATTGTTATAGAATGGAGCGATCCTTCATAGAGATCCACTCCACCTTAACCCTACTCTAAAGTAGTATATATTAATATACTTAAAGTGACTTTAGCTTTTACTCTAAAGTAGCATGTATTAATATACTAAAGTAACTTTAGCTCTGATGTGATGAGAGGAGGAATTATGTCATGAGGATAAGCTAATATTTGGAAGAGAAAGAATAGTAGAGTTTTCTTCATATATTATTCATATATTAATTAAGTATGCACTTAAAAAAATCTTGTCCCTTTTTCACCCTTAATAGCATTGAGGTATAGGAAGTATTCTACATACTCGGGGGTCCTAAGAAGTCGTTGTTTGAGCACTCTCCAGGAGTTGGTAGGGAGGAACGACCTCCCATTGCTGTTGTCATCTAGATTTAAACAAAGGTTCCATAATCTTTTAATTTCTGTGTTATAATTTATATCTGTGTGTAAGCAATTAATGAATCATTATATGTTATGTTGTAAATTGTGAAGTTGAAATCTCTTAGTTGTTTCAAGGCTGAATCTGTACTGTGATGAAAGATAAATCCTAGCTGTGTTTTTCCCCATCTGGAGTAATCCAGATCGTACTCTAGAACAAATAGTATGTTTAAGTAAATGAAGTATGATAGGAATATGAATGAATAGAATACTTATGTTTTCAGACTATTGAAATGTTACTTTTTAGTAGATAGTTGTTTTCTAGAAAGTTTATTAATTTTTTTTGTAGAGATGTTGTCAGAACTAGACTGTGTAATTAGAATATTAGAACAGAACAAGACTCATATTATTTATTGACAGTAGTATGTTTAAGTATATAATTCATTTTCTACACAGTATTTACTTCTGTAAACTGTATATTTATACTGAAAGAGAATAACTAATTTTCTTGCAACTATCTGAATTATAGTTAAGAATATGATAAATGTTACAGTATTTCTTTCTTAGCTTTAATAGTTAAAGGACAGTAGTAGCTTAGGTTTAGATTAATAATGATAAGAAACTATCCTTATACATTTGTAGACAATATAAATGTTGAGAATACTGACAGGTAAGAAAGTTCTTGTATTCTTTCAGTAAGTCTACAGAATCAGTTGTATTAAATAACACAAATATTACAGACTACTCTCAGTCGTAATTATTATACAAATAAAAACCAACATAAACTTAAGAAGAGATATTATACATAGATAATAATATTATAAATACAATAATATTATTATTATCATTAAACAGTGATGTTTATAAACTATTAATTCATAAAACCAAACTGAGGAAAACTGTGTAATTGTAATTAAATTTACAAGATAGTAAACAGGAAATAATACTCTATCAAAGTAAAAAGGGAATAAACCCTAGCTCATATTCTAAGCATAATCTATAAGTATTTTTTTAATACTATAGTAACCTAGGTTATACATAGGGTAGTTTTTTTAAAACTATTAACTAAAAATGTTATGCACAAAAATAAACTATAATACACATTAACTTATATAAATGTATTTATAAGAGAAACGATGCTTTTCTTTTGATAACAGCATTCATCTATAGAATAAATGTCACGGTTAAAAACCCTTAAAACTATCACATTACAAGTATCAAAATATTAAACCAAATTTATATCAAATATGTAATCATCAATAATCAGTCTAATAATCTACTCACAGTCCTTTAAGGACAAATAAAATAAAGTAGAAAAACAATATAATTATTACAACAAGAATAGTATAAATCAAAACAAGGGTTTTATAGGACAAACCCTAACCCAAAAATTCTACTAAAAGAAGTAAGATTTTAAGTTACGGCTGTAAGTATCAGCTTTAAAATTTAAATTATAAAACCCTTACAAAGTACTCAACTAAGTTTATAACTTTATTATATTCAGGAAGGGTAAAAACCCTATAATTACACAACGTATAGTATAAACTCCCACCAACCAAAACGAGTTTACAACTGTACCGCCATTACAAAATTTACAAACTTAAACCCGACTATGAAGCCAAATCTTTGACTAAGTTCAGTGCACAATACAAATTAGGTCTACCCTAACAAGGGTTTGGATTTAAGTATTTACACAACCGCCTGTAAAAACATTAAAAACAATAACATAATTCATGACAAGACGAGAGAGGGTTTACAAAACCCTAGGTGAGTCCAACGACCAGCCTAACACTAACAGAGAGAGAATCCATCTTTCAGACCATGGGGCTTACCCAAGTTTGAACCACGAGCCACGACCTTTGCAAAGGCTATCTTTTCTTTTGTGTTCAAGATTCATAGCGGCGAGTACCTGCAGCAACCAACAAACCACTATCAGCAAAACAAGTTACTTGTTAAAGATTGAAAACAATCTATATACTTACAGTAAGTAAAAGAAATTCCATTACGATAATCATCTATCAATGGGAGCACAACGAATAGCTTCACAAAGCACTGTCACCTACAGACGGTGGAGTTGAAAACCCAAACAACCCTTAAGAATATCACACAATGGTGAGCCACGAGAACAAGAAAAGGAAAATGAAGTAACCATTAAGCTATGTAGGCAATGGATGAAAGGTTTCACAGGCAGCGAGCCAAGGGTCGCAGAAAGACAACTCCACTTGTTTGAGAGAAAGAACCAACCACTGCAAATGGATTTCAAAACCACAAACCAGGGGACAAAATCAACACAGAGTCAAGGCACAAGGCAACTATAACCAGGAGAAATGACATCCGCCATGGGAGACAAGCCAAACAACCCTAGAGCCAGCGTAAACTGTGGGACAAAAATTATTTTTTGGTTAGGTTTCCATTGCATTATATATTTTCCAGGCGTCGACAGAAATCAACCACGTAGTAACAAATTTATCCATGCAGCGAGGGTCGTGTCCTATAGTTCCCGCATGGAAGAAATAATCCAATTATTTGATTATTACAGCATGGATTAAACCTTATTGTCAACCCAATAATTCGTAACCCAAATTGTTAATCATTTGCACAATGTCTTATGTTAGCATAATGACAAGATTACCAACATGGGGGTTACGTTGACCAAGCTATTAGTGTCAATCATAACTCTTAGTTTAAATCCCAATTTGGATTAAGCATTAATCCCTTTCTACCAATAACATTATATTGTTATATAATAACATCATCATAATGATATAATTGGTTTTCTCTAAACACTGTTTGATAGGATAGAAATCATTAATTTATGTCTTGTTTATAGATAAGGTCGAAGTTTAAGTCTTTAATATAGATATAAAATATTTCATGCTAACTATTAAATGACTATAGTTTCTCTAGTAGAAAAGATAAACTATAGCTCATGCATAGTAAACCCTTTTGCAATAAGAATATTACAAGTCTAAACTTTATAAATAGCACCTTGTAATAATGCAAAGGAATATAAAGGCTAGATTAAAATATATTATAATAACAAACTATTGTAGATTGAAGGTCTATTGAACAAATAGATTATGCATATCTATGAAATTTAAATGAGCCCATAACTCAAATAGCAACAAAGTTTTGAAGTATTACAAAGCTGAAGGTAAGAATATTATTACAAAATTTTATTGCATAGTTTAAGCAACGATACTTTAATAGAGCTTGGAGTATAACTCAACTTGATTTTATTCTCATTCATAATGTATAGTTTACAGTAAGATAATTATAGAAGTAAACCGATAATTGGAATAGGAATGACCCTATTAAATCCAAAAGTTACTAGAACCACAGAGTTAGACTTGGAAATAAAATAGCGATAACCATGAGCTCATATAGAAGGGCATGATGGTTGTAGTTAAACAGAAGGTTTTTACTGTAAAAAAGATAATAGGCTGTAAGTTATCTTCTAGAAATGAAATGAGGGTCAATAAATACACAGTGAAGATAAGATACTGTTGCATAAATACGGACAATAACCATGTATATAAATATTACAAATTACTTAGACTAAAGTAGAAATACTTGTAAGTGAGATTCTAATGTTTAGAGTCACAAATATGTTGTACTGTCGTTACTTACTTCCAAACTTGTTGTACTGTCGTTACTTACTTCCAAACTTGTTTACTTGAAAAACTGATGAGAATCAAATGTTTTTACCTTACAGGAGCTGTCTAGAGTTTAGCAACTTATTTTACTAAGCTTTTTAAATTGCAAACGAAATACTGCTGACACTAAAATATCTTTTAAAATATACTTAATCATTCATACCTGTAAACCTGTAAGAAACAGTATTCATCTGCGTTAGCACGATTGCTAAGTAAGCCCCAGATTCAAAAGTAGAGTCCAGCTACTGACATAAAAGAACTAATCACTAAATTGAAGCAAACAACACACAAAAAGATTTTATTCTTGTTACGAAAAATAAACTGTCAGGTTATTAACTTAGAATTTAGTGAAACTAATTACTTAATTGTTTCTTTTATGTAAACTGTTAGCTGATAGTAAACCGCAGGTTTTATCATTTATTGTTATTTCAAAATTTTAAATTTTTGTGAAAATTTGGGGTTTTGACAGATATATTCGACTGAGTGTCTCCCCTTGTGGAGCACCAATACTTTTCGTAAAGAAGAAGGATGGTATGATGCAGATGTGCATTAATTATTGTCAGCTTAACAAAATGACCACCAAGATATGATACCCACTCCCTAGGATCAATGACTTGTTCGATCAAGTAGGAGGAGCCAAGATATTTTTAAATATTTACCTGTGATTCGGGTACCATCAACTACAGATTTGCGACAAGGATATTCACAAAACTACATTTTGTACGAGGTAGGTCCACTGTGATTTTGTAGTGATGTCATTTGGGTTGACCAATGCACCAACAAACTTTATTTCTATGATGAACAATATATTCAGTAGATACCTGGATAAGTTTGTTTTGGTCTTTATAGACAACATCCTATTTTACTCTAAGAGTAAAGAGGAACACGAGGAACAACTCCGCATAGTGCTATAGGTGTTACAGGAACACCATCTCTACGCCAATTTTAGTAAATGTGACTTTTACAAACCATATATAAGTACTTGGCTCACATCATCTCTAAGAAGGGGATAGTTGTGGACCCGAAAAAGATTAAATCCATAGAGTATTTTCCTACCCTCGCTAGTGTCAACAACATTAGATCCTTTTTTGGATTAGCCAGTTATTACCAAAAGTTCATTAATAAATTCTCTAGGATAGCTTGTCCAATGACCTCTTTTGAAAAGAAGGACAAAAATTTCTTATGGCCGACAAAGTGTGAGGAAATTTTTAAAAAGCTTAAACAACTTTTGACAACCGCACTGATACTATGAACTGTGGATCCCGATGATGATTTTGTTGTTTTCATAGATACAAGTAAGAAAAGGATCTGAGGAGTCCTCTTGCAGAATAATTACATGATTTGTTATGAATCATGGAATTTAAAAGAACACAAGAAGAACTACCCCGCCCATGATTTTGAGTTAGCATCCATCATCCATGCCTTGGAGATGTGGAGGCACTACCTCATGGGAAAGAAATTCCTTCTGAAAATAGACAATATGAGTCTCAAGTATTTATTTGAGCAGCTAGATCTAAATTCCAGGAAAGCAAGATGGTTGTATTTCCTTAGCGAATACCATTTCAAGCTAGAGCATATAAAGGGAAAAGAGAACAAAATTGTTGATTCTTTGAGAAGATGAACTCATATTGTTATGGAGAAAACTTCCTATGGCTTGGGGTACCAAAAAAGACAGAGTAACCGAAGAAATCAATATTTCCCATATGAAAGAGAAACAAAACATCTAACACTAAATGATATCAAAACATAACTTATTTCAGATGGTTGATGTAGATCCCCGTTGAACTTTTCCACTCTTGCTTGTATTAGCAATTTGCTCTCTCAACATTCAACAAACAAGACAAGAATACTATATAATGGTGTTAGAATTAATCTAGCATATATAATCAATAACATATAAGCATTTAAAAGCATACATGGATTCAATATTCATTTAAATACACATTATTGGACAAGAAAATATATTTCTATTAACATAAATCAGAGATTACAATAGTGACAACCTTTGTCGGCACGTCCGCGAACCAGAGAAACTGAGTCCTCCACTTGGGCCTCCACCACTTCAATCCTCCATCTCTTAATAGCAAGCTCACAAGGAAAGGAAAGCTTGGGAATAACACAAAGTGCTCCAAGGGTCAAAGGGATGCAGACTCAAGTATAAGCTCTGACAACAATGGACTATAGTTTTCTTGCTCTTCAATTTCTATCCTTTCAATATATCCAAAGGGTTCCTTATATAGTCCTTCAATGGGGTAATGGAAGGTCGAATATGAGTGATCTGAAGGCATATGGAAGGCCAAGAGACAAGAGACTTAGATCGACATCAAGGAAAAATAAAAAACTATTTGGCCTTTTGCACACATCTCGATGTACGCAGGTTTGATGGTCATATCCCCGTATATACGCAAGAATAGGTTTAAAATTCACGTATGGCAAACAATGCATGTTTTTAGGGATGATATTGGAAACATCAAAGGTACAACAATGGTCCATGGGGTCCAAAGAGTCTGCAGAGGGACAAGGAAGGCCATAAATTTGTGATCCACCATGCGTGGTAAAATCAGCTGTAATAGATGCCCCCTAATGTGTGAGGTCAGAGGGGTGATATGATGGCCGAAATACATTATAAGTCCATCCTAGAAGTGGAGTGATGAAGAACCAGGAGGAATAACTAGCCATCCAATAGTATAATACAATAATCAAACTCTGCACATGACTGTAAGTACATACAACAATACCAAATACATAAGCGTACAATGGCCATGAATAGGCATGATACAAAATATGACATGTGTAGTCATTGCCGCGTACAATATAGATAGATCAGAATCTCCATGATGAAGATATACAAAGGATCATGATCTCCATGAAAGATGAATATATACAATGGATCAAGATCTCCATAATGGCTGAAGATATCTGACATACACTAGAATCAAGTCATGACAGCTGAAATCCCATGTACACTGGTACAATCAAGGAGGTAGCATATATGAAATGCCACTAGTCTGGAAGGTCTTCTACACAATCCGCTATGAGTACATGTCCTACTATGTGAATACATGTGTCGAGTTTGGACATAGTAGTCCATCGTCTGATTACTAGTCATTGATGTATACCATTAACAGACGCAAGATCACCCACCGATAATGAAAATGGGAATCAAGGTACTCGAGTGAAAACTAACTAGTGTGAATAAATGTGTTGAGGTCAAATAATTGAGAGAATCCATCGATAAGGGGACATTGATGTATTCCCAAGACTGTCGATGGTGAGAGAACCTGCCACTGATGACTGCAAGTCTCAAGGAACTCAAAATGACTCTGGATTCCTATCCCATAATAAATGATCTAAAGTTAATGGGATGAAATCCGCTGGAAGGAGGGCATTAAGGAATCCCTCATCATCCAACATGAGGTACTCAGCAAAGCTGTATAATGTGGAAGGACTCGATCACAATGTGCATGAACCAGTAACGGTATTGGGAATGGACGACATGCAATGTCAAGAGGACTGAGGAATGGCTGACTCAGGTTTCAACTTCCTTCAAACAAGAGAATAAAGGAAAATGGTGACTGAATGTAGGCAGAATAGACTCAATATACAAAACTGGGACATATCTATGACACAGGAGGCATCAATAGAGGGTCCATAGGGACTAGAAGCTTAACCAGTCAGTGGAGATAAAATTAGAGAAATGAGTACAACTCCTAAAGTCAAACTATTAACCCAGCCAATGGATGTGATGTACAGTGCTCTGTTCGAAGGTGACATGACTCCACTGTTGCCAAAGATAACATCTTTTCCTATCTGGCTTTTTGGTTTTTTTAATTTTTTTGGACTGTTTCAAATATTTTAAAAAGATTGAAAAAGAATAAATGTGCTTTATAGTTACATACTAGGAGGAGACGAGTGTCAAGGGGAAAACAAACTAGTTCCAAGCAGCAGAACTTACCTATGCTCAATGCAAGGACACATGTGTAGGATAATGACACTCGAGGAAAAGTCCCCTCCCGATAAAAAATGGGGAATCAAGCTACAAAGGATATGTAAAATGGCTTTGCATGGCTAGACATGAGACAATCTCTGGATATATAGCTGATAATCAAAGTCAAGGAAGCCGACATAAGGCTCAATAAGGCAAGCAAAACTCATGATAATGCAATTACAACTTGACATAAGGGAGTCCTGGGGAAAAAAGGCCAACAAAAGGATCAAGAGGAGTATGAGGCTCTTGCGCAAAGTCATGGCAATACTATACAAAGGACTCCCACACTTTAAAGGAAAAATGTCGTCATGGGCGCCAAATGCAAAATGGGAGCTAACTAGGACACCCATGTATGGTCAAACTCTACCATTCACATCATGTCACTTCTAAAAGAAACAAGAAGGTTCTGTGACAAGATAGAATGGGTTTGTACCTAAGGTTATAATGAAATGGTCATAAGGTCATGAAAAGTGAAAAGAAATGTGAAATCTAACCTATATGCCATTTTAGACATAATAGCTGAAATCGACATGAACGGGTCAAAACCACAGTCAAAACGGTGCTCAAAATGGACTCCTACATCATCAAATTAGTCCAAAATGGTGCAAAATGGTCAGAAATGGTCCAAAACTATAGAAAGTGGGTAAAAAATTTCAAAAATTTCAAAAAAATTCTATAAATAGTAAAAAATTCAAAAAATTCCATATCATTTGAAATTTTTACTCTTTTGAGCTCAAAACTTCCAACATGAATTTCAGGAGCTTCGTCCAGTGAAATTTAACACCTTTTGTTCCAGGTAACTCCTCATGTCCTCCTATTCCCATTTCATCCAAATTTTTTCAGTTTCCATGGTCAATTTTATTTTCTAGGCCAATATAAAATAGGCGTTTTGGCCCACGTGGATATCAAGGTTTTTTCCGCGTATAGGGCTGGCCATATCGAAAAATGTTGGGCTAACTGGGTAGACCCGGGTTTCACCTTTTAACTTCGCACCAACAAAAGACCCACAGTGTTGGCCCTTTCGGCAGCAGCCTGCGAACATGCTAAAGTCTCACCCGAAACAACTATGGGGTGCCGCAGAATCAGGTTTCTGCAAGCAGAAGAGAGAATCTTACTGTACCTTTAGTCTTTAACTATTAATAATCACTTAACACAATGCTTGTATTATCAATTATGCAGCTTCGCGATTATATAAATAAACAGTTACTTGCACAGCCCTTATCTGGGAATTCACAGCGAAGCTAGTTATTTACTTAACAGTGCATAAAATATAAGAACAAATCACACAAAGGAACCACAACACTAGATGTCACGTGGTTCACCCCCAGTGTAGGGGTTACATCCACAGAACTGCGCTTTATTTATCTCTTTACAACTAAACGACAGTCCTGATCTGCGCACTCAGCTGTAGATCCCTTCAGTCCTCAAAGCCGTGCACACAGCAGCAAGCTTCTGCGCACACAGTTGTAGATCTTCCTTTTTACCCACAAAACCCCTCTGCGCACACAGCTGCAGAGGTCGTCCCGCACACAGCTGGGACTTAATCCTTCTTACAAAACCCCTATACAATCTCTTATCTTTGCATTACAATAGCTTCATAAGATAATCATTCAAGACCTAACCCTACTTCTTTACATAAGTGCCTATTTATATAGCGCACTGTTACAAAACCATGGATTTAGACCATGGGCGCCCAAAACCCTAACCCTGGATTCAACCCAAGGGTTAATTATAAAAAGGGGGTTCGGCCCACCCGCGACACCCCTAAGACTAATTTAGGTTGTAACTCTGCTTACACTTCTTCAAATACTGCAGAGTTACCAAAACTAAGGTCCTTTAGGGTCGGAGCCCCAACAGGCCCCTAAGACTTTCTTGTGGCCTGTCCCGGGGCACTCTGCTACTATTCTGATGTTGGAAAAACCTAGTACATTTCTTACTGATGCCCTCCCTGCTACTGTCGACTGTTTGCTTCCGTCCTTCGTACTTTTTATGCTGAGGACAGTCATCCGGATCCATCTGCAACCCCACTTGTTACTCTGTCTGCCGAACACTTGACCATCCACAACTAAGGGTCCCAAAAATTGTGTGTCAAGCTGCATAAGGCAAACAGCCTCCTTGGCTCTGTCAGACCAGGCAGATTCATAGCAGGATCCTCCAGACTTTTATTATGAGGCCTTGTGCCTTTCGTCGCTCCTCGTTACAGCGAACTTCTGCCTGCCTTCGCCCAAATTAGAGCAAACTTCTACCTTCCTTTGTACCTTAGTCAGATAGGACTACACTGGCGAATTACTCAGAAGGTTCTGCAACCTTCTCTCTTTGAACTCTCGTACTAACTCCTGGACTTCACAATTGTTTGACATCATTCCAACTAAGCAAATCAAAGAAGTGCTTAATGCGGGAGTCGCGGGCTGATGCAGTGCTTTATAGAATCCTGTAACAGAATCTATCATCATGGTGCATTAATGACACCAGATATGGCGGAATGCCGGAAATCTTGTCCACATGGCGCCAGGCTTTTCCCCCGAAATCTCATTATTACAGGTATGGAGAGCGGTGCTCGTGCTGGCGCCGCTGAATTTAATTTGTCCCATCCATCGTGTTTTAAGCTGTGATGCATCGTGGACCTTCAACATAACAACTACCCGTAACTGCGGCACAATATTAACCCTTGCTCCTTACTACCCCATGCAGTACCCACATTTCAACTATTCATGGGGTTCAGACTGTCCTTCTTAGAGCTACTGCTGATTAGGGGGTCCCGGCCTGTCCCTATACTTCTTCAGATGACTGCCATTTACCATCGAGGGTAACATTTCTCCATTCAACTTAGCTAGCTGCACTGCGCCACCATCAGTAACTTTCTATACTATGTATGGTCCTTTCCAATGTGTCTTGAACTTACCTGGGAATTTCATGAATTTGCTGTCATATAAGAGCACAAGGTCACCTATCTGGAATTGCTTCTTTTTAATATGCCTGTCGTGACATGCTTTTTCTCTAGCCTTCTGCACTTGCTGTTGTAACCTTGCAATGAATATGTCTTCTTCTAGTTCTGTTATCTGGGCTAGCCTCTTAGTCAACATACCTGGGTCATCCATTTCTGTGAAAGCAGCTATTCTGAGACTGGGAACAATATACTCCATTGGCATTACTGCTTCTTTCCCGTAAACCAGCCGAAAAGGTGTGTGACCTGTCAATTTCTTGCAAGTGGTTCTATAAGCCCATAACACTATCAAGATTCTGAGATCCCAATCATTTCTATTAATATTACAAACCTTGGTCAGAGCCTGCTTAAGAATCTTATTGAAGGCTTCCACAGTTCCATTTGCTTGAGGATGGTACGCAGTACTCTTCTGGTGATATACCTGAAATTCTTCGGTCAATGCTTCAATAGTTTTATTCAAAAAGTGTGATCCTTGGTCACTCATAAGAATTCTAGGACATCCAAACCTTGTTAAAATATTGTCAAAGATGAACTTCGCAGCTGTAGTAGCGCTACAATCTTTGACTGGTTGAGCTTCAGCCCAACGAGTAAGGTATTCAGTTGCTGTAATAATATACCTTGCGCCCGATTTCTTTGCAGGGGGGTTTATAGGTCCGACAAAATCAATAGCCCACTTGTCAAAGGCCTGTAGGGTTACCTGTGGAACAAGAGGCATCTCATCCCTCCTGGATGGTTTTCCTGTCCACTGACAGATGTCGCAGCTGTGGCAGTATTCCCTAGAATCCTTATGAAGTGTAGGCCACCATAACCCTGCTGCCAGAATCTTCTGTGCTGTAGCTTTCCCTGCATAATGTCCTCCCACTGTGCTAGAATGTGCCTCAGCCAAAAGCAAGGGTTTCTCATGCTCCATGACACATCTGCGCAGGATTTCATCTGGTCCCATCTTGTACAGTTGTCCTACTATCAGTGTAAAATAAGCAGCTCGAACCACCAAATATTTCTTCTGCTGTGTTGTCATCTCCAGGGGTGCAAACCCTGTAGCCAAATACTGAACAATGTCCTGAAAGTAGTCATCGACCATCTGGATAGTGAATAACTGAGCATTAGGAAGACCTTCATCTAAGCTAGTAGGCTCTTCCCCTGATTCGAGCCTCGACAGATGGTCAGGTCCCAAGTTAAGTCTTCCCGGCTTAACTATAATCTCAAAGTCATATTCTTGGAACAATAATAGCCATCGACATATTCTTCCCCCCAACACAGGCTTGTTAACCAAGTATTTCAAAGCAGAGTGGTCAGTGAACATTTTAAAGTGAGAACCTAACACATAATGTCGGAACTTTTGCAAAGCATATACCATAGCTAAACCTTCCCTTTCTATCGTAGTATAGTTTCTTTCTGCTGTGGATAATTTATGACTTGTAAAGGCAATAGGGTGGTCAATATTACCTTCGCCTGTCTGAGCCAGTACTATGCCCAAAGCGATCGAGGAAGCATCGACATGCACATGGAACTCCTTATTCCAATCAGGAAACACTACGATAGGGGCAGTTACCATCTTTTCTTTTAGGATGTCCAAGCTTTCTTGACACTCAGGTGTCCATTCAAACTTATTTTCTTTCTTCAACTGTTTCTCCATCAGGGCTGTGATCTGGGCATAACCTTTAATAAACTTCCTGTAGTACCCAGTGTGACCAAGTGTAGTGTGCAGTTGCTTGACTGACTTCGGAGGTGGAAAGTTCACTATAATTGCTATCTTCACTGGATCCACCATCGTACCTTGCTTACAAACAATATGACCTAACAGGATTCCAAAGGGTGCACACTGAGATGCACTTTTTCATGTTCAAGGAAATCTAATGTTGTCTACACTTGTCTAGCATCAGTCTTAAACTAGTGATGTGGTCTTTTAGTAACCCAAAAATAGTCCAGTCATCAAAATATACTTCTAAGAATTTATGTATAAAGTCTTTAAATGCACAAATTACGACTCGAGAAAACATAGCAGGTGCATTCTTTAATCCAAAAGGCATAACTGTGTATTGAAAGGACCCCATTTCTGTAGCAAATGTTGTCTTATGTCGATCCTCTGGAGCAATTCTGATATGATGGTAACCTGAAAATCCATTAGTAAAAGAGTATACTTCCTGACCTCCAACATTATCAAGAACTTCATCTGTAAAAGGAGTAGGAAAGGGGTCATGTAGGCACGCATCGTTCAGCTTCCTTAAATCAACATATATTCGGATTTCACCCTTAGTCTTCTTTTCTTGGACTACCATCGGACTGACCCATTCGGAATCTTCAAGAGGTTCAATAATTCCTGCGGCAAGCATCTTATCTAATTCCAGTCTAACTTTTTCCTTATACTTGGGGTTCAGCCTATATGGGCGCTGCTTCACAGGCTTTGCATTAGGTTTCAATGGAATATTTATGACTCCTATATCACCAAGGATGCCCTTCATCTCAGAAAAATTCGTCAGAAATAGGTCTTGATATTCATGGAGAAGTTGGGTCACTTTGCTTACCATTTCATCATCCCAATAATCTCCAATTGTAGCATACTTGGGGTTTTCTTCTGACCCAATTTTTACAGTCCGCGTTTTTAGAGGTTGAGTTACTTCAGGTGTTTCGACCACTGGTCCACGTACTTCGCAGTTTCCTTATGATTCTGGAATATTGATGTTACGCGGATCGTCATCCTCGTCAATTGCGAGGTTGTAACATTCAACTGCATTAGCTTCTTGTGTTGCCCAATCGGTTTGGTGTTCCCCTATTTCTTGGTCATCAAATATCTTAGTCTGGATCAGTCTAACAGCTGCATCTAAAGCAGGATAAACTTTGTTAACAAAAAATGTAAGTATAAAACTATCAACAAGATCATCCCAACTTACAGTACCGTGTCGAAGCTCGACCTCCGTATACCAGTTTTTTGCTATAGGTTCCAACGTGTGCACAAACTTATGCACCCATTCTTCGCGAGGTACATGTTCCCATGCTACATAACATTGCTTCAAATGTTCCTGAGGACTATTCTGCCCATTGAACTTACTTCGCACCCCTTGAGATTGGTCTAGGAATCGGAGGTGTAGAAATTTCTGGCAAGCTTCCCAACTGTGAATATATTTCCTGTGGCCTTTCCACCATCTCGATGCCGTAGCTCTTAATGCTGCTTCTAGAGTCTGCATTCTCTGTGATTCTGGCACTTGTACTGAGAACTGCGCAATGAATTTTCTTCAATCTGTCAACCCATCATATGTAGGCAATTTTCTAGCCTGTGCACTAAGACATCTAAGAGATTTGGTAATTCATGCGCACCGATGGCCATGTAGCTCGTATAATCGATTCTGCCAACTCTCTAGACCATCATCTGAGTCAGACATGCAGGAGCTATCACATTTCCAATCCATTACACCTTCAGCATTAGGCTCGACATAATCTTCTTCTTTTGCTGTGATATTATAGATGTGGTCCAGAATATCCTGATCTTCCTCTCTGACTGGCTCTGTATATCTTTCTCCTTGAGAAGGATCCAATGGTAGTATAGCTCTCAATCCCTTCCCTTCAAAAGTCATTTGTCTCTTTTTAAGATTGATAACTGCATCACTATCTATTTCCCACTCAATTCCTAGCAAAGCTGGATAGGGGTTACTGTCATCAATGATCTCAATAACTTCAAAATCTGCTACAGTACTGACTCCATCTATATCCATTGGTACCCGAGGAAATCTTCCTAAGGGTACAATCCGCTGCTGATTAGCTAGTCTCAACTGTATAGGGGACCAGTCAAGGGTAGGTTTTCCCATTTGTTCCCAAGTTTGCTTAGTTAAAATATTGACTTCAGAACCCAAATCTAAAATAATATCCTTCATGTCATACTCTCCTACCTGAGCATGTAGTCTCATCTCCCTTCTGGTTCTTCGAACTCTACTAACATCTCTTTCACTATCAGGACTTTGATGAGGTTCACAAGACTGTATAAATTTTTGTAATTCATTTAAGGAATTCTGATTTCTTAACAATTTGATGCAGCTCTGTAAAAACGATGACAGAGTACTTACTTGGCCTTGTGAGTCTTCCTGGGATTGCAGCTGCTAAGGCTGCTTGTTCGGTGCTGGTAAATCTGAATCAACAAAGTCTTTTCTGGCCTCCAAAAAAGTTTCTTTTTCTCGTTGAACATCAAATGATGGGGTCTTCTCTACGGCCTTACGGACCCAAGCTTCGTCCGGTTGCTTCACCTGACACTGTGCCTCTGTCGTAGCTCCACTTCTTGTAACAACATTAACAGCTGGGATCGGTCGTGGCTCGACAGCAATCAATAGGACACTCGGACTAGGTTTGTTGTTTCTTTCTTGGATTTTAGCTAGTAACTGTGGGCACTTCTCGATGACATGATCAACTGCTCTGCAGTATCGGCATGTCGTGGTTGGGTTTTGACAGTCTCGAGCTAGATGTCCTGCCTGATTGCAGTTGTAGCAAATAACTTGACCTCGACCTCCACCAGGCATACCTCGACCACGGCCTCTAAAACTGCCTCGACCACCTTGGTAACCATATCCATCATTGCCTTGTGCATCCGGGTATATCCTATAAGTGTCATAGGTCCGCTCCCTCATAAGGTCAAAACTGCGACATTCATCTTCATTGTGGCCAACAGACTTACAGAATTTACAGTAAGGGTTCTTCGGGACTTGAACATACCTCTGTAACAGATAACAGTCTTCAGGTCGATGTTGGCCAGTAGTTCTATAGATCTCGCAGTACAAAACACTAGGATTCAGCGGGTTTGGTGCGCCAGTATTCAAATAGTTTCTCAGTGCCGGGCACTAGTCCTTGTCGTGGCCTTCTGTCCGACAACATATACACCATACCTCTTCACGGGTGGACTTCCCTTTTTTCATGTCGCGAAGCTCTAAAGCCATCTCCACGCGCTGCGCTTGAATTTGAGCTATACCAGAATTATCTTTGATAGGTGCAGTTTCAAGATTTATGGAAATCTCTAAGGCCTCTTGCTGATCAGCAACCTTCTGTTGCATGAGTGGAGCTCTGATGTGGGGTAATAATGCTGCAATAAACCACTCCTTATGTTGTGCTTGTCCAATCGTGAAGCTAACTTGGTCAAGCAGAACTTTGAATCTCTGATCAAAGTCCCACACAAATTCGCCTCGCCACTTTTGAATCTCTTTTAACTCAGTGATGCACTGCGACTCTGATTTAGGTTTCTTAAATTCTCAGATTAGTGCTGCTTTGATGTCAGCCAAGACAGGATTCTGTGTGCTTGCAAACTTCATAAACCAAGTCAGGGCTCGGTCTCTGAAAGAAGTGATCAGCTGCGCTCGTCGAACATCTATGTCTGTAATGTTCTTCGCAGTCCACACAGCTTTGCACAGAAACCAGAACTGTTCGGGATCTTCTGACCCAGTTCCTTTAAAAACCGGTAGTTTGATGTCATCATGAACATGGGTCATCTGGGATCTAAGGGGGGAGGAAGGGTTTGAACTAGCTAGGGAAGACTGACCTGTGACAGGGATATTCGGGCTAGGGTTACTTTCAGACTGCGACAGATTCTCAGGGATAATAGGTCTCTGCTGCGGGGTTATCGGAGGGTTTCTAACAGAGGGGACCTCGGCAGACTTAGAGGTTTCAGAGCTTAGAGGGGTATACTTAGTGGAGGATCCAAGATCTCTCTTATATCTTTTGCCATTTTGCAGCAAACCACTTTGCTCGTCGCAGTCCCAGTCACTTCCAATCATAGGTTAGCAATACTAGATCTAACAGTCTGATTCGATAAGCAAGATTCCTTTTTCAGCCAATCGTTTTTTAATATTCAAAGTAAATAGGTTCAAGTACTTACCCCTTGGTCCTTTGAAAAATTGTCGTTCAGCTTCGCTAAAGGAGGTACTTGTGTCGACGGGAAACTCCATCACAAATGCCTCGAGAGTTCGCGCAGTCCAAAAATCCACGGCTCGTGAGATCGCGTTGTTCACTCTTTTCAAGATCGTGATTCTTGCCGGGGTCCAGGGGGGAAACTGATTTTCTTGGAAGTTCGTCCTCCTTTCTGTTAACCTGGATAACCACTGGTGCAACTCTACGTGTATATAACCAAAGAAAATTTCATGAACATCAGAAAAAAACGTACCTTTGCAAAAATTGTTCTGCGCTATGACGGGGATCTTTATTTTCCTGTTCTGTAAACTTAAAATAGGTCGCTTCGATCCAATCACCAATTTCTTTTACAGAGGGTCACCAAAACATATCCCTCGAGGTATGACGTAGATCTCCCTTCAACAAATACTGAGTTCAACCGGCAACGGAACCAATTTGTTGGGCTAACTGGGCAGACCCGGGTTTCACCTTTTAACTTTGCACCAACAAAAGACCCACAGTGTTGGCCCTTTCGGCAGCAGCGTGCGAACAGGCTATAGTCTCACTCAAAACAGCTATGGGGTGCCGCAGAATCAGGATTCTCCAAGCAGAAGAGAGAATCTTACTGTACCTTTAGTCTTTAACTATTAATAATCACTTAACACAATGCTTGCATTATCAATTATGCAGCTTTGCGATTATATAAATAAACAGTTACTTGCACATCCCTTATCTGGGAATTCACAACGAAGCTAGTTATTGACAATGATCTTACTTTATCAGTTATTTACTTAACAGTGCATAAAATATAAGAACAAATCACACAAAGGAACCACAACACCAGATGTCACGTGGTTCACCCCCAGTGTAGGGGTTACGTCCACAGAACTACGCTTTATTTATCTCTTTACAACTAAATGACAGTCCTGATCTGTGCACTCAGCTACAAATCCATTCAGTCCTCAAAGCCGCGCACACATCAGTAGGCCTCTGCGCACATAGCTGCAGATCTTCTACCCACAAAACCCCTCTGTGCACACAGCTGCAGAGGTCGTCCCACACACAGCTGGGACTTAATCCTTCTTACAAAACCCTTATACAATCTCTTATCTTCGCATTACAATAGCTTCATAATATAATCATTCAAGACCTAACCCTACTTCTTTACATAAGTTCCTATTTATACAGCGCACTGTTACAAAACCATGGATTTAGACCATGGGCGCCCAAAACCCTAACCCTGGATTCAACCCAAGGGTTAATTACAAAAAGGGGGTTCGACCCACCCGCGACACCCCTAAGACTAATTTAGGTTGTAACTCCGCTTACACTTCTTCAAAGACTGCGGAGTTACCAAAACTAAGGTCCTTTAGGGTCAGAGCCCCAACAGAAAAACCTCCCAAAATCGCATACATATATGGTTGTTTTGCAAACAGTCGCATATGCAACCACGCATAAGGATTTTTAAGGTAAACAATGACCAAAAATAATTTTTTATGTGCAGGATGGTTCTAGAATGGAGGGAGAGGGAACATGGAGATGTAGAAGAGGTTGTTCAAGGTGACATAATGGCCCAATAATCTCTACGTGCATGCGGTTTGTATAAGTTTTGGTGTCTTGGTAGCCTGAGGGCCAAACCAAGACTCCTACAGATGCTAGTAGATTACTGGGATCCAGACTCAGAGTCTTTTCACATCGACGGGATGTCTCTCACTATAGAGATTGAGGACATATATTTTATTACTGGATTATCCCGACGAGGAGAGGTAGTGAACCTACAATCTTGCGGGCCCGGAGGTGGCCTTATGATTGATGAGTACATTGTGGTATACTACTTTCTGGACACGAAAAAGGTTGGAAATCAAATCTTGACAAATTCAATCCAGGTACTAGGACTAAAGGCAATACTATTGGAACTCAGTAGGATAGCCAGTCTAGCTTCACTCCACTAGGCCTCACGGCCATTGATGTTCTATGCGATGGAGTGTAGGAGACTCACATTATATGACTAGAGCATTGCACTGTTGAGTAACATGAAGCATCAAATCAGTGACTGCAAGATGGGTAGGGTGAGAAACTTCGGTTTTAGCAACATACTAAGCATGTTCAGGCTTTGAGTGTGTATCGGGGCTAAGCCCTAGAGTGGACATTCCTCCACATAGAGTTCGAGATCCGGCCCAACAATGTTGGGAAAATGTTATGCACAGACTGGGCAGAGGTAGGGTGGCTAACCCCTACCCAACATACTTCTTTCCATGGTGGTGGCAGGAGATCATTGCCATTGATGACTATCCCTATGTAGGGATAGATTTTTTGGGATATCTGGACATGCCCCTACCACTAGGAGTGGAATATGGTGACATAGGTAACGAATTCCAAACCCTCTTTTTAAGTTTTTTGAATTATTAAATTTTTTTGTGTTTTTGATATATTGACTCAAAAGACATGTTTTGGTGTGACGACACATAGTGACAATCTATCATGTGTATGTAGATGTTGGACCACAGCGACCTGACGGTTTCCTTCATAATAAATGGAGGGGAAGAGGAGATGACATCATGGGTGTGGATGTGGAGCAGACGCTCTAAAGAATTCACAGAAATTTTGTACGCTTGACACAGAGGGTACCCACGATGAAAGTCGAGGACTTTCCTAAGGCCATGCAGTGCCAAGTGGTTGGTGTACCACGGGCATGGGTTCAATTATTTCGACGACTAGCTAGACCCATGGTGTGCTACCATGATCATAACCACCCTCCTCCTCCTTAGGCTTAGAGACCTAAGAGTGTTTGATTTTTGTACTACCATGTATTATATTTTGGTGGCTCGGAAGCCCCAATTTTGTATTATGACACTTATGTGTTATGACTTCACATTTTGGATGCTTAATGAAATTTTTTTATGATGATCGATTTTATTTATTTACATGTGTGTAAAAATTAATGTTTGTGATATGCTTATGGTATATGAAACAAATGTCAATCTAACACATAGTTAGCATATGAGTCAACAACTTGATTAAAAATTATTGAAACATATATGTATGTTATGTTCTCAAATTTTCGTTCTAGCAATCTCACACGTAAGAATATTCATAATAATGTTGGATCCCTAATACGATACAAGCCATTAAGTTGTGAAACAAATAACTGCAAATCAAGACGTACCTCAAGAGAGAGAACACCATGTGAAATGGCATCCCACAATAACTTGATAACGACACTATATTCAACAACATTGTTCGAAGAAGGCCATAAACATATGCCTCCTGAAGGCAATATCTGACCCGTAGGAGTATAAATCACCCAAGCAGCAGAAGCTGATTTTTGAGTGTGGTGGCTAGCACCATCAGTGAATCCTATGTAAGTCGAAGACTCCATCGACAGATACCATAAGAAGTGAAAGCTAATCAACAAACCCGATCACCATAAGAAAACCTAACTATGCAAAAAATTGTACAATAATATACAATAATCAGCCCTAGCTGAAGATCATGCATAGTATTTTTAAGATAAAGCCCATTTCTAGGCTCCGCCAAGGATATCCCTTCATAATCCACCATCTCATAGTTGCCCTTCTCTAACACACATTTGACTATGTAAGGACCATGCCACATGGGATTAAACATTCCTGCCCCGAAGGGTTCTTTATCTTGATCCCATAAAAGGACCAAATCACCTTCACTAAACCTCCTCAGACGGACAGACTTATCATATTGAACCTTAACGCGATGCTTATTTACTTCTAGAGTCACTAAGGCATCCTGACGCTGCTCTAAAGGACCAAACATTCCTCCAATGCAGAAGTGTCTAGTAAAATCTCTATAGATAGCTTCAATGAAGGGATTTCACATTCAACTGGCAAGATAGACTCCACCCCATGTATTAGATGATATGGAGAGAAACCAGTGGTAGTCTCAACTGCGGTTGTATAGGCCCACAAAGCATGATATAACATAATATGCCAATTCGTCTTGCTTTGCACGATGGTTCATTGGAGAATGGACTTAAGTGATTTATGCACTATTTCAACTTGTCCATTCGCTTGAGGGTAGTAAGAAGAGGAATGCTCCTGCTTATACCCTAACTTCAAAGCCAGCTCTTCCATCATTCTATTCTGAAAGTGCCTACCATGGTCAGTGACAAGATCTTTTGAAATGTCGAATTGAGTAATAATTTGGTTGAAAACAAAATGCATGACTGTCTCACCATCAAATTTAATCGTGGGCATAGCCTCTGCCCATTTCATGAAATAATTGACAACCACTATAATGTGATGATGCCCCCCAGTAGAAGCTGGGTTGCAATCCATGAAGTCAAGCCCCCACTTGGTGAAGGGACTGGTGGTGATAATCAAATGTAATGGGGTAGGATGTGAGCACATATTGCGTGCAAACACATGCCAAGGGTGACACTTCTTGATCGCATTGACACAATCTTTGAAGATCGACGAACAAAAATATCCTACTCTCAAGATTTTTTGTGCTGTAGAAAGCCCAGATAAATGACCACCACACACCCCTCTATGGAAATCATTCAGCACAACCTTAGCCTCATCATGGGTTAAGCAATGATGCAAAATGGAATCTACCCCATGGTGGTACAAAGTGTTATCCACTATAAGGTATTTCTTAGATACCTGACGTACTCGTCATCGCTCATCCCGTGAAGGATGAGTAGGGAATTTCAACATTTGCAAATATACAATGATATCCCCATACCATGGGTCCAAAGTTGAGATAAGGAAAATATGCTCATCGACAGATGTATCCTCATAAACCTCCTCCTCCTCCACATTTGGAAAATCAGAAATGAGCTCTGCAAATATCAAAAATTTCTTCGATTTCGCCGAAACGAATTCAAGATTGAATTCTTGCAAAATAACAATCTACTTATTATATTTTCCCCTGATCATCCTTCTAGTGAGGATGAACTGAAATGGATTGACATGAGCTACCACCAAGGTCTGACGAAGGAGAATGTAATGTCTAAATCTCTGAACCACATGAACGGTGGCCAAGGCAAGTTTCTCCACATGAGAATAATGGATTTTTACATCAATAAGGTTCCGACTCAAATAATATATGATATGCTCATGGAGCTCCTCATCCTCCTGAACCAAAACCATACCAACCGTCTCCATGGACGCGGCCACATAAATAAAAAAATCACGGCTATAGTCAGGTGGACTAAGCACGGGGGCTGATGCTAAGGTTCACTTAAGAGCGTCAAAGGACTCATGGGCTTGCTCATCTGAGCAAAATGTAGTGTCCTTCTTTAAAAGACGCATAAATCATTTAGTCAAATTGGAGAAATTAACCATGAATATCTGCAAGAAATTTTCCATGCCTTGCAAACACTAAAGATGTCTAATCTTACGCGGGGGAGACAATTGAAGTATTGCCTCAACCTTTAAGGGATCGACTCTTATACCCTCCTTAGATACAATGAACCATAGAAAGCGACCAACGGTCATGCAAAAGATGCACTTATGAGGATTTAACCTAACCTGGTAATGGCGGCATCTCTCGAATACTAATCTCAAATGGTATAGATGATGCACTCTTAGACGAGAATGAGTAGCAAGATCATCCAAATACACTTCTATAATTGTTTTGAGATCATGAAAAATTAAGGTCATGGCTCGCTGAAATGTGGCTCCGGCATTTTTAAGACTGAAAGGCATCTTCCGATATGCAAACGTACCCCAAGGACAGATAAATGCATTTTTATGTTGATCCTCAGGTTTGATTTGAATCTGATTACATCCAGAAAAACCATCCATGAAGCAGAATACTTCGCTTCCCACACACTCATCCAAAATCTGATCAATAAATGGTGTGGAAAAATTATCCTTAGGACAAGCACGATTTAAATCACAAAAAATAGTACATATATGGATTGCTCCCTGCTTCTTATCAACCAGAATGGGATTTCAAACCCACTCTGTCAAGGGAACGTAATAGATAAAACCAGCTTTTAACAGCTTCTCTATCTCAACCTTAATAGTGGGTGTTTTTCTAGGATTCACCACACGCAAATGTTGTCGAACGCGATTCAAATTCAGATAGGTCTTAATTTCATGTTTGACAATATGAGGGTCGATACCTAGCATTTCCTTGTATGACCAAGCAAATCTGTCATGAAACTATTTAAATAGCTCGGTATACTCCTTGATTTCATCAGGGGAACAATTTTCCCCAATGTAGACATTCTCAACTTTTCTTGGATCGTGAGAAATATTGATAGGAATAGTAGGTGATAAATTCACCATGTTCCCATCAGCCATCTGACCAGGAGAGCTCAATGGAACCATGGGACTACCAATCTTATCGCTAAGAATCTCCCTAAATTCCTCATGCTCCATATGGTTAAGCTCGAGAAGAAAATTTGATCTATGATGTAACTCTTCCCAAGGTGGCTCAACCCCAGACATGGCCTCAATAATGGCTTCATCTAATGATAAAACATCATCAAGGAAATCATGTGCGTGAGAGGAATCAACTTCCCATGCAGTCAACATATACAAGTCCTCCTCCTCCGTTTGCGAAGAGGAAGGACTAGGCTCTTCAACATAATCAAGATTCACTTGATATGCTACATTGCTGTAGGAAACAACACATACGTTTCGACAGGTCCATTCGAAGGACTCAGTGAAGGAATAATCCAAGGATCTTCTATATGGGTAGTGCAAAAAGAGACGAAATTTAACGAAGATGAAGCCCCACCGAAACTAGATCCAATCATAAGAATGGGCGCAAGATAGCTAAAGGTCCCCATAAGAGATGGATACATACCCACACCCACTAACACTTGGATTACGAAATGATGTCTGATTAATCGTAACAATATTCCCATTAAATGGAAAGCATACTACTCAAAAGAGAGAAGAGGTTACGACTTGCATACTATACATCCAATTCTGGCTCAGTAAAAGATTGTAGTCAAGGGGCGCAACAACCACCTCGACCTCTATTGTGATGGTCTTCCCTCCCAATTGGACCTTAAGAGAAGGAAGAATCGTGTGTGGCTGAAATTATCTACCATCAAAGGAAGTCAACATGGTAGTGAACTGAGACAACTCGAGAGAACCCAAACCCTTCCAGCACGACAAAGACATCACGAAAGCAGCAACGCCTTTGTTAGTCACAATGCATTTAATGATCATATTAAGACACTCTACATGAATCAAAAGAGACATGTAGTAAGGAAAGTGAGGTTGTAGTCCCATGGTTTCAAATTTTATGATGAAAGAAGAGTTACCATCGTTAATCCCAAGAGCAGAAAGCAAGGCTTTCCTTTCAGGAGGAAAACACTGAAGTACTTCAAGTGTGGACATCGCACAAGGAGTTTGGCCCAAATCCTCTTCAACAAAATAGTTCTGGGAAGCTCGGGCATTAGGATTGTGCCCTGAATGCTTTAGGAATCCCTTAGGAATGCAAGGTACAATTTTAGGTTTATCCATAGGGTTTTTGATATGCAAAGGGCTCTCGGGTGGAGTGGGTTCTTTTCCAAGGTCTGGTTGTGACAAACCATAATATTTCACACGAGTCACAACCTTAGTAGCATGTACCATGTTGATGTAACCATGACCAGTATTGGATTTTGGCATATTTTAATCTTCGCCCGATGCACAATGAGGATCATTGGTCCTCGAGTTCATATTTTAATTATGGGGTAAAGTATTAGTTAGCACATCTGGGCCTTATGATATGAGTCTCGAGGCATCTTCCATATGAGGGAACAAGTGAGTGAAGTAGTCCTCCTTACACAATTTTCAAGGAAAATTACCTTACCTTTAGATTGCTTGTCCCCCCTAGCATTGCAGGCGTTCTTGTCATTAAAATTAGCATTTTCATTCTTGTTCCCACCCTTACAATTGTTTTTACCCTTTTTCTTATTCCTTATGGGTTGTTGGTTGCCCTTCTGGTCCGACGATTGCACAGAAAGTACACTCACTGTTTGGGTGGGTTGAGATGAAGCTATGGCTTGTCCCGAAGCGGATTGATTAATAGACAATTTGTTCACTTGTTTCACAACCGAATCCGCGGGTTTGGCACTTGTACAACCCACAATGCCATCGACATGTGGTCCAGGCTTGATTTTGGGATCGAAACTAGAACGCGGAGCATTAGGTATAATCTCATATAAAAGTCTGGATTAAGCATAGATCAAATCCAACTCTTGCGTCCTAAATATTGCTTATTCCTCTTTTTGGACTCCAAATGTAGAAACATCCTTTGCAATGTAAGGTAAGAACAATTTGAGGAACCAATCAAGGATAAATTTTGGTGGTATAAAGGCTTTAATCAATCTCTTCCATCTACGCCACTCTTGAATATGATCTGAGATATGTGTGGCTTTGTCTTGTCGAAATGTCGACAAGAGTTATATACCAACGTTGTAATGCATGGGTAGCTAAAAGTGATTGAGGAAATTCATGGCAAGGTCATCGAACAAAATGAATGCCCCCATTGGTAACACTATATACCATTTCGTTGCAGGCCCAGTGAGGGTGTGTTGAAATAGCCTTAAACAGATTGATTCATCATGTAAGGAATTGGAAGAGCACCAAAGGTGAAAAGTAGTGACATGTTCACTAGGATATTCTCCTGCTTTTCCCTCGAACTTGGGAATGTTCGAGGGAAGCTTGTTAGGGATGGCCGGCCAAGCTGAGTCATGAGATACCAGATCATTCATAAGTCTCGATAAGTCAGGTAAGTTCAATGTTGCGAGGAAAGGGAGCCTAGGTTGAGCTGGTCTATGCCACGCTCCCTAATATTTCTGGTTCATATAAGGTTGATTACCATAAATACCATGGCCTTGGCCATAATATCCTCCTCCCATTTGACCCATGTAGGGATGCATGGAAGCATTATGATGTGGTGTTCCTTAACTATGCGGTGCTACAAAGCCATAATTAGAAGAGTAAGCAGGTTGTTGATACCTGTACCCATAGGGTTGATAGTTATGTCCATACTACGGTCCATAAGACTGTCCATGAGAAGCTCCATAAGGTGTCCCATGGGATGTCCCATGCGAAGCTCCATAGTTAGGGATATGGGGAACTCCTTGCAATGGACCGTGATACAATAAAAAAATGGGAATATGACCTCTTGAGACAACAGGAGGTACTTGACTCTGAGATACTACCGTGTGAGTAGTCGCAGTACAAACATGGCTAGTAGTGATATTCCGGCCCAAAGGACCACGTGAATGAGGGGGAGGAAGGGTTGTCAAAAATACATTTGAAGGAGTAGGGTTTTAGGATGAAGGGACATGTGAAGGGATGTAAGTGGTGTTCCCTATAATGACTTGTCTCAGTTTTGGTATCCGTATATGAATACTAACACTAGGTCTAGGATGGACATGTGAGGTAGCTTCCATTACTGGGATGGAAGGTGCAATGTGACTAGTGCCCCCAAATCTCTCTGCATGGAAAGGAATAGGAGTGCCCCCAGGCGTAGTGCTAGGTTGAATTTCTGACTCAGCATGATTTGTCGAATCATGTGCATTGATATCAGGCATGCCATAATGAATATAACTAGTGCTTGTGGGTTCATGATGAGTCTCGTCACCTGGTAACCAATACTGGTGACCTATGAATGAGGGATCATAACCAGAATGTGAAGGTATTTCTAGTGAAGGATCATATACAAGAGTAGAATCTGCATCCCCAACTTCATGAGGTGGAGAAGACATCTCAGGAATCTCATCCTCGTGATATCCCATTGTGTGTGAATCAATGTAAGAAGTAGTCCGCTCGGACTGTCTGTTTCTCTCTCCCAAAGGAGGAGGAGACATGGAAGGCAGAATTCATGCTAAATGATGAGAATGATGAAGTTCCACACCCGAATCGACAATGACTCAAAAAATGAAAAAGACTCTATCTAATTACGCAAACCCTAGGAAAACTAGTGTGCACAGAGCATACACCTATACAATGTAAATCCAAAACACAAGAAAACAAGGGTAGGATAGATGAACTCCTAAATGAGGCAGGTATGTCTCACCTAGGAGAGGCTTGAGACTCCCATACATAACAAGCGAAGGTTCGTAACCAATTATAGCGGCCCTCGGCTTCAACAGATATAGTGACTGTGTTGTCCGACCCCTACCTGGCCAGGACACCTGCAGAATAAACTTTGCGAAGTACCCCCTCAATAAACTAGGTAAGAAAAATAAGGTCACCTCAATATAATCAATGCTTAGGAAGACAGTCGCAGGCGGGATTGACCGTATGGGTAGGGTAGCAAAGCCCAAAACTCTCGAAAGAGCCCCCAGATGCAAATAAAATCATGGAAATATCTTCGGTGCTACTCAGTTATGACCAGGAGTCATCCCAATCAATAACCACACAAAATGGCTTGTGTTTAACTCCCTTATAAGAGGAGGATCATGAGAAATACTAATTATATAAATGAATTTCACACTCTCAGCTGGACAAACACAAATGTTTCGTTTAGTGGTCTTGGAGAATTTACTCACAATGAACTATTCCAAGTCCCTAAAACCTAATCTTGTAGGTGAACCCTATAAAATAAAAGAGTGTAATTCATTTTATTATGCGTTGATTTTAATTGGCTTATTACTCAAAAGGGGAAATGGTCATGCAACTAATTATGCTATGATGCAACAAGAAGTAAATTGCACACCTAACAATTAATGCAAATGCACCATGTCGAATGAAAAATAGGGTATGCTACTACGTGAATTGAAAAATTTTCGTTCAAATGAATGTGTAATAATTCCTATATGAAAATCTGACTAATACTTCCCAAGCAAACCTAATGCAAGTACCATAAAAAATGCAAAATGCAACAATGCATACTGATGCAAAAAGGAAATGTTTTTGTATTTTTTGAATCAAAATGAGATAATAAAGAAAAAGTATGACTCTACAACCCTTAGACTCTGCAAGTACTATCAAACATCACCCAAGAAAAGCAGTAAGGTAAAAGAGACCTAATACACTAATCCCAAAACAAAAAATAGAAAATGAAATGACAAGAAAATTTTCAAAAAATTCAAACTAAAAAGTGTCTCTGGTAAAAAATAGAGGTGTATATAGAATCCAGAAGCATCTAAGAAGACTCAGCAATCATTCAAAGTCACCCAACAACACTTAATCTTCCCCAGAAAGGAAAAACCCAAGGCATACGTGACTATGTGCAGAAAACCACGTATATACATGGATATCCCAGTAAAAACTGCGTGTACACATGACTATGAAGACAAAAATCATGTACAGGAAGAAAAAAAGATAAAAAAGAAGGTAAATACATAAGCTGAGACAAAATTTACTCCTATCAAACACTACTAGGAAAACATTCCCCCAGACCCAACTCAGAAACAGAGAAATCATAGCAATTCAAGAACATTGAATGCCGATAAAACCCCCAAATAAAATTACTAGGAATTCCCCACCCTTGGTCGCCGATTCTGTTGTGGAGAAAAATTCCTATCGATTGGGGTACCACAATAGACAGAGTAACTGCATAAATCAATCCTTTCCCATATGCAAGAGAAGCAAAACATCTAACACTAAATAATCTCAAAACATACCTTATTTCGGATGGTTGATGTAGATCCCCGTTGAGATTTTCCACTCTCGCTTGTATTAGCAATTTGCTCTCTCAACATTCAGCAAACAAGACAAGCATGATATATAATGGTGTTATACCTACTCTAGCATATATAATCAATAACATATAAGCATTTAAAAGCATCCATGGATTCAATATTCATTTAAATATACATTATTGGACAAGAAAAGATATTTTTATTAACATAAATGAAAGATTACAATGGTGACAACCTCTATTGGCACATCTGTGAATTGGAGAAACTGAGTCCTCCAGCTGGGCCTCCACCACTTCAATCCGGGGATGATTTTAAGGAACCATACTTATTTAAAACTGTATAAATGTTGGTGAATCTTACCAATTCTTAAAACGCCAACCATAAAATGGTTGGCGATATTTTTCAAAAAATATTTTAATTTCCAAGTATTTCATATTGTTTATATAATAATTTGGCAATTTTTAAGGTGAAAAAGGTTTACCCCATCAAAATTGGGCAAAATAGGGCTTTAAAAAATGCAAAATGGCAAATCTTTTTTTCGAGAAAACCCCCTAAAAATAGCCCATGGGCTAAATTCCGCCCCTAAAATTATCCCTGCTTCAATCCTCCATCTCTCGATAGTAAGCTCACAAGAAAAGGCAAGCTTGGGAAGAACACAAAGTGCTCCAAGGGACAAAGGGATACAGACTCAAGTATAAGCTCTGACAACAATGGACTATATTTTTCTTGCTCTTTAATTCCTCTCCTTTCAATGTATCCAAAGGGTTCCTTATATAGTGCTTCAATGGGGTAATGAAAGGTCAAATATGAGCGATCTCAAGGCATATGGAAGTCCAAGAGACAAGTGACTCGGATCCACATGAAGGAAAACTCCAAAACTATTTGGCCTTTTGCACACATCCCGATGTACACGGGTTTGAGGGTCATATCCACGTATATACGCAAGAATAGGTTTAAAAGTCGTGTATGGAAAATAATGCATGTTTTTAGGGATGATCTGGGAAACATCAAAGGTACAACAATGGTCCATGGGGTCCAAAGAGTCTACAGAGGGATAGGGAAGGCCATAAATGTGTGATCCACCATGCGTGGTAAAATCAACTATAACACATATGATATTTGAGGTGCGTATGAACATGATGATTGTTTGATATATATGACTTCATGTGTTGGGCGTCTTAACCTAGGATAAAATGTTAACAAATGATATATATATATATATATATATATATATATATATATATATATACACGATATGTATCAAGAGTAAGCATAGTAATAATACTAATATTCATAAGTGATAAATAAAGGATCCATATGTTATTATTATTACTAATGATAATTAAAATTTAAAATACCTACAAGAGTAAAAAATATGAACTAGTCAAAAGTTCCCAAGTTAATTATGAAAATTACCTAAATTAAATAAAAAGGGTTAATTCAAGAAATCATATAATTCTTGATTTAAGTACCCCTTTGATTGGAAATCTTTCCTATAAAAACCCAAGCCAAAGAGAGGCTTGGGGACCTTTTTTATATTCCATAATTATACCTCATTATTGTCAAGAGAGTTCTTAGAGAACATTTTTCCTAAGAGGAAAAAAATGAGAATTGATACAGAACGTCATATCCCAGATAATGAAGCCCTACCTTAGGAGCTCTAAGCTACTTGCATGTTGGAACGAGCTCGGGGGGATCCAGATTGAAACAAGGAATGGTTTTGGGTCATGGTTGGGTGGAATGTGGTAGTTACCAAGTTATTTGGTTATCTAAACAGATGTCATATCTGTCTATAAATTTGTTACTATTGGGTATTTGAGTGTGCAGGATTTTCAGCCATTAAAACAACTTCATCTTGTAGGTATTAGGTTCTTTACTTTTCCTTTGCCAACTACACAGTTTTATTTACTAAAAGAGGACATTGAATCCTAAATTAAATATATATTATTTTTCTTCTATAAGATAGGTTATATTTTCAATATCTCTCCTTTCTTTCCCTTAGAGGTTAAACTCATTGTTTATTAGCAGATATGTATTTCTTTTATCAAAGGTTAGACTTTTTTTTCTATTCAATGAGGCTATTCTAATATATTTTATTCATGATTAGATAATCACCTTCACTATTATCTATAAGATGATCTGGTTTCTATTTCATTGATGCAATTTATTTTCTTGTCTTTTCATTCTAGTTCAAAAACTAGAACTATTTTAAAAAACAAAACCTATATCTTATCTCTACTGGAAGATTTCATATTTCCAGCACGGTGGCACTATTTATAAATAAACCAAACTATTATCTATACTATTATCCAAATATCTATATAGAATATTATAAATTAAATATAAATGGATGAAACTTTAAATAAAGAATCATAAACAAACTATTACAAAACATTTCCACTTTTATAAACAACAACATCGAATGCCAAGATAAGCTATCGAGACCTCTAAGATTTGTAGGCATGAGTACCTCATATTTCATAACCACACTATATACTTTATAACCTACATAAAATACATTATCAAAACCGTATCTCTCAAGATATTATAACATAAGAAATCAACCATAACCTAATACAAAATACATTAACATATATCGTATAAATGAAAAGGTTACATGATCGAATCGTGTTGGCATTCATACCAAACCAAAATATCCACACACACATCATTTACAACCAACATAGCCCAAGATCGAGTCTTGCGAGCTCACGATTTGAAACAACTTGGTTACTTTCTCGTAGGGTTCGAATCACAACATTTTATTAACTTTGTAATAGCTTAACATTGTTCCACATAGTCTACGTTAATAGCATTTCCATACAAGAAGAATTAACCACAGGTCAATTTTGTTTCCTTGACAATATTTCGACACATTAAAATAAAAAACAAAATATACACGTTGTAAACCATATTCAAACATTTCCACATAGTAATATAAACC
Organism: Pseudotsuga menziesii; assembly: GCA_001517045.1. Classification (NCBI taxonomy): domain Eukaryota; kingdom Viridiplantae; phylum Streptophyta; class Pinopsida; order Pinales; family Pinaceae; genus Pseudotsuga; species Pseudotsuga menziesii. Next base: position 440,737 of record LPNX010490269.1, on the reverse strand, counting down.
CAAATTTATACACTGTAATCATTTCGAGGCTCAAGGCCGAGAGATAGAGGAAACCCATTAACCTAAAACTATAAACAATTAACCATAGTCTATGTTATCATAGCAATGACATCGTCTTCTCATTATTAAAGCTAAGCTCACGCCCATTCCCAAAATAATGCACAGGTAAGTAAGCAAACAACACAAATCACCATAAATCAATGATTCACCATTTCATTACACTGTCCCTAAGTTATTTGGAAAGAGTGTCATTGCCAGCAATGGAATGGCTCTAAATCCAAAATAAACTCTCTTAGTTACCCAAGACGAGAATTCAAATAACATTCATAGATTTCTAGAGCGAGTCGTGATAATCATGGCCCGAAGGTACCAAACCCAAACCCAACAAATTAAACCCCAAATTGCTTATGCATCTCTCGATGCCTTTCATTATTTGCAAACAGATCTGTACACAGTTGAAACCCATAAACAAAACAAGTATTCATTTAACACTACAAACACCGACCTCAAAGCTCTGTCAATTAACTCTACACAAAATTAAAAAGCTCAGAACTTGTTGGTACATAGCTTACTTATGAAGGGTATGCGTCGACAACCAGAGAAAACCCATGACCCACGAAAGGGAAGTCTACTACTTGTAAATAATGAACAATGAAAACGTGAGAATCATTCCAATCCTCCAAACTGAAACAACAAATAAAGAACGCTGCAAACCAGGTGAAGGGAAAACCTTCCCAAAACACATATGCAAGCCAGACCTCACACCATTATATAAACCAGAGATCCGAACAAAGCTCACCATCGAATGACCAAATGTCTCGTTCAGCCATGATAGACAAAGCTTAGGGATTGAGTTCCTCAACTCCTCAAGAGCATTTAATCCACCATCCTACCCATGACTACGTTGATTTTTATCCCTATGCATATAATCCTTAAACCCCAAAATGCATTGTGTTATTGAAATTCCTTGAGCATTAATACCCCATTCCATGCCTATCGTTGACTTAGGATAAGGCCAAGATTCATGGCATATGCAATATGCCATTAATGGTTTAAAATCCATTAACATATTGTATAAAAAAATTAAATATTTAATTACATCATGGATAAGTATTGAGACTTAAACCCTTCCAAAACTTTGGACATAAAAATACTCTAAGCACATATCTTAAATATTAAGCATAGGGACCAAGTTATGAAGTCTCAGAACCATATGTAATAACAATAACTAGTTAGACGTAGGTCTAAAAAAAAATAGCCATGAGTAAACAAAAACACTAACAATAGCAATCATACTTGCTAGGATAGGAATTTGGTGCTCTTGTCTTCAAAAGAAATGAAGAAGTTCAGCATAGGTAGCATATCCTTGTTTAAACTGTTATAGCAAGTTTTATGTCACCTAGTGAACCTGCACAAAAAACCACTTATACTATGCAACACGAACATGACACAGTTCTCGTTTTTCTCTCTCCTAATTTTAGTATCTATTATTACCTCTGTTTAAAAAAGGGTTGATACCAGTATCACACATTTTCATTTTGAGGCATTTTTTGGGCCTTTGAATAATCTTTGTGGTAAAGTATTTTTAATTTATATTTTCAAGTGGGTTTTTAGAAATTTAACAAAATTACATACATTTATAATCAAGTTATAATGAAAAACATAAACATTTTGCAAATTTTTCTTTAAAAGAAGACATTGTTATGGACAAAATAAAATATTTTTATTGACAAATTTGTAAAAAAATCTAGAAAATAAAAACTTAGAAAACCATTTTCTATTGATTTTCAGAGATATTTTGTATAAAAATGATACTATTTTGTACTATTTTCCAAAAAGTATTGATCCACATAAATTCATGAAAAACTCTACCACATATTTGTAAATAACATATTAAAAACATTTATATAGAAATTTTATTTCTAAAACAAAGTGTAAAATTCAAAACGTTACTAATATATATTATCAAAAAATTGTCAAATTTAACATTTTCTTCAAGACATGAAACTAATCATTAATACTAGGCTCGCCAAATTCTTCATCTAAATTGGAATTTCTAACCATAACAAAATTTTAAAACTCCCCTAACCCTAACATCAACATTACTTTTAAAAAAATTAAAAAAATTAAATCCCCTCACATTACATTTAATAAAATAAAAATAAAAAATAAAACCCCCTAACCCCCCACAACATTACATTTAAAAAACATTAAATTAAATCCCCCCTCCCCCTTGAATTACCCTCACAACATTACTTTAAAAAAACATTTAAAAATAAATTATACCCCCTAACCCCTAAACTCCACCCGACCCACACAACATTACATTAAAAAATATATAAATAATTAAAAAAATGCCTTTTTAACCCCCTAACCCCCTAAATGCCCCGTGAACATTATATTTAAAAACAAATTAAAAAAAACTCTTGTCACTCCCTTCTCCCTTCTCCCTTCCCCACGATAGTTTTGTAGAGAGAGTTGGTTATTAAAGAAAGGCTAAAATATATAATTTTATATTCATTATTTATACGATATTGTTAGAGTTAATATAAACACAAAACAATTACTATTTAATAAATAAAAAGAACAAAAACTTACATGAAAAAAAAAAAATTTCTAAAATTGGACTATGTAAATTAATATAGTTGAAGGCTAAAATAATGTATTTAATATGATACAAGAGAATGTTGATTTAAATTTTTCCAACACAATTAAATATATTTAAATTATTAGGAACATGTCATTTATGTACCTTCAACCACATTAAATAGATTCATACTTTAGAGTCTCAATTATAAAATGCACACCCTCGCCTGATTCTCTTAATCAAACACATCATGACTACCATTAAACCATGGGAGCTCTCAAACACAACATGACTAAGTAGGACCTAGGAATTTTGAAGATTCAAGGACTTTGACACAACCCTCTTTCAAATCTCCAATATTAAATTGTCAACGTGGGGCTCATAAGCTTAGGTACAAACAAGGTATTTGCAAGGTCAAAGGTTAACCTAATCTATCATAACCTAGCCTAATGTTAACAAACACAATCTAGTTACGCCGAATAAATTGCAAATTACCAAATAAATATTCTATTCAACTTTGTAAAATATGCTAATCTACAAACTAATTACTAATTAAAAATTAATTGCAATTTATAAACTAGTTTTAAAAATTAACTACAAATTACAATTTTCAAACTAGTTACAAATTAAAAACAGCTATAAACTAATTACACTTTACAACTAAATCAAATATTAACTATAAAATTTTATAACCTAAAAATATACAAAGACTACAACAATTCCCTACTAATTAACAAATAAAACACCTAAACTTTTAATGTATACATTATAACTAGAAAAAAATTTAAATCACAAAACTTAAAAAAAAACTATATTAAAATGAAAATACACTATTAAACAATATATAAAGTATACATTACAACTACAAAACATTTTAAATCACAAAACTTCAATAAATAAAAAACACTTTATCAAAATGAGAATACATTATTTAAAAAAATTAATTAAATAAACAATCCTACAACATTTTTCAAATTAAAGATTCCCAAATTTAAAACTTTATTTTTACATTAAAAAAAACTCCTTTTTTACATTAAAAATTCCATTTATGCATAAATATTTTTACTATAATGTATACTGAATTATATAAAACTTCATGAAAATAAATTCCACTGTGTGATTAAACACACAGAGCATCGACAAGAGCGTTGTCACTTCCATCTGCGCGAAGAAACACCCAAACCAGCAGAGGTGGTCTCAGCAATGGTGGCCCCACCTATTAACACCCAAAGCACTACGAGTCTGCTTCTAACCACCAATGACTACCTCTCCTCCACACACAACAGTTGTGAGTGCTAATTATTTTTCACCGGGCAATATTCTTCTTGTTTGTTTTAGCGGTGACATCTTCTATCTGTGGAAGCATCAACTCACGAAGACAACTACACAAATAAAGTCCTCACATTAACTTGGACCAGTATAACCCTATAAATTCAAATTCAAACAATTAATTACGTTTCCTACTGCAGCAATCTCCAACACAGATGTCGGGAGCGGAGCTCCGCTCCCTTAGTAGCCAAAGAGCCGCCTCTTACTAGTGGCGCAATTCTGAGAATCGTGCCACCAGTAAGAGGCGGCTCTTTGGCTGCCAAGGGAGTAGAGCTCCGCTCTCGCCCCCATCCTCCCTTCAAGTTTTTTTATTTTAACCTAGGATGAAGGTGCGATGATGCGAACCATGGAATTGAAAGCCGAAAGTGCCTTACCCTTTAATTTGTCAATAAGGCGGAAGGCAGAGTAATCGACCCATTCAGAAGCAATGTCGCTAATGCTACTATCTATCTCTAGAAAAGCATTATAGGCTACTTCTTCACATACACCCAGTTTGCTTTAGAGTCATTACAGTGGAGCAAGTCCTCGCATTAACTTGGACCAGTATAACCCTATAAATTCAAATTCAAACAATTAATTACATTTCCTACTGCAGCAATCTCCAACACAAATCCTGGGAGCGGAGCTCCGCTCCCTTAGTAGCCAAAGAGCCGCCTCTTTGGCTGCCAAGGGAGTGGAGCTCCGCTCTCGCCCCCCTCCTCCCTTCGAGTTTTTTTATTTTAACCTAGGATGAAGGTGCGACGATGCGACCCATGGAATTAAAAGCCGAAAGTGCCTTACCCTTTAATTTGTCAATAAGGCGAAAGGTGGAGAAATCAACCCATTCAGAAGCAATGTCGCTAATGCTACTATCTATCTCTGGAAGCGAATTATTGGCTACTTCTTCACATACGCCCAGTTTGCTTTAGAGTCATTACAGTGGAGCAAGGATACCAAAGTTGGTTTGGAATGTGCTTATCCCGCCTCTTAGTTCGAAGGTCTTGTTCCCATCTTTAGGAAATTTCATAGTATCATATCAGTTTTACCATGGATTAGTTTTACCAGTTTCTGTCTTAATTCCACCACTCTAACAACCCATCAAACAAGGTTGGTCGGTTGCTCGGTGAAGGGTAGCTAAAATTGGAGGAAATCCAATGTTGACATTATTCATTTTCAAATATCGCAATAAATGAAACTAAGATAAAATATTTAATAGTAGAGTGAACATTTCTCGGCAAGTTTGTGGTAGAAATCCAGCAAAAATTTAATAAAATACGAATTATCTGTTGTTCAAATCCTGATTTTAAACCATGCAAATTCCATGTTGACCTTCGAATCCTTCGAAAATCGTGACATCTACTCTCCATCTAGTTCGTTGAAACTTCGAATCATAAAGGAGGTTGTGGAGCCTATACTAGCTTGCTGTCTTAGCTTGAGTTCCATCAGCGTACATATGCTCATTAATTTATTACATATATCATGTTCCATTAGACTTACCCTGTAATGGTGAATCAACGTAAAAAACACAAAGCATGCGCTTTATATTGATTGGTGTCTAATGGCAAATATTGACTTGTCTCATGGCTTCTTTCTGGTTCCAAGGCATCTATCTACTGGACCTGGTAAGTCTGGTGAAAAAGTAAAAGGCTGATTCCTTATTAGCCATAGTCCATGTCAATAAGCCTTTAGAACTTTATTAGTATATTACTGATCCAAAGAAAGTAAACATGCATTTTCTGGCAAACGGACCCGTCCAAAGTTATTTAATAGTTTGATATTAGTGTAAATATCACTTCCCACTCTAGAAGTTATTTAATTATTTATTTTTTATATTTCAAAAGATAGATTTTTTAAAATAAAATATAAATATAAAATTATATTTTTTAATTTAATAAAAGAATTTAAAGAAAAAGAAAATATTAATAAACTTATGAAAGATGTGTAATTCGGTGTGTAATATGAGATTTTGACCAGTAAAATTATATTTTTTAATTTAATAAAAAAATATATTAATAAATTTATGAAATATGTGTAATTTTGTGTGGAATATGAGATTTTGACAACATTTAAAAATAAAAAAAATTCAATGTTTGGGCATACAGGTTTTAGTTATGTTGAAATTTAAAGACATTCACAGTTTTAATTTCATTTCAAGTCAAGTTATCAAAATCAAATAAAAGCTTTAAAAAAATTAGTGTTAATAACTAGCTAAGGTATTGGATAACTAGGGATTAGATAGGAGAAAAATAATAATTACTAATTAGATAACACGGATGTTATATTCTCATATGAGAAATGACAAAAGGAATTAATTTTTAATAAAAATAAATAAAATAGAATAATGTTAACATTGTTATTGACTATATAAGATATTGGACAAATAAGATTTAAGGATTAGATAAAAAGGATCATATGTGTTTATATGAGAAATTATAAAAGAAATAAAAGATTTTAATATAAATATAGATTTTGATGGGGTGTCGGAATCTATGGATAAATTTGAGTAATTTCATATGAAACATTTTAGATGTTTTTTATTCGTATGATGTTTCTAATTGAATATCTAAAAGAGTTTTTAAATATTTATATGAATAATTTGTTCTTGTATGGTCTAATATATGATTTCATTATGAATCACATGGTAATTTCTTCGATTTTATATGGTTAGAGTGGTGAAATTATTTATGATTTTTTTGTTTGTTTAATATGCAAGTTTCAAGAAAGTTGTAATTTCTTTCTTGACCAAAAAAATCTTTTTCAATTTAGGGGTTGATTTTAAAGTTTTTGTAAATAATAGTAGAGGATGTTTAGGGGATGGCTCTATGTTTTACCCCGAAAAAAAAACGTGTATACCGGTATCAACACTTTTCAATTTAGAGGGTGGTTTGGTGTTTTTTATGCAAAAATCATTATTTTTAAGGCTAGAGTTCTCGTTCTTAGTATAAAGTTCTCGTTTCATAGTATAAGTGGTTAAAACAAAGAAGAGATGCATTTGCTCAATATGAACTAAGTAAACCCTACAACGTTAAGTACAACCAGTTACCTCTCCAAGTGATCCTATAAGGGATACCAATCCCGCCACTCAACCCCTTGACAATTACAAGTTAAGTCATGATTTTCCATAAACCAATAAACAAAACTTATAACTAGTAAGTAAGCTACAAATCGAACGCACATACATGTAAATAGATGGTAAGAATCAAGCAATGAACATCGTAACCATGTAACTCATATTCAAGTAACATAAAAACAAAATATAATTACATTAATAACCACATCGAGGAAAACATGTAGAAGAGGGTAAGAACAACTTACGACAATTCAGTTCCGTGAACAAAGTTCAACACATTCCGCATAAGATAAGTTAATGTCCAATTGTGGTATTAATTAACTAACCTAATAAACAAAAACTCAATTTTTGGGGACATTACAAGTGGTATCATAGCCTAATTTAAACACTAAGAGACCAAATTGGTGTACGAGACATTCATTGTAGAAAAATAAAGTGTATTTAAAAAAATTTAAGTAACATAATTTTTTCCTATTATTAAAAATTTCCAATTGCGGGATTTAAAAGAATAGTTCAGCTCATGAACATAGAAGAAGAAAACAACCGGTAAGGAAATTTTAATACCCCCACCTAGGAAAAATACTGGTGGTGGAACTAAATTCTGATATACTTAAAACCATACAAAGTCTTCAAGCAGACTTACATAGTTTCAAAGATCATAATCTGAATGAAAAAAAGGAACAACAAATAATTAATGAAGCCTTGCTGCAGGACAAGATGGGAGGAATCCCACAAGGAAAACCCACTCATTCAACGAACGGGTTCAAGAAAGAATTCTATCATAAACAAGCCAGCAACCCAAGAGAAGAAGGAAAAGAAGAACATACCCCGGAACCCCTAGAAAGAGATTGTCACAATCCTTCTAATGACGATTCTCTTTCTCCTTTCAGAAAGAAATGGAGAAATGATGACAATCTCCACGGAGAGTTTAGGAAGATAAAAGCCCCAACCTATGAAGGAGAGATGAACATAGGAGAAAAAGTTGAAGAATGGATTCTAGGTATGAGCAAATATTTTATAGTTCATAACTACTCTAGTGAAATGAAAGCCCGCCTAACCATCTATAATTTAAATGGAAAAGTGGCTAGATAGTGGAGAGACCTAAAGCATACCAAGAAAGATGAGGTAACAAAAATCAGATGGACTAATTTCCGTAATTTTTTTCAGGAGAAATACATGTTGGAAAGGTTCTTTGACTGAAAGGTGAAATAATTTCATGAGTTAAGGATGTGTTCCATGACCAAGGATGCTTTCATTAACAGTTTTTTGGATTGGTTACATTATGTGCCATACATCAAGGTGATAAAGTAAAAATACAACAGTTTTTAGGATGTGTTCCTCCCAACTTCCATGAAGGGATTGAATTTGACAGCCTAAAAAATTTGACACCACATTACACAAATCTAAGCTTTGATATGTGCATGGATAGTTGAGGAAAGAGAATATCAATAGAATCAGAGACAGGTCTAGGACCTTCTCAGACAACCCCAAATCGGGTTTCAACCCACCACCTTATAGAAAACAGAACAACAGTTTTCCATCCAACAACAACTTCAACAAAATAGGTACAAAGCCATATGTACTAGCTCCAAATGCTAACAAGCCAACAACAAAATGGAATTTCCAAGGGCCCCATTATGCACAAGGATATAAGAACAAGACCAATGGATTCTTTCACAACTTACAATAAGAACCAATGGTAGAAGACATAGTTGGAACACCGCATATTTATGCATCCTTGGATGGCTGACAAGTAGACCATCAGGATACCATGGTTGAGATACAAGGTAAGATCTTAAACACTGCTATTTAAATACTTATTGACCTCGGTTCTTTCTAGAGCTATGTATCGCCTAAAATTATTAATGTATGTAAACTAGGAAAAGTTAAACATGATAAAGCTTGGCTAGTGCAATTAGCCACATGTACGAAACAAAACGTTTATGAAATAGTTAAAGACTATGAAGTAAAACTGAATGGTTTTCCTACTAGATTAAACTTGAACATCCTACCCTTAGGATTGTATGATATACTGATTGGAATGGACTTGTTGGAACAACACCATGTCATGCTCGATTGATTACACAAGTCAATGTTGTCTACAGATAGTCAAGGGGATCAAGTAAAGATTGAAGGTAGACCTAATAAAGTTTCTGTAAGGAATATATTCGCTTTAGAAGAAAATAAGTGGATTAGGAAAGGCTTCAAACTGTTTGCAGTGAACATCTAGGACATAAAAGCTGAAAGAGAATAGCACATCGAGGACTTTCCAGTTCTCATAGAACTCAAGGACATATTTCTTAAGGAATTCTCATGATGACCAATGAAATGAGACTTATATTTTTCCATAGAACGGACATGATGATCATTTCGGCTTCAAAATCCCGTTACCGCATGACCGCACTAGAATTGGTGGAACTCAAACTACAGTTGCATGAGTTGATTGAGAAAGGATATATCCGACCGAGTGTCTCCCCTTTTGGAGCACCAATACTTTTTGTAAAGAAGAAGGATGGTACGATGTAGATGTGCATCAATTACAGTCAGCTTAACAAAATGACCACCAAGAACTGATACCCACTCCCTAGGATCAATGACTTGTTCGATCAAGTAGGAGGAGCCTAGATATTTTTTAATATTGACCTATGATCCAGGAACTATCAGTTACAGATTTGCGACCAAGATATTCACAAAACTACATTCGGTACGAGGTACATCCATTCCGAGTTTGTAGTGATGCCATTGGGGTTGACCAATGCACCAGCAAAATTTATGTGTATGATGAACAATATATTTAGTAGATACCTGGATAAGTTTGTTTTGGTCTGTATAGATGACATCCTATTTTACTCTAAGAGTAAAGCGAAACATGAGGAACAATTCTGCATAGTGCTACAAGTGTTACAGGAACACCATCTCTATGTCAATTTTAGTAAATGTGACTTTTGCAAACCATAGATAAGTACTTGGGTCACATCATCTTTGAGAAGGGGATAGTTGTGGACCCGAAAAAGATTAAATCCATAGAGGATTTACCTACCCTTAATAGTGTCACCGACATTAGATCCTTTTTGGGATTAGCCAGTTATTACCAAAATTTCATCAATAACTTCTCTAGGATAGCTTGTCCCATGACCTCTTTTCAAAAGAAGGAAAATAAGTTCTTATGGATGATGAAGTGCAAGGAAAGTTCTCAAAAGCTTAAACAACGTTTGACAACTGCATCGATACAATGAACTTTGGATCCCGATGGTGATTTTGTTGTTTTCACGGATACAAGTAAGGAAGGGATCTGAGGATACCTCTTGCAGAATAATTACGTGATCTGTCATGAATCATGGAATTTAAAAGAACACAAGAAGAACTACACCACCCATGATATTGAGTTAGCGTCCATCATCCACGCCGTGAAGATGTGGGGGAACTACCTCATGGGAAAGAAATTCCTTATGAAAACAGACAATATGAGTCTCAAGTATTTATTTGAGTAACCGGATCTGAATTCCAGGAAAGAGAGATGGTTGTCTTTCATCAGTGAGTACCATTTCGAGCTAGAGCATATAAAGGGAAAAGAGAAAAAAATTGTGTATGCTTTGAGAAGATGAACTCATATGATATTTGAGGTGACTTTAAGTCAAACCTATTCGTATTTTCACAAGGATTAGAACATCCAAATGGAGTTTACCATTTCTATGTTCAAATCCTCAAGAAGGTCTAAGGGGATAGGTTGTTTCAGCAAGAAAAATAGTACAAGGTAGAGGAAATAGGACTGATATGGTCCATGGAGAGATTGTACATTTCGTAAGGAGGGGACATTCAGTCCAACATCCTCATAGAATTTCATCGGGAACCCTACTCGGGGCATCCAAGATATAAAAATATGATATTCACAGTTAAGAAACATTTTTTTTGGCCTAAGTTAAAGGCCAACAAAGCATTGTTTATAGAAAAATGTCAAGAATGTCAGCTGGTCAAAGAGAACTAGCATCCTTTGGGGTTACTATAGTCATTACCCATTCCGAGATGGAAGTGGGAGGTCATTAGTACGGAATTTATCACACGTCTACCTAAGAGTAAGAACAAAAATGATTCTATCTTTGTAGTAGTTGACAAATTGTCAAAAGCAGCACACTTCATTCCACTGAAGTCGTCCTACAAGGCATTAAACATTGTCGACATCTTCTTAAAGTAGATATTTAGATTGCACATGATACCTAATGCAATCATCTTGGATCGAGATACTAAGTTTACTGGGAATTTTTGGAGATCCTTATTCTCTGGTTTGGAGTCGCGGTTTAACTTTAGTACTTCTTACCACCCGCAGACATACGGGAAGACCGAACGGGTAAACCAGATTGTAGAGGACATGATTATGATGTATGTCATGAACAACCCCAACAAGTGGGAAGATTACTTGCATATTGCAAAGTTTGCATATAACAACAGATACTAGACTTCCACCATGATGAGTCCCTTTGAGATACTCTATCAGGCGGAAGTGTAGAACATCAGTTACTTGGGATAGCCCAGTGGATCGTCTCATGTTAGGGCCTGACTTGCTGAAGGACTTGGAACAATTGGTTACCAAGGTCTAGCTGAACCTTAAAGAAGCACAAGACCGCAAGAAAAGATACGTGAATAAGAAAAGAAAAGATAAATATTATCAAATAGGCAACCATGTTTATTTGAAAGTAAAAGAAAAATGAAGCTCACTGAGCTTGGGAAGGTGTGGTAAGTTAGCACTTAGATTTTGTGGACCCTTTGAGATACTGTCCAAGACAGGTCCAGTGGCTTATGATCTAGTGTTACCCACTCACATAAGATTCCATAATGTTTTCCATGCATATTTATTAAAGAAATATGTTTATGGTACTAAACATGTCATTGATTGGTCCTTATTATAGGTGTAGAAATTCTAAAGCCTTGATGTCATAAGTGTTGTGCCCACTATATGCCAGTTAATTAAAACTTAACATGCTAAGTGCTAAACATAAATTATCAACCCAAGGAATTCTTTTATTTCAAATCTATCGTGCAAGATATATGCAAGCACAATTTCTACCTACCACTGTTGATGTATTGGTATGCAATCGAAACTATTTGTAAAGTAGGTCACAACTTCTTGAAAGTAAATCAAACCTAAGTTTATTCATAAAATCACACTATAAATCTAATCACACTTCAACAAAGTAAATTATCATGAAACAAGATCTAGTTGCGTACATAAAAAAGAAGTGTTATGTTGGCCAATGATCTATCAAATGAATTAATAGGAAAACAACTATGATAAATCTAACGAAAGCATGAACTAAATAGTACAAACAATTATGTTCAATATAATGAGTGAAATCATGAATTAACAAATAAACAAATCTACAGAATAAAACACCTATGATCAACACTACCAGCATCTTCTCAGGGAAGAGGGCCATTCCTCCACTGAGTAGAGCTAGATCTCCACAATAAAAGTTTACAACTCCAGAATTAAGAAACTGCCAACATGTATTATCAGAATGAAAGTATTACAATGGATCTGGATCAAATCCTACATCATTACATTGTTTTCTCTCCTATATATAGAAACCCCTCTCAATGAGATTACATATTTATACATAAAATTATCTCATGAAAATGAAGAACTGAACCTGCAGCTTGTAATCTATAATAGTTGAAACATGACCCTAACTGCTGGCAACTTTGGAACCGGCCACAACACCAAATTTGGAAAATACCCTCTTGATGAACCACCTGCATGTCGCAAACCGTGGCTTTCTTTGGCAATTTCCTCATGAGGCAGGTAAATGAGGATGTTGCACACAAAACCCATGTCTCGGATTTTTCAGATTCATTTCCATATGCCCAAAACGCAAGACATGAATCAAGGTGTTATTATGTGGCATGCATTTTCGGTTAAGGCTGTAACAGCTGGCTATGAGTATCGTGTGAGTGACAAATTGCTCGACAAACCATCATTAGTAAAATTATGCATAATAGTCTTTAATTAATCAAAGATAAAGGAAAATAATCATTATTAACCACTTAAAACATCAATGGAAGTAGCATGTTGTTTTACGCACAGCTACAACAAATGGATGGAAAATGGAATGATAAATGGACAATAATGGTAAGAAAATGGATGAAAGATATGTCGATAAGTGCTGGAAAAATGGACAATTCAAGGGCCCAACATCTCCCCCAAACTAAACTTGTTGCATGTCCTCATGCAACCCAATACCTGTGTAGCATCCAACTACAAAAACTTATTCACTTCTTTTTTCATTTTACCATTCACACAGCTGCAGTTAGAAGAAATGGAGAGTTTAACAGAAATTGGCAGAGACACTTAGTAGAGGATTTAGCAGAAAATTTGGCAGATTCGCAGCTCTTTAGTAGAAATTTGGCGGAGTCACAGCTTATTTTAGAAGAGAATTTGGCGAAGGTTTCAATGAATATTTTGGGGGAATAGTGCTAAATTTAGCGGAGTCACGGCTTATTTTAGCAGAGAATTTGGTGAAGGTTTTAGCGAAGATTTTGGTGGAACAACGCTAAATTTAGCGACGAATTTGGCGGACTCGCAGCTTGCAATTGATGGAAAATGGACTCGCAACTGACGGAAAATGGACTTGTAGCTTGTTACTGACGAGAAATGGACTGACAGCTCGCAGCTAATGGAAAACGGACTCGTAGCTGATGGAAAATGGACTCGCAGCTCATAGCTGACGGGAAACGGACTCGCAGCTAACGGAATGGGAAACAGACTCACAGTTGGCGGAACGGGAAACATACTCGCAGCTGACGGAACAGAAAATAGACTCACAGCTGACAGAAAATGGACTCACAACTAACGGAATGGGAAATGGACTCCTAGCTGACGGAACGGGAAACATCAATATTTTATGGTGTTGCAGCCTTTTAAATGGAAACCTTTCGAGGTCATTTTGTCCCAAATGATGAACTGGGTTGGGTTGAAATTTTACAAGAAAGTAACTACCATTCTAATTCATCTCCACGACAAAAATTAGACAAACCCACATCACGGATTTCGAGAAAAATACAAATTGGTTGTAGGTGATTGACCATTTTCTTGAAAACCGTGCACTGGATTGAGCTGAAACTTGCCACGTTTGTTCTTCATGATGTTATGCATTCCCTGTCCAAATTTGAGGAAAAAATAGCTCATGGTTTGCAAGATATCCTTAAATCAAATTCTGCATTTTTGTCAGCTGTGAATGAATAAAAATCAGTATGCACAAAGAATGTCAAAAAACCACTCCCCAAAACTAAATATGTTGCATGTCCTCATGCAAAAGAATATTTGTCATCTTAGTTGTAAACAACCATCTCCCACAAACTGAGTATTTTACTTGTCTTGGATTAAAGGAAGAGATAGTATGTTCTTCCCCTGGTACAAGATGTCTCAAAACTTCACTTCTTTATTGCACTTTGCCATGAGACAAGATTTCTACTACTTCCCACTTCTGTATTCATAATTTGTTGTACTTGGTGTGAGAGCATTATTCATCAATTTCCAAACTTTTCTTAAATTCCATCTTTCATTAACTTACCTTCCATTCATGAAATCAAGTGAACTTTGGGAACCTTGTTTTCTTGTATCTGCATTACCACTGCCAACATACAATTTTTATATATGTGCTAGCTGGAAACACATACTTGACTTACAAAAATGACTGTAGGTTGTCTGAAAAATGAATGTATACTATTTGAAATTGACTGTGTGAGCTTGATTTTGATTCCACATGGTTGTAGTTAAGTGCTCATAATGTATTACAAAAATAAAATAAAATGACAATGCACAGGAAATCTTCATACCAACAAGAGATCACATTTTCAAATTTCCTTTTATGATGACTCAAGCTGCTCAAATATCATCTCACAAGCGCAGAATTTGTAGACTCTCCATATGTCACAAGTGCCAAAAAGGATATCGGTGATCTTCACAAGCCAAACTCTACTACAAAAATTATCATTCATCGGAAATAAGAGAGTTTTAGAACCATTTTCACATCAAATTCATGGCAAATTCTATTGCAATAAACCACAGTAAATTTCATCCATTCTCATGGTTGAATGAAGGCTGCTAGAATTTTCTTTGGTTATGCCCTTCTCATGGAGTGCTTTGTAACACTTTAAATAATGCCAAACATTTTTCAAACATTACCATAGACTTCCTTCTAATACTATAGTAGCATCCTGAATATATAGCAGAGATTTTGGAATCCATGCTATCCATTCTATGTTGAAGATGCACACCATAATTTCTTGTATCTAATACTCTTGGCTGCACTTTTTCTTATGACAACTTCTGGAAATTTTTGGCACAAGAAACCCCATATGCAATATGAATGAGAAGATAATTAATGTTAATTTTCAAATTCCAAGAGAGTTGCATACTTGCTGAAGATAGCTACATTAATAAAAAATAGAACAGATACAAATGGATAAAAAATGACCATGATTTTTAATGAGCAAGGATCAAATTTGTTTGGGCAGTGAGAATGTATGTCTAAATTCCAATCAACAAAACCCAAGAATTTAAGTTCTATGAGAGCATATGTAAATCAATTCTGACTGTATGTCAACCCATAGTATCAAGATGCCAACTCTAACTTCTCAACAGTTGTGTGGAAGTGAACTAATATGTGCATCAATAAATCACCAACCAATTCATAACTCAGAGTGCATTTCCTTCCCTATTGTATGGGAGCATACTCTTATGAAGGAATGACTTCTACAACAGTTTCTTCTACTGTAGGTTCTTGTGTCCAGCCTATCATTTTCTTTCAATAAGTGTATCAGTTTCTTTATTTCTCCTCATTATTGGTTTTTATGTGGCAGTAGCAATGATTCTTTTCTTATTGCTGGTTCTTGTGTGGCAGCAGAAAGACTTCTTTTTTAACTGCTGGTTCTTGTGTGGTAGTAGAAAAAATTCCTATTGTTGGTTCTTGTGTGACAAAATTAAGGTAACCCTTTTTTATGCTTGGTCAGTTGGGTTGGTGAGATGTTGGGTTGGAATTTTAAGGGGATGTGCATGAATGATGAAGTGTTAGAATTGAGTGGGAAATGATAGGAATGGATGGACATAAAATGCTATATAGAAAATGGAAATGGCTAATGCTTAGTGGTTCTTCATGACATTTCCCTAAATCTTTAATAAATCAAAAACTCATGCTATTTTACCTCAAGTGTTACCTCCATGGAAGCCTTGGTTGACATGAATTGACTGGTGTATGCTGGAGCTATGTAGGCCGATCAGATACTGAGACATATGTATATGAGAGCTAAAACTGGATGAGACTAAATTTGATCCATGATGTTGTGCTGGTTGCATGTAAGACTAACTGCTGAGACAATTGATGAGGAAAAATTCTACCATAGAAGCAGAAATCCCATTCTCTTATTCTGAAAATCAACTGTTGAAATGAAAATGGAAAGGAATTGCAAAGCTACTGAACAAATGATGCTGCAAGTTATTGTTGAAACCATTAGATCACATAATCTTCAGCTACTACAAAACCGAGGTACAATTCTTACCATGCAAATGAATGTGCTGAAGTCGATCATGAAAAGAAATCATTGGATTACCAGCCATTAATGTATGTCGTTAACCAATGTGAAGAAACTCACCTTTGATGACAGTGAGATCTAAATTACCTTAGTGCATCTTGACAGGTACGAATGGATGTGCTGGAGTCGAGTCACCTACAAGATTTGTCAATCAAGAGGCATTGATGAATTTCCATGATGAACAACAAGGAAATCTTCCATTAATTCATGCAGATACCAGGGCACTATAAAAATCTAATCTCGATCCCACATGATGTGTCAGAGTCGATGGGACAAGACCATTGGAAGGTGGACCTTAATGAATTCCAAATCATCCAATACGAGTACAAAATAAATGATTGTGAAGAATCATAGTGAAAAATAGAACCAACATGAAACTCAGAAGTGGAAAGTACATGTGAAGTCATGATGTAGTAGTGATGGGAAATGAAATGGTTATGGTGACTACATAAGCAGTGGGAAATGGGACTTCAACATGAACGGATTTTTAGGGTTTTGAAATCAGGAGGGTGAATGAATCTACCATAGGGCAATTGGCTTCTTGAGGGGTTTTTTTTGGGCAACAATTGGTATGACAGGTGTCTAAAAATGATTCTTGGCATGTAGCAATGGGACTTGACTTATTGAAAATTGGTATGGTTTGCACATCGATCTATCCATTTTTTTTATGTGCTCAATCCATTTGCAAATTGATAAAAATTCTTCAATAGTCACTCATGCATGCATTGACCTTCTTCTTCCAAGGACCTGCAAAAACCTAGCACTTGCCTGCAATAAAACATGAGATGACGGAAGAAGAGAGAAGATTGGTCTCTCTTCACCCAAAAATTATGAAAAAAAGCAACAATCAATTACTTATAAAACAAATCCAAAGAAAAATGAACAAAGGAAAATCCATTTTATACCTGCGGGAGAGCAATGTCCATCTAGACTCACCAACGGTATTCTGATCATAGATTCTTCGTTCCTTGTCCAATTTGAGTAATTCAAAATCCAAATGAAAGTAAATTCATAGGTATATTTCCATTAGAAACAAGTTTTTAAAATTATATGTAATGATGTTCCAAATCACTCAGTAACAGCCTGCATGACAAGGTGTTTTTTCGAATTCTAGACTAGACCAACAGTCACGGTTTTAGACTTAATTTTTTCATTTGATAACGAATTGATGTGATTCCAATTGGAGATGAAAGTAGATTAATGTAGGTATCTCCATTAGAAATGGGTTTTGAATCCAACAAGAATTGATGGTTCAAATAAGCCAATGAACAGTTTAGAAAATAGAGTTTTAGGAATGCAGATTTGTGATAGGCAGTCGCTATTTTTGTCATAAAATTTGCATACGATATCGGAATGGAGTGATTCAAATTTATTTGTAAAAAATATTCGTAGAATAATTTACCAATGAAACAGTTTTGTAAAATATGTCCAATAAGGCATCCAAAAATTGACTGTCCCAGCTCTGTTCCTAAGCTTCCTGCTTGACACCCTGTTAGTATTTTGGCCATAAAATTTTCGTTTAACACCCAATTGTAAAAATTAAAATTGTTTTGGAAACTAGATTCAAAGGGATACTTGGGATGTAAACAGGTTTTAAAAATAATTCCATTTTGTCTCTAAAACATGGACTGTCCCGACCGTGTTTCAGTAAAATTTTCAAGCCAAAATGTCACCAAAATCCAATAAATTAAATTTGACCCCCAAAAAGTGACCAGAATAGGTGTGAATTTTTTTAATGATGTAAATTTAAATATAACATACATCCATACCAAAAATTTCAAGCATTGAGCACCTAGATTGACTTACACGGTCTGTTGCAGCCGCAGCTGCAACTCTTAAAAAAAATGACATAATGTTGAAATAAAGCATGTGTATTTTTATGGAAAATAAAAACTAAATACATATCATGATATGGAACACACACATATCTCAAACTCATAAAATTTTACCTGTAGCACAGTCACAGCTAGGTTTTGCATCTCACTGTCACAACTAGTGTTGCAGCTCACTATCGCAACTGAGAGTAATCACAGCTGCGAGTAATCAGTCACAGCTGGGTGTTGCATCTCATTGTCACAGTTGGATGTTGCATCTAACAAATTCATGCCAAATTTATGTAATATTAGAAGTCTAGTGTGTAGACCTGAACACCCTTCAATTCTGTAAATTATATTAAAATTTCCGAACTTGAATTAATTTACACAATGACTTCTCAGACTGGGAAAATAAGGGGTTTCTTTTGGGAAATTTGTAGGCAAAATGAGTGAGAAGTCGACAGAAAACAAAGAGATGTTAGACATGGAATTTACTCTCCCCTAACACATTTATATCTGGTTCCATTTAGGGTTCAGAGTCTGCACTGCAGAAACCTACTACAACGCTTTTGGGCGGCCAAACCGTGAAACTAAGGAGAGTAGTTCGGTCTGTTTCAACCAGGGGATTATGGGAACTTTCAGAGGTTTATTCCAACACTAATATAACATACAT
Organism: Pseudotsuga menziesii; assembly: GCA_001517045.1. Lineage (NCBI taxonomy): Eukaryota > Viridiplantae > Streptophyta > Pinopsida > Pinales > Pinaceae > Pseudotsuga > Pseudotsuga menziesii. Next base: position 421,700 of record LPNX010490269.1, on the reverse strand, counting down.
AGATTATTTATACAGTTTACTAATTTTATGGAAAGTTCTAAGAAGTTTTGGGTGAATTTGGGGAAATTTGGCAGTTTTGGCCAAGGAGAACCCTGCGCAGAGGAGGATACAAAAAAGTGATAGAGAATCAAATAAAAATGGTTTTGGAGTTTTATATTGGAAGGTGTGCCTGTTAGTGACCCACAGGAACTGACAGAGCTAAGTTTGAGTTTACAGAACTCATTTTATATCAGATTTAGCAAAACTAGTCACTAAAAGCTAGTAATCTAGCTAGGGTCTAAATAAAGTAGTTAAATCAAGTGAATTCGATTTCTGTAAAACATGAGAATTATAAAAGAAGTAAATATTAATTTTTTTAACATGTAAAATCACTTAAATAAGTTCCCCAGCATGACATATTCCTTATAGCACTCATATTTGTTCATTTTCCCCCATACATTGATAAAGTAGGCCCTTTTAGGGAAAAATGAAACAAGATTATTTATGGGTATGGAAAATTTGACCTGATAACTATAATTTGTAGAATATTATGAACCCACATAACAGAAATTACATCATGGACTGACCATTACAAGGATGCTCCAAAAATGAGGGGCAGGAGGCCCGAATCATGACCAGCAAGGGGCTGTGAGCATTGGTGAAGCATGAGCTTCACTGAATATTGAATTGAACTTTATGGAGGCTGTAAATAACTCTAATTATCCTTCAATTTATTCAATATAGCGCTCCACACCTGCAATGGAAGAGAAGGGGATGGAAGGAGAGGGGAATGGAAGGGTGGGGCTCATATTCTAGTAGTCTGAGGCACAACACTCAGAAGTAATGCTCACATAATCATTCAGCAATCAAATAATTAACCAAACTGAATCAATGGGTTTGAATTTATCTTGTATAGACTTATGGATGACCTGCTTAGTAAGTTGAGGCCAATGGTGACCTGTGAGAGCAAGTCAACCCCATGGGTGACCTAACCCTAGCCACAAAAGCGCCCCCTTTGGGAAATTAGGCAAGTAGGACCATGCGGAATTGTTTCTAATTCCAAACCATCCTTCAGAATTAAAAATTGCACCCTCCCTTAGTCAAAACATGCCTCTTTTGAGTTATGACAACTTTCTGCTTTTCCTGGCTCATAAGGAAACTCTTTCTTTCCTTAAAAAACTTTCCTGCTTTTACCTCTTTCTACTTTTTCTGCTTTTAGAAAACTTCCCTTTATTCTCTTGCTTGCTTATGTCATGGACTTTCTTATTTTTACCAAGGAAAGTTGACTAGCTTTCCCCAATGCACCCTCCTGACATGGCAGCCTTAATTCCACATCATTATTGTGCATAACAAATAAAATTGCTGAAATAAAATTAAATACATGCCTTAGAACAATTATTAGTAAAAATTTATCCTAGAAGGAATAATTAATAACAACTTGAGCCCCTAGGAACTAAGCATGGTCAACACTTTTAATGGTCAATTTGAGGGAACATGAAAATTTCAAGCTTGAAGGGTTCCATAATCATTGACTCATTTTCCCGTGGATCCTTCATTCGCCTTCCCTAATTACTGTAATTTTTTTTTCATGATATTTTTATTTTTATTTGTAACAAATAGAGACAAATTGAAATTAGGAAATTAATGACAAAAAAATGACTTAGGCATTTTGTTCAAATAGTCAACAATTCCAAAGCATTTATGAAAACATCTCATACCCATTCCTTATATTTTTACTTTCTGATCTTCCAGATCACAACAAGGCACAAGAAGAGAGCATACTTATTCAAAAATAAAAAATAAAAACTTAAAAAAAAACAAAAGCATGGTTTTATTATGTTATTCTGCCCTGCCCTATTCTACTTGGAAAAAAAAGCGTTCAAGTGTATGCATATTTCCATTGGAGCCACTTTCGAAGAAGTGACTCAAGTATGCTCATACTCCCATAAGAAAAATATAAATTTATAAATGTTAGGATATGTGAGATCAAATTCCCTTGAAATGATGGTGCCAAGAATTGGTGAAGTATGGAATGATGCTGCAGACCGAGGACAGATTGAAACTAAGCTTTAATATAGTCTTTGTTCCCTTGATTGCTCATGGATGTTACACCATGAAGATCCTTATTAAACTGATCTTCCTCACTGCATAAGAGTTTCAGATCTAATGATGTGAATGATACTTTTGGTTCCAATAATTGTTCTCCATCAAATATCACGTGTGTCTTGTTGATCTTATCTGCTTGCTTATTAGGACTAGAAGAAACTCCATCTGTAAAACTTGTATTTAAAACATGTTCAGGCCTCATATGGATTTGCTGCAACAATGCACATCCTTTTTGCAATGGTGTAGATGAGGTAGAACAAGAGGGAAATGTGGGAACATTTTGCAGTTCAGCACTATAAGCATAGTGTACTGTTTTATTATGGTTAGGGTGGAGAGTGGATTGGACATGAAATTGTGTTGGATACCAAGGAGTTTGATGAGAAGATAGATGTGGCTTATGTAGATCATTGATTTGTGAGGTTGATATTGAAGGACCAAGTTGTGTTGCAGCATGAGAGGGAGTGGCCATGTGATCATAAGATAGGCCATTCCAACCTTGTAGATAAGGTAGGTAAGAGTTAAATTGAGGCTACAACAACTTCCATGGTGGAAGATTATTCAATGGATGATTATGAGAGTAAGGAAATGGAGGGATAGAATTTTGAACCATAGATGTAGGCCATGGTTGACATGACTATTGCAACGAGTTGGATGCAACTCCCAGATCTCTATGATATGTTTCTTTCATCTTTGGTAAGGAGGGACAATGATCTGTGGAATGATTCAAATCACACATACCACAACTTTAAAGACTATCCAAAGGGAAATCCCTTGCTTCTCTTATTTCCTCCTGCTTTTCCTTATCCTACAAAACACCCAATTGTGAATCAGCTTTAGAAATTTCAAATAAATTGGTGATTTCAACTCGTGAAACTCTTGTTTTTGCAGCATATTTAAAAAATAAAGATAAAATTTCCTTAAATTCTTATCGGTCTTGAAGTTTCCTCTTGAATACCTTCTACATAACTCACAAATATCATCATATGCTAACTAAAATACATTACCTGTTCCCATCAGATTTTATATTTCTAAATGTTCAGCTTCGATTCCCTTGAGTAGAAGTGTTTTTAAGATTTCCTTCCCCAGTTTCCTTTGTTTGGATCTTTGGAGATTATATTGAAAGCGTTCTATATATTCCTCCAGAATCTCTTCTTCTCCTTATGTCATTTCGAAGATGTCTTCATTGACCCTGCAATAATCTTGGTACCTTTTCAAGAACACATGCTTCATGTCTTCCCAAGCTTGTATACAATTCCCACCGAGGCTCATGAACCATCGGAGGGCTGTTCCTTTTAGAGTAAGGGGAAACAAATTCAACTTTTGATCATTAGCACAATAACCATATCCTCTACAAAGTACTTCAAAATGAAATAAAAATACATCAGGGTCTTCATTTTCCAAACTGTGAAGATTTGGTAGAACATGTGGGGGAATTCTTTTCGTTGGTGCCACTCTTGAATCTCTGATGGGAAATTCAAAGGTAACAACTTTTGCATCTTTCTTACCTGCCATCTCTTCATTAGATTCTTTGTGTGCTATCTTGAGGCTCCTCCTTCGAATGTTCCTATCAACTTGTTAGTAGAATGGGTGGTGCTTACAACACCACTAAGGGGAATGATAAGATTTATGCTGTAAAGATTGAAAATGAAATAAAACTGAATGTAAAGACAGAAAATTCACGCTCAAAATAAATTCAATAAACTGAAATGTAATAATGCAACCTACATTCCCTACTTTAACAATGCATCTACAAGACAATGTCAGATGTACTTTTGCACAATTAATAACTTCCCCGTCAACAGCACCAAAATGTTGTGCCCACTATATGCCATTTAATTAAAACTTAACATGCAGAGTGCTAAACATAAATTATCAACCCGAGGAAGTCTTTTATTTCAAATCTATCGTGCAAGATATATGCAAGCACAATTTATACCTGCCACTGTTGATGTATTGGTATGCAATCGAAACTATTTGTAAACTAGGTCACAACTTCTTGAAAGTAAATCAAACCTAAGTTTATTCATAAAATCACACTGTAAATCTAATCACACTTCAACAAAATAAATTATCATGAAACAAGATCTAATTGCATACATCTAAAAGAAGTGCTATGTTGGCCAACGATCTATCAAATGAATTAATAGGAAAACAACTATGATAAATCTAATGAAAGCATGAACTAAATAGTAAAAACAATTATGATCAATCTAATGAGTGAAAGCATGAATTAACAAATAAACAAATATACAGAATAAAACACCTACGATCAACACTACCAGCATCTACTCAGGGAAGAGGTCCCTTCCTCCACTAAGCAGAGCTAGATCTTCACAATAAAAGTCTACAACTCCAGAATCAAGAAACTGCCAGCATGTATTATCAGAATGAAAGTATTACAATGGATCTGGATCAAATTCTACATCATTACATTGTTTTCTCTCCTATATCTAGAACCCCCTCTCAATGAGATTGATTACATATTTATACATAAAATTATCTCGTGGAAATGGAGAACTGAACCCCCAGCTTGTGATCTGTAATAGCTGAAACATGGTCGTAACTGCTGGCAACTTTGGAACCGGCCGCAACACCAAATCTGGAAAATACCCTCTCAAAGAACCATGTGCATATCGTAAAACGTGGCTTTGTTTGGTTATTTCATCTTTATACACGTAAATGAAGATGTTACGCAAAAAACCCATGTCTCATATTTTTTATTTTTGTTTCCGTATGCCTGCAAATCAACATGCGAATCAAGGTGTTCTTATGTGGCATGCATTTTCGGTTAAGGCTGTAACAACTAGCTATGAGCATCCTGTGCGTGACAAATCACTCGACAAACCATCATTAGTAAAATTATGCATAATAGTCTTTAATTCATAAAAGATAAAGGAAAATAATCATTATTAACCACTTAAAACATCAATGGAAGTAGCATGCTGTTTTACGCACAGCTACAACAAATGGATGGAAAATGGAATGATAAATGGACAATAGTGGTAATAAAATGGATGAAAGATATGTCGATAAGTGATGGAAAAATGGACAATTCCAGGGCCCAACAATAAGGAATTTCAGAAACAAGCTAAGGATCTAGGAACATAATTAACCTCACATAGAATTGTAGAGAATTAGCATAAGGAGAGAAGAAGAAGAATTAATGAACACACATTAATGAATGATCAATAAATGATAATTGATATTATTACATAGGTAATAAATCCTTATAAAGGAAAAAGGAGTTGCTAGAAGACAACTCAAGCAAGCTCATAAAGCAGGCTTACTAATTATGATAAACCCCATAGTTGGCTAAATCACTTTCCCAATCTACCAAGCACCTCAGGAATTAGCAATAGCATGTATGAGTGATGATGAGTGAAGGAACAAATTGATAATCCTATAATATGGAGAGAAAATAATGGAGGATGGGTTGGAAACAAAAGCTGTCAGTTTCCTAGTTGACTACCTTTACCTTATCCACAGAAAAGAGGGATAAAGCAGAATCTGCTATAAAGCGTAGTTACCAATTCTGGATGGCCATAAAGTGGTCAAGATCAACCCAGAATCAGAAATAAATCATTCCTAGGATATAGATGGAAAGTGTTGAATTTAAAATTCAAGTGGATGGAAACTATCTAAGCTAGTGTGTGGGAATTTAATCAAATAATGATTAACTATTTTATGACTGGGTTTAGGATATTCCAACAATAGATGGAACTTCGAGGGGATTTTACACCTGAAACCCTTCATATACTAAACAAGAGAGAGATGCAGCTCACGAAGAGCACCATAGTACAGCTGAAAGTGCAATGGAGGCACTTCGAGGCCGATGAAGCTACTTGGGACAATGAAGCCACCATTAGAAAGGCTTACCCCACCTTGTTTCATGATTTCATTCTGAGTCCCTAGAACACCAGATATGGTGTTCTTCTAATCAAAGAGGGATGTAATATCCAAAATTTTGACCTAACACTTATGGGAATAAGCCCCATTGATTATGATGTTACTTTGATGTTTAGTTAGTATATTGGGTCTAAGACCCCACTACATATGAACATGATGATTGTTTGATATATAGAGCGTAAGCCCGTTTGCATATCTCTCTCTCTCTCTCTCTCTCTCTCTCTATATATATATATATATATATATATATATATATATATGATTTAATGTGTTGGGCATGGACTATGAAGCACATAATTGATGAGATATTTTGTGTTGAGCGAGGAGCTCTGGAGCACATGGGTATTTGATGTTTTGTGTTGAGCGAGAAGCTCTGGAGCACATGAGTATTTATATTTTTGTTGAGCGAGAAGCTCTGGAACACATGAAAAGATAAAATTGGAAGTGTTGGGAATAATCCTAGATCCTTCCAAGTTGATGTTATGTCGAAGCTCTCGAAAATTAGATCATTTTCCATTATATCCCTAGGTATATCCTACATGTACATCCTAGCATTAGTGTTGAGCAAGGAGATCTGGAATCCCACTAAGTTTGTAACTCCTTGTTTTTTTTAGCATTGAGTATGGGATCTAGATAAGCTCTAGGATTTATGGAAAATAATTAATTATGTTGAGTGAAAACGACTCAGATAAAACATTGATCTGATCTTCCTTATTTTTAAGTGATTAAATGAAATTTCAAATTTATGTATCTCATCAAGTACTGAAGAAATAGCATGTTATACAAGGGAATCCAACATGCAAGGAGGTTTAGAGTTTCTTAACCTAGTTGACCTAACCCCTACGTGAAGGTCGTATTAAAGAAAGTGACTAAGCTAAAAGAAAAGTGTCATATGTTTAGCGGTCATACTATATGATACCCAAGGATAAAATGTTAACAAATGATATATATATATATATATATATATATATATATATATCATTTATACATGATATGTATAAAGAGTAAGCATAGTAATAATACTAATAGCTATAAGTAATAAAGAAATTATCGATATGTTATTATTATTACTAATGATAATTAAATATTAATATACTTACAAGAGTCAAAATAGGAACTAGTCAAAAGTTCTTAAGTCAAATATTAAAATTACCTAAATTAAATAAAAATGGTTAATTCAAGAAATAAAATGATTCTTGATTTAACTTCCCCTTTGATTGAAAATTATGCCTATAAAAACCCAAGCCAAAGAGATGCTTGGGGACCCTTTTATTATTCCATAATTGTACCTAATTATTCTCAAGAGATTTCATGGAGAACATTTTTCCTAAGAGGAAAAAAAAGAGAATTGATACAGAACATGATATCTGAGATAGGGAAGCCCTACCTTAGGAGCTCTAAGCTACTTGCATGTTGGAACCATCTCGGGGGGATCCATATTGAAACCAGGAATGGTTTTGGGTCATGGTTGGGTGGAACGTGGTAGTTCTGAAGTTATTAGGTTATCTAATGAGAGGTCAGATATGTATAGGAATTGTTAAATGATGGGTATCTGAGTGTGCAGGATTTTCATCCATTAAAACAGCTTCATCTTGTAGGTATGAGGTTCTTGAATTTTCCTTTGCAAACTACACAGGTTGATTTATTAAAAGAGGAGATTGAATCTTGAATAAATATTTACTAGCTGTCTTGTATAAGCTAGGTTATATTTTCGGTATCTCTCCTTTCTTGCCCTTACAGGTTAAAATCATTGTTTATTAGCAGAGATGATTTCTTTTATCAGAGGTTAGATTATATTTTTCTAATCAACCAGGCTATCATTAATATATTTTTTTCATGATGATATAAGCACTTTCAGTGTTATCTATAGGAGGGTTTCGTTTCTATTTCATTTCTAGAATTTATTTTCGTGTCTTTTAATTCTAGTTCAAAACCTAGAACTATTTTAAAAAACAAAACCTATATCTCATCTTTGCTGGAAGATTTCATATTTCCAGCAGGCTGGTACTATTTATAAATAAACCAAGCTATTATCTACAGTACTATCCAGATCTCTAAACAAAATATTATAACTTAAGTATAAATGGCCGAAAATTTGAATAAATCATCATAAAAAACTATAACAAAACATTTCCATTTTATAAACAATAACATCAAATGCCAAGATAAGCTATAAAGACCTCTAAGGTCTGTAGGAACGAGTGCCTCATATTTCATAACCACACTATTTACTTTATAACCTAACATAAAATACATTATCAAAATCATATCTCTCAAGAGATTATAACATAAGAAATCAACCATTACCTAATACAAAATACATTAACAGATATCATATAAATTAAAAGGTTACATGATCGAATCATGTTGGCAATCATGCCAAACCAAAATATCCACACACACATCATTTACAACCCACATAGCCCAGGATCAAGTCCTACAAGATCACGATTTAAAAACAAGGGTTACTTTCTGACCAAGGCTAGCATTGAATCATGTAGGGTTCGAATCACAACATTTTATTACCGTTGTAATAGCTTAGCATTATTCCACACAGTCTGCGCTAATAGAATTTACATACAAGAAGAATTAACCATAGATCTATTTTGTTTCCCTTTCAACATTTCCATGCATTAAAATACCAAACAAAATATACACACTGTAAATTCTATTCAAACATTTCCACACAATAATATAAACCCAAATTTATACGCTGTAATCATTTTGAGGCTCACAACTGAGAGATAGAGGAAACCCATTAACCTAAAACAAATAAAGAATTTACCACATGCTACGCTATCATAGCAATGACATCCTCTTTGCATTATTAAAGTAGATCTCACATCCATTCCCAAGATAATGCACATGTAAGTAAACAAACACCACGAATCACCATAAATCAACGATTCACCATTTCATTACACAGTCGCTAATTTATTTGGCAAGAGTGCCATTTCCAGCAATGGAACGACTCTAAATCCAAAATCAACTCTGTTAATTACCCAAAATGAGAATTGAAATTAAAGACATCAATTTACAGAGCAGAGTCATGATAATCATGGCCCGAAGGCGCCAAACCCAACAAGATAAACCCAAAACTGCTTACACATCTCTGGATTCCATTGATTATTTACAAATAGACATGTACACAGTTGAAACCCATAACCAAAAGAAGTATTCATTTAACACTACAAGCACTGAGCTCAAAGCTCTATCAATTAACTCCACGCAGAGGTAACAAGATCAGAACTTGTTGGTACAGGGCTTACCCATGAAGGGTATGCATCATAAACCATAGAAGACCCACGACCGATGCAAGGGAAGAATACTACCTACAAACAAGGGACTACAAAAACATGAGAAGTATGCTAATCCTCCAAACTGAAACAACAAATAAACAAAATTACAAACGAGGTGAAGTTCATACCTTCCCAAAATGCAAATGAAATCCAGAAATCACGCCATGATACATACCATAGCGCCAAACAAAGCTCACCATCGAAAGGCCAAATGACTCATTCATCCATGATAGACCAATCTTAGGGATTGAGTCCCCCAACTCCGAATCAACATTTACTTTGCCACCCTGTCCACCACTACATTGATTTTTATCCCCATGCCTATAGTCCTTAAACCCAAAAACATGTTGTGTTATTGAAATATCCTTGAGCATTAAAACCCCATGCCATGCCCATCATTGACTTAGGATAAGGCCAAGATTCATGGAATATGCAATATGCCATGAATGGTTTAACATCCATTAACATATGGTATAAAAACTTAAATCTTTAATTACATCATGGCTAAGTCTTGAGACTTAAATCCTTCCAAACCTTTGGGCATAAAGATACTCTAAGAATATATCTTAAATATTAAGCATAGGGACCGAGTTATGAAGTATTATAACCATAAGTAATAATGATTACCATTTAGACATAGGTCTAAACAAACCCAGCCATACATAAACAACAACGCTATCAATAGCAATCAGACTTGTTAGGATAGGAATTTGGTCCTGTTGTCTTCAAAAGCAATGAAGAAGTTTAGCATAGGTAGCATGTCTTTGTTTAAACTGTTATAGCAAGTTTTTCGTCGCCTAGTGAACCTACACAAAAAAAGAAGAGATGCATTAGTTCAATATGAACTAAGTAAACCTTGTAACATCAAGTACAACCAGTTACCTATCCAAGTGGTCCTATAAGGGATACAAGTCCCACCACTCCACCCCTTTAAAATTATAGGTTAAGTCAGGATTTTCCATAAACTAGTTAAAAAAACTAATAACTAGTAAGGGCGGTTCCACTTTTTAGTGTCACTCTACAAAGTGAAAACGAACATCTGAAATGTAAATCTATAATGCATATGTGTTGTTGATGCTACATTGGAAAAACCCTAGCCAAAATCGAGGCTAAGGTTATTTAGCAAATATCACAAGTATGATATATCGCACTTGCATTTTTAAATATTTACAAATCGCAAGTGCGATATATCACACTTGCTATTTCTAAATCCATAAAAAAATAGAGGTCCATGACCTCAAATCCTATTTGCAAATGAAGTTCGTGATATCAGGACAGTGAAAAA
>LPNX010490269.1:350282-402271 GCA_001517045.1 Pseudotsuga menziesii | reverse complement strand
CATCAGGGATTCGAATGCATGAGGATCAATTCGAATCTAGCATAAAGCAGGCTTACTAAAATTAAGCAAATCCCCCATAGGTGTAAAAAGCTGATCCCAAATATGTCATGGAGCTCATGAATTAGAAAAAAGGCTTAGGAAAGCTAAAGAGTGATGGAATGACAAATCATACATGCTTTTCCAAGGAGAAAAGAGTGGAGGATGTAGAGGACAAAAAACTAGTTCACCTCACCTAGTCAAACTTTCCCAATTGCCTTAAAGCACTAAAAAAGCAGGCAATAAAGCAGAAAAAAGTAGAAGGGCACCTAGGAGACCAGGAATAAATTAGAATTGATTCCTTGAGGTTTCCCGTGTCCTACATGAGTCAAATAAGGAAAGTTTGACCACTATGGATAGGTAAATGACAACTTGCATAAGGTGGGACACATGAACTAGGCTAATAAGACAAAAATAATTAAATTAATGTCTAAGGTGGTAAACTATGGGTTGATTATTCTAACACCCCCCCTTAAGCCTAACTTATGAGTAATATATCAGAAAATTATAGGGCCTAGCAACAAGGCTTAGTCACCCTTTACATACTGCATGTCCATACAACCAAGGAAAGAGGCAAAAACCACATGGGAAAATCCTCCCTTAAACATGGACTGTAAAACAAAATTTGGAAATCTTGTCTTCACTCATGCTTCACAGCATGATCACCAATCCCCAGCAGTGATTTGAGATTGCTAAAGGTCTTCTCTCAAAATTCTTTGGTGAAGATATCAGCTACTTGTTCTCAAGATGAACATAAGAGTAGGTGAATGGTGCCATCATGCACAAGCTCTCTGATGTAGTGCATATGGATCTCAATGTGTTTGGTTCTTTGCTTCTGAATTGGATCTTTGCAGATTCGAATGGTACTCTGGTTATCATAATAGATTCTAGTTGAGTACTCTGATTCGAAGCCACACTCTCCAAGTAATCCCTGCAACCATAAACATTGAGTTTATGCATTAACAATTCCTCTGTACTCTGCTTCTGTAGATGAGAGTGCAATGGCACTCTGTTTCTTGCTTGACCAACTGATTGGCCCTTCTGCAAGCATGAACACATATCCTGATGTGGAATTTCTATCTGTGCTATCACCTTCCCAATCACTGTCAGTAAATCCAATCAAATCAAGATCAGATTTTGCTTTGTAGAAGATCCCATGTGTCCTTATTCCCTGAACAAAGTTAAGGATCCTTTTGGCTGATTTCCAATGGATCTCATGAGCCTGATCCATGTATCTAGAAGCCACACTTACTGCATAAGAAATATCAGGTCTAGTATGTGTCAGATACAACAAACATCCAATCAATTTCCTATACAGTGTATTGTTTATCAGAAGAATCAACTTCTTCCAGCTTCACTCCTGAAAGGAAAGGAGTTTTGCTTACTTTGCAATCCTTCATTCTGAATTTGTTCAGCAAATCTAGGGCATACTTTTATTGGTGCACCTTGATTCTAGCTTTGGCTTGAGCAATCTCAAGCCCCAAGAATTGGCTTAAGAGCCCCAAATATGTCATGGAGAAGGCTTGGTTCATTGCACCCTTTAAGGAAGCAATCTCATCTTTTGAGCTTCCTGTAATGAGGAGGTCATCAACATATAACACAATTATCATTAATGAACCATTAATTAACTTCAAATAGACATTTGGATCTGATTTGCACCGAACAAAATTCAGTGATAGCAAGAAGCTATCGATCTTGGCATACCAAGCCCTAGGGGCTTGCTTTAGCCCATACAATGACTTTCTCAACCTGAACACAAGAGAAGGGTTAGTAGAAAAACCTTGAGGCTGCTGCATATATATCTCTTCAGTGAGATCTCCATTTAGGAAGGCACATTTTACATCCATGTGATGTACCTCCCATTGCTTTGAGGCTGCAATGGCTAAGGCTAGCCTGATGGAATCCATCTTTGCCACTGGGGCAAAGGTTTCATTGTAATCTATCCCATGAACCTATGAGTAGCCCTTGGCTACCAATATGGCCTTGTACTTCAGTGGTGAACCATCAACAGCAAATTTGGTCTTGTAGACCCACTTACACTGAACTAACTTCCTCCCTGGGGGAAGATCTGCTAACTCCCATGTGTTGCTCTTCTGGAGTGAGATGGACTCTTCCTTCATGGCTGCTTGACATATTGGATCTCTTTCTACTTCTTCATATGTTTGAGGATCATATTCCACCATCAAATAGCATTTTTCAGCAAACATAGGATCCTTCATGCACAGACCACTCTGAAATTGAGATCTAGTCCTCCTTGGGTCATTGGGATCCCCAGCTATCTCTCCTGCTGCATGTAGTGTCTTGGCTGCCTATTTTGGACCTGTAGGGCTGTTAGGGTCTGCAGTAAAATCATCACTATCATAAATATCAGAATCAGCATGTTCAACAAACTCTTCACTTACTTTCAGAGGTTCAGGTGGTGAAGACGCTTCTCCAACTTCCACTGATGCAAGGGGTTCTTCTTGAAACTGAACACACCTTTCAATAAATGCTTTGTTTGTGCTCAAATTTATTAGCTTGTACCCTTTTGAATCTTTAGAGTACCCAAAAAATAGACACTCTTGGCTTTGGGGCTGCAAAGCCTTCCTCTTTTTTGTTGGAATTCTAGCCCAAGCCCTTGAGACAAAAATCCTGAAATGGATCACATCTGGCTTGTGCCCACTCCATGCTTCGAAAGGAGTCATAAATTCAATTTGTTTATGAGGCACCCTATTCTGGATATAGGATGCACAGTTTATATCTTCGGCCCAGTACTTTGGTGGCAGAATTTTGGCCTCCGTCATGCATGTTGCCATCTCCTTCAGTGATATGTTCTTCCTCTCAGCAACACCATTCTGCTGTGGTGTTTAAGGGATAGAATGCTGCATCTGAATACCTGCATCTGCACAATAATTAATAAACTCAGACTTGACATACTCACCACCATTGTCAAATCTGAGGACCTTGAGTTTCCTCCCAGACTGGTTTTCAGCCAAATCCTTAAAGACTTTGAAGAGGCCAAAAACTTCAGACTTGTGTTTCAGGAAGTAAACCTAGCAATACCTGGAAAATTAATCTATGAAATTCAATGCATATTTGGCCTGACTCATGGAAATATGAGGGAATGGTCCAACAACATCACTGTAGATCAGCTCGACGGGTGCACAGGTTCTCTCATGACTAGCTCTCTCAAATTTGTGCTCTGCGTGTTTTCCTAGGATACAACCTTGGCAGACTCCGTTGGAAAATTTTATCTTGGGCAACCCTATGACCATCTCTTTTTCACTAAGATCAGAAAGATACTTGTAATTTAGGTGGCCAAATATTTCATGCCAAAGCTTTCTTGCTTCATTAGCATGAATCAGAAGAGTAGAGGGGTTTGAGTAGGGTAGGAAGTGTGAGAACTTGTATACCTTTTGAGCACGATTTGAAACTCCTTTAGCTATGACTTTACCACTTGAGATCTCTGTGATCTCAACTTCATCAGGGGAGAACATGACTTTCTTTGGAGACTCACTGTGAGTCATCTGGTACACTGACAAGAGGTTGGAGGAAAGACCAGGCAGATACAACACATTGCTGAACTGACCATGATCAAGTTCAATCCTCCCTTTGCCAAAAATTTCAGTGAGAGAGTCATCTCCCAGTACTATAGGTGGTCCTTTCGACATGTCAAGTGAGTAGAATGCCTCCTTGGTCGAAACCATGTGTCTTGAAGCTCCAGAATCGATGATGAAACTAGGTGAGCTTGATGTGCCAGCAACCAATGCATGAACTCTCTCTCTATATTCTGAACTTGATCCTCCTTCTCTCTTCTTTGAGCTGTCTGGAAGGGAGATGCCATTCTTCACCAGGAGTTGGGTCAGCATGTCTATTTGCTTCTTCATAGAAGAGCTTTCAGTGTGATTTCCCTTATTGCAGTATGCGCACTTGCTCATTTCTCCTTTATTCTTCTTCTTCTGGTAGTTCTTCTTGGAACCTTGTGGCTCCTCCGGAGACTTGTTCTTGTCTCTCTTTTGCTCAGGTGGATTTTTAGCTTTCTTTTTGCTTTTTGAATCCACCTTCGAATCTCCAGCAATCAGAGCTTGATCTTTGGATGGTTTGATTGTTCCCATCATCACCAGCTTGTCATGTTCTTGTGTGAGAGATTCCATGATGTATGCAAGGCTAGGCATATTCCAGGTTCGAGCTGTCAGTTTTGTGGCATAGAAGTTCGAAACAAACACTGAATAGTCAGGGCCAAGCTTCGAGAGAATGGCCAAGACCAGCTGATCATCCTTCTTTTCGATCCCACACTGTTTTAGCTGCAAAACAAGTGCTTTGAACTTGGATAAATAGAGTTGCAGTGATTCAAAGCTATTGGGACTCAGGGAAATCAGCTCATTTTCGATTTGATGTCCCCTCATCTCGTTTGTCTTTTCAAAAATATCAGTAAGCTTCTCCCATACTTCATTTGGTGATGTCAATCCATCAAGATGGAAAAGGAGGTATCTGGAAATACTCAGACACAGGAGACTATAGGCCTCATCCCTCCTATTGTGCCATTTTATCTTCTCTGCAGTTGCATTGGCATCTGCTTCTGTTGCCATAGTCACCCTGTAGAGGCATTTTGCTCTCAATAGTATCTCCATCTCTGCTTTCCATTCAAATAAATTGAAGGGAGTCAAGATGATCTTCTAAGATTGATCCATAGCTTAGAAATCTATCCCGGCTGTCAATAGAAGGCTCCCAGTCACTGATGTCGAACCTGCAAAAAAATTTTGGAGGAGAGAAATTGATATACAATGGCTCTAATACCATGTGGAAATTGAACCCAGTGATAGATTAATTTTACTCACAACAATTAACAATTGATCATGCAAAATCACTCACAAAAGAGACTGAATAATGAGCTGAACACTAAACTGTATTGAATAAGTGTACAATAGCCAACCCTATAATAACATAGGCTACTGTATTAAATAATTACATCAGGTATTTGAATGCATGAGGAGCAATTCGAATCTAGCATAAAGCAGGCTTACTAAAATTAAGCAAATCCCCCATAGGTGTAAAAAACTGATCCCAAATCTGTCATGGAGCTCACGAATTAGCAAAAAGGATTAGGCAAGCTAAAGAGTGATGGAATTGCAACTCACACATTATTTTCCACGGAGAAAAGAGTGGAGGATGTAGAGGACAAAAAAATAGTTCACCTCACCTAGTCAAACTTTCCCAATTGCCTTAAAGCACTGAAAAAGCAGGCAATAAAGAAGAAAAAAGCAGAAGGGCACCTAGGAGACCAGGAATAAAGTAGAATTGATTCCTTGAGGTTTCCCGTGCACTACATGAGTCAAATAAGGCAAGTTTGACCACTATGGATAGGTAATTGACAACTTGCATAAGGTGGGACACATGAACTAGGCTAATAAGACACACATAATTAAATTAATGTCTAAGGTGGTAAACTATGGGTTGATTATTCTAACAATATTGGCGTTCTTTTGTTTATGTTTAAATGTCTCATTTTACTTATTTTCTTTGCGTACTTAGTATTTTGTTTTGTTTCATTGTTAAGCTTGCATTAGATTTATTTACAAAGTTAGTTTTGTTGTTTGCATGTTAGCTAGTTTCCATTGTTAAGTTTAATTATTAGATCTAATCTTTGATACTAGACTTACATTGCTTGTCAAGTTTCTAGTTTATACTTAGTTTAGATCTCATAATTTATTTTGACCAATGATAAGGGGTTCCTTGAGTTGGATCGTTTGTGTAGGAATTTTGGAGGAGAAAAGAGCTTGAAAAGCTTTGAAACAGAAAGATCTAAACCAAGAATAAAGTGAAGAAACCATAAGGATGATCCAAAACAAAATTCATTGGTTAGCCATTATCCTAAATTTTCGTTATTCCCATGTTGAGAAGCTTTCCTTAGCTACCGTTCATGAAGTTCAATGGTTGAGACATTATATTCTCCTTCACCAGACCTTGGTTGTAGCCCACGTCAATCCATTTCAATTTGTCCTCACTCAAAGGATGATTGGGTGAAAATATAATTAATGGATTGTCATATTGCAAGAATTTGATCTCGAGTTTGTTTCAACAAAATCAAAGAAATTTTTAATTTTTGCGGAGCTTATATTAGATTTCCCAAGCGAGGCCGAGGAGTTGGTTTGTGAAGATACGTTTATCGATGAGAACATCTTCTTAATCTCAACTTTAGACCCATGGTACAGGGATATCATTATATATTTACAAACATTGAAGGTCCCTACTCACCTCTCACGAGATGAACGACGATGGTTACATCACGTGTCTAAGAATTACCTCATAGTGGATAACACTTTGTACCACCATTGAGTAGATTCCATTTTACGACATTGTTTAACTCATTAAGAGGCTGAGTTAGTGCTGAATGATTGCCACAGAGGGGCATGTGGTGGTCATCTATCTGTCCTTTCTACAACCCAAAAAATCTTAAGAGTGGGTTATTTTTTGCCATCGATATTTAAGGATTGTGTAGATGCGGTCAAGAGTTGCCACCCTTGCCAAGAGTTTGCATGTAATATGTGCTCGAAACCTACCCCGTTACATCCCATTGTCATCGTCGGTCCTTTCACTAAGCGGGGGCTAGATTTTATGGATTGGAACCGAGATTTAGCTGGGGGGCATCATCATATCATAGTGCATGTTAACTACTTCACGAAATGGGCTGAGGCTATGCCTACAGTTAAATCCAATGGTGAGACAATCGCACACTTCATATTCAACTAGATTATTACTTGGTTCAGGATTTCGAAAGAGTTGGTCACTGACCATGGCTCGCACTTTCAGAATCGTATGATGGAAGAGTTGGAATCAATGTTAGGGTATAAAAAAGAGCATTCCTCTTCTTACTACCCTCAAGCGAATGGACAGGTAGAAGCAGTGAACAAATCACTCAAATCCATTCTCCAACGAAGCATCGCACAAAGCAAGAATAATTGGCACATTATGTTATATCCTGCTTT
Source organism: Pseudotsuga menziesii (assembly GCA_001517045.1). Lineage (NCBI taxonomy): Eukaryota > Viridiplantae > Streptophyta > Pinopsida > Pinales > Pinaceae > Pseudotsuga > Pseudotsuga menziesii. The sequence continues at coordinate 395,270 of LPNX010490269.1, read as the reverse complement.
GTGGGCTTATAGAACCGTTGTTAAGACTGCCACGGGTTTTTGTCCATATCAACTTGTACATGGAGTGGAGTTGGTATTGTTGGTTGAGTGCGAGATTCCTTCTTTGAATCTAGCCATATAGCTCTTACCAGACACTTCCCCGTTGCAGGAGCGTTTGGTCCACCTTGAGTAACTTGATGAGCAGCATCGAGATGCCTTGGTGGCTCTAGAAGTAAATAAGCATCGCATAAAGGTCCAGTACGATAAGTCTATCTGTCCAAGGAGGTTTAGTGAGGGAGACTTGGTCCTTTTGTGGGATCAACCGAAAGAACCCTTGGGGGCAGGAAAGTTTAACCCCATGTGGAGTGGTCCTTACGTCGTCAAACGTGTGTTAGAGAAGGGCACTTATGAGTTAGTGGATTATGAGGGAATGGCCTTGGCGGAGCCTAGAAATGGGCTCTATCTCAAAAAGTACTATGCATGATTTTCATCCAAGGCTGGTTATTGTATATTATTGTATAGTTTTGCATAGGTAGGTATTTTTCTTATGGTGATCGGGTTTGAGATTAGTTTCCATTTCTTTTGGCAGATGTTAATGGAACCTTCCACCTTCATAGGATTCATGGATGGTGTGATCCATCATACTCAACACTCAGCCTCTACTGCTTGGGTGATTTATACTCCTATGGGTCAGGTATTGTCTTTAGGAGGTGTATGTTTATGGCCATCTTCAAACAATGTTACTGAATATAGTGTCGTCATTGAGCTTCTATGGGATGCCATTTTACACGGCGTTCTCTCTCTTGAGGTACGTCTTGATTCGGAGTTAGTAGTGTCACAGCTTAATGGTTTGTACCATGTTAGAGATCCAACATTATTAATAATATTCTTATGTGTGATATTATTAGAACGAAAATTTGACAATATAACATACATACATGTTGCAAGAATTAATAATCAAGTTGCTGGCTCATATGCTAACTACGTGTTAGATTGACATTTGTTTCATACACAATGAGCTCATCACAAACATAAATTTTTACACATGTAAATAAACAAACCAATCATCATAAAAGTTTTTATAAACATCCAAAATGTGGTAATACATAGTGTCATGATACAAAAATGGGGCTCTCAAGCCACCAAAATATAATACACGGTAATACAAAATGTATCACTCCAAGGTATGTAAGCCTGTGGAGGAGGAGCGGGGTTGTGATCGTGGAATGTCACTACGGCTCTAGTTTTCCGTCGAAATAGCCGCACCCATGCTCGTGGTACACCCACCACCCGGCACTGCATCGCCTCAGGAAAGTCCTCGACTTGCAGCATGGGTACTTTGTGTGTTAGTCTCACGAAGTTGGTATGAATGTTTTGGAGCATCCGCTCTGCATCCACAACTGTGACATCGTCTCCTCTTCCCCTCTGTCTATGAGGAGGGAATCCTTCAGGCTACCATGGTCCCACATCTGCATACACATGGTACATGTCACTATGTATTGTCACCCAAAAACTTGTCTTTTGATTCCACATAATTAAAAAACACAAAAAAATTAAATAATTCAAAAATTTTAAAAAGAGTGTCGAGATTCGTTACCTATGTTACCGTATGTCGATCCTGGTGGTAGCGGCATGTCTGGGTATCCCTGGAAATCTATCCCCGCATAGGGGTAGTCATCAATGGAAACTATCTGTCATCGCCACCATAGAAAGAAATTAGCTAGATAGGGGTTGGACACCCTACCTCCACCCAGTCTGTGCATCGCATCCGCCCAACGCCGTTGGGCCGGATCTCGAACCCCGTGTATAGGAACGTCAACTCTAGGGCTCAATCCTAGAACACGCTCGAAGAAAAACGTGCTCAGTATACTGCTGAAACCAAAGTTTCGCACTCTGCCCATATTGCACTCACTAAGCAGGTGTTTCATGTTGCCCAGTAGCGCAGTGCTCCAATCGTATACCGTGGGTCTCATGCACTCCACTGCATAGAACATCAGAGGCCATGAGGCCTGGTGGAGTGAAGCCAAGCTTGCTATCCTGCCCAGTGTCAGTAGGATGGCCTTTAGGCCCAGCACCTGTATGGAGTTAGTTGGGATCTGACTCTCCCCTCCTTCTCCATGTCTGGATAGCAGTACACCACAATGTACGCATCTATAGTCAGGCCATGTCCAGGCCTGCGAGATCGTAGGTTCACCACTTCCCCCCATCGGGAAAGTCCAGTAATAAAGTATATGTCCTCAACTTCTATGGTGAGGGACATCCCCTCTATTTGGAACGACTCTGAGTCTGGATCCTAGTAGTCCAGTAAAATCTGCAATAGTGCTAGTTTGGCCCTTAAGCCACCAAGACAAAAAAATTTGTAGATCCCACATGCACGTAACACTTGTTGATCCATTAGATCTACCCTTACTGCCTCTTCTACATCACCATGTTCATGTTTTCTCCATTCTAGGACCATCCTGCACAAAAAAATTGAATTTTGTCCATTAGAATACTTAAAAAACATTGACCGTGTTCGCATACACGAATGTTTTCCAAACAACCACGTATGTACGTGGCTGTGAGGGCATTTTCCGCGTATATCCAACCCTATATGCGGAAAAACCCTCAATTTCCGTGTGGGCCATGGCGCCTATCTTAGAATGGCCTAGAATGCTAAATACACCATGGAATTTGACAAAATTTGCATCAAAATGAAAGAGTAGAGCATGGGTAAGTACCTAGAAAAAACGGTAGTGGATTCCGCTAGCTGGATCTCTTGGAATTCGCTATTGAAGTTCTGAGCTCAAATGGGTAAAAATTTCCAATGTTTTATAATGTTTTGACTTTTTTACTATTTATAGAATTTTTTCAAATTTTTGAAAATTTTTGCCCCCTTTCCTACAGTCTGGACCATTTCTAATCCTTTTGGACCATTTTTTGACTAATTTATGATGTAGGAGACCTTTTTGAGTGTCATTTCAGCCATTGGATTGACCCGTTCGTGTCGATTTCAGGTATCATGTCTAAATTGGCATATAGGTTAGGTTTCATCACCGTTTGCATTTTTCATGACCTTATGACCGTTTCATTATAGCCTTAGGTACGAACCCACTCTATTATGTCACAGAACCTTCTTGCTATTTTAGAAGTGGCATGATAGGAGTGGTAGAGCTTGACCTTACACTGGTACCCTAGTTAGCACCTTATTTGCATTTGGTGCCCATACTGACATTTTTTCCCTTAAGGTGTGGGAGTCCATTGTATAGTATTTCCATGACATTTTGCAAGAGCCTCATACTCGTCTTGATCTTTTGCTAGCCTATTTCCCTCAAGACTCCCTTGTGTCAAGTTGTAATTGCATTATCATGAGCTTTGCTTTCCTTATTAAGCCTTACGTCGGCTTCCCTGACATTGAGTTTCATCCATATAGCCCGAGCTTGTCTCATGTCTAGCCATGTAGATCCAGTTTATATATCCTTTGCAACTTGATTCCGTATTTTTACGAGGAGGGGATTTTCCCCCGAGTGTCGCTATCCTACACATGTATCCTTGCATTGAGGATAGGTATGTTCCACTACTTGGAACTAGTTCGTTTTCCCATATGACACTCGTCTCCTCCTAGTATGTAACTATAAAGCAGTTTTATTCTTTTTCAAGCTTTTTAAATATTTGAAAAGGTCCAAAAAAATCAAAAGACCAAAAAACTAGACAAGGAAAGATGTTATCTTTTGGAAACTGTCGAGTCATGTCGCCTTCGAACAGAGCACTGTATATCACATCCGTTGGTTGGGTTTATAGTTTCACTTTAGGAGATGTACTCATTTATCTGAGTTTATCTCCACCGACTAGTTAAGCTTCCAATCCCCATGGAGCCTCTGTCAATGCCTCCTGTGTCGTAGAGATGTCCCAGTTTTTTATATCGAGTCTATGCTACCTTTATTTAGTCACCATTCTCTGTTATGCTCTTGTTCGAAGGAAGTTGAAACTTGAGTCGGCCATTCCTCAGTTATCTTGACTTTGCATCTCGGCCATTCTCGATATAGTTACTCGTTCATGCACATTATGGTTGATTCCTTCCACATTATACAACTTTGCTAAGTACCTCATGTTGGATGATGGGGGATGCCTTAATGCCCTCCTTCCAGCGGATTTCATCCCATCGACTTTAAATCATTTATTCTGGGATTGGAATCTAGAGTCATTTTTTAGTGCCTTGAGACTTGCAGTCATCAGTGGCAGTTTCTCTCGCCATCAATAGTTTTTGGGAATACATCAATGTCCCATGATCGATGGATTCTCTCAAGTGTTCAAACTCAACACATTTATTCATACTTGTTAGTTTTCACTCTAGTACCTTGATTCCCATTTTCATTATCGGTGAGTGATCTCGCATCTGTTAACGGTATACATCAATGACCGGTAATCAGACGATGGACTACTATGTTCGACCTCGACACCTCTATTGACATATTAGGACATGTACTCGTAGCGGTTTGTGTAGAAGACCTTCCAGATTGGTGGCATCTCTTACATGCTACCTCCTTGATCATGCCAATGTTCATGACATTTTAGCTCTCGTGACTTGATTCCAGTATATGTCAAACACTTCTAGCTATTATGGAGATCTTGATCCATTGTATATTTTCAGCCATTATGGAGATCATGATCCTTTGTATATCTTCATCATGGAGATTCTGATCTATGTATATTGTACATGGCGATGACCACTTATGTGATATTTTGTATCATGCCTATTCATGGCCATTGTACTCTTATGTATCCGGGACTACTATATGTATTTGCAATTATGTACAGAGTTGTATCATTGTACTATGCTGATTGGGTGGCTGGTCTTCCATTTGGGATCCTTCATCACTCCACTTCTGCGATGGAATTATAATGTATTTCAGCCATCGTATGACCCCTCTGACCTCACACATTAGGGGGCATCTGTTATAGCTAATTTTACCACTCCAGGTGAATCACACTTGTATGGCCTTCCCCTGTCCCTCTGCAGACTCCTTAGTCCCCTTGGACCATTTTTTGTCCTTTGATGTATCCTAGACCATTCCTGTAAACATGTGAAAATTGATACACATGACTTTTAAACCCCTAATCACGTATATACGTGGGTTTGACCCCTAAAACCGCGTACATCGGGATGTGTACAAAATCCAAATCCTTTTGGAGTTTTCCTTGACATGGATCCAACTCACTTGACTCCTGGCCTTCCATATGCCTTGAGATCGCTCGAATTCGACCTTTCATTACCCCTTAGAAAAGCTATATAAGGAACTCTTGGGATACATTGAAGGCATAAGAGAATTGAGAGCAAAGAAACTATAGTCCGTTGTTGCAGGAACTTGTGCTTGAGTCTGCATCCCTTTGTCCCTTGGAGCACTTTTGTGTTATTACCAAGCTTTCCTTTTGTTTGTGATCTTGCTATCGACAGATGGAGGATTGACGTGGTGGAGGCCCAAGTGGGCGATTCAGTTTCTTCGATTCACAGATGTGCCGACAGAGGCTGTATCCATTGTAATCTCTAAATTTGTATTAATAGAAATATCTTTTCCTGTCCAATAATCTATGTTTGAATGAATATTTTATCCATGGATGATTTCAAATGCTTATACATTGTTGATTATGTATGTTAGAATAGATCTAACACCAATATATATAGTATGCTTGTATTGTTTACTTGTTTTTGAGGAAGTGATTAATCAATTCAAGCTGAAGTTGGAAAGCTCAACGGGGATCTACTTCAACAGTTTGGAATAAGGTATGAGGTTTGATACTTTAGTGTTAGATATTTGATTTCTATTGCATATTGGAAATGATTGATTTCTGGAGTCAAGCTATCTGTTGTGGTACCCCAAGCCATAGGAATTTCTCTCCGTAACATTTACTTAGTTCTCATGAACTAATGCATGATGTATTAGTGGTTATTGCAAGTGTTATGTTGTTAAGACTATGTTACATGTGCATGAAAGAAAATTGGGACAAGACCTAGCACCTAGAATATTTCTAAACCCTAAACACTAAGGGGTTAAGTTGCTTGCTATAAAAACTTAACCAAATTAGACAAGGGAAAAAAATATACCACAAGATATTTAGGGTGGGCATAGAAAGGCCCAAGTTACTGTACCACTAGATATCATAGCCTACATTGGGTTTATCAAGAATTTCCACCTTCCTACGATCCCTCGACTTCTTGTTCATTATGTGGTCTACTAATTCTGAATTTCCCCACGAAATTCAATTTCCTTGCCTCATAAATTGGGATTCTCTACCTATTTTTTTACTTTTGACCCCCTCAAATTCACCCCATGGTTGATGTCTATGCATCCCCCACTGTATTTCACAATATGCATGAAGTTTTGGACCTTTTGAACACTTAAACTTTGTTTTTTCTCTAGATATGATTTATGTTCTTCTTACTACCGTGAGTGCATAGGAAAATTGGAATAAAATTAACCAACAATGGAATGGGGATGAAGGTATACAAATCCCATTTAATGGAATTGACTTCTTTCTTAAAAAAATGATCCCATACTCAACCATATGAATTTGTGGATTCTGTCCATGCTCCATTAAAATCCTGAATTGATTTTTGAATAGTTTTCTTACAATAGAATTTAAGATCAGTAAGGAATTCCATAGGGGTGGTTGCTTAACATTTATGGAAAATGGATGCTCAAGATTACACTAAGAAATATATGTTTTAATTCCCCACGCCCCTCTCCTATCCTTAGTGGATAATATAGCTCTTCTTTTTGTGGCCACTAATGGCATTTGAACACTGGAGATATTGTTAGTTTCCTAGATAAATATCTCTTGATATGTCCAAAACAATTTTCGACCTCAAGACATTTTTTAATATAACTTTTCTTAATTTCCATTGTGTGGTTATCCTTTCCCAATGCATTCTCACTGCTATGTCCATGGTGTCTCTATATCAGATTATAATTGACAAACCCAACATGCCAACTTCAATGTTCTCAAGCTCCAATACTCCATCGAATCTCTCATGATTCTCCAATCTTAAAATTTCCTTGTCTTCTCCACACCATCGTTGCCCTTGAATTGGAAGCTTTCCCAAACTTCATTCCCTTTTGTAACTATGTCGAGCGACCCCTGATGTTACTTCTCCATCAAGCTTGCAGACTTCTTTCTAGAGTGCCTATGGGACCTTCTCCATAGCACCTGTGGACCCCTTCTCTGTAAAATCCCGTGACCTCTTCTCCTTTATGCCCACAAAAGAATATCCACAACTCCTTAATGAAGGAGTTGTGCTTCACTTGCAGACCTTCCTTCACTACACCCGTGGATTCTTCTGTACAACACCCCACAGCCTTATTCTTTTTTGTGCTTGAAGAAACGTGTCACCAAATCCCGGCATACTTTTATTCGTATTATCCCCATGGACCTCTGCTCCATCGCACCCACATAACTTTCATCAGTTGTTTCATGTACCTTCGTTCACAACACCTTCACACCTTTCTCTATAGCAATTGGCATACTTATTCTTTGTTGTGTTTGTGGACCCATCTCCATGGCTCCCCATGGGATTCTATTCATGGCACCCCTACAGAGCTCTTTTCCACGACACCCGTAGTTTCTAGACATAAGCTACCCACATGTTCTTATAGTGTAGTTGGTCCATTTCATACCTCCCCCTCTTGGTCCCATGTCATAGGTGGGGTCCACCTCAAATTTCCCAAATTTTTGGAATTTGGTAATTGCACAACTTTTCACTTTTGCACTTTTTCCTATAAGTTTTTTAGCAAAACTGGATATCTTTTCACGTAAGTATTTTTGGAAAAATTTCATCTAACAAAATTGTTTTATCTCATAAGTATGTAAAATGTAGAATTAAAAAAAAATTATGGGTTTTAAATATAGGTAACTTTACCTCCAACAAGCTTTGTGAAATCCTCAAAGAGCTTCAAAATAGTGGTTTTTAGGGCCTTCTTTTGCACCTTGGCTTAACACCTAATGGAATTTTGATCCAGGATTCCAAAATTATTTGCATGCCTATTCAACAATGTAATGTCCCTAAAATCCACAGATAAAAAAAAATAAAAATTGGTAGGGTCAATATCACTGTTCGGAATTGTAAAAAAAGAATAGGAAACAATACCTATGTTCATGTTCTGTTTTTCTTCTCGTATCTTATTACCTAGTTTTCCAATTGCGATGATGTTTATTATCATTCATTTATATATTGTTGTACTTGTATATTGATGTCTTTTATTTGGTTTAATGATGTTATGATATTGCATATTTATTTTGGATGCTTATTACGCTACGTAGTCTTTATTTACTAAATGATGAGGCTAACTTACCTCTGTATCTAAAGGGGAGGAGTGGCTAGATTTTACCTAACGACTCACTCGGAAAGGTAAGGAAATTCTACGATTTGGACTTACTTAGTTCTCATGAACTAATTCATGATGTAGTCATGGTTATTGTAGGTGTTATGTTGCTAAGCCTGTGCTGCATGTGCGTAAAAGAAAAAGGGGACAAGACCTAGCACCTAGAAGATTTCTAAACACTAAACACTAGGAGGTTGAGTTGCTTGGTATAAAAACTTAACCAAATTAGACAAGGGAAAAAAATATACCACTAGATATTTAGGGTGGGCATAAAAAGGCCCAAGTTACTATACCACTAGATATCTTGGCCTACATTGGGTTTATCAAGAATTTCCACGCTCCTACGATCCCTCGACTTCTTGTTCATTATGTTTTCTACTAATTATGAATTTCCCCACGAAACTCAATTTCCTTTCCTCGCAAATTGGAATTCTCTACATATTTTTGGAATTTTGACACCCTCAAATTCACCCCAAGTTTGATGTCTATGGATCCCCCACTGTATCACACAATCTACATGAATTTTTCAGCCTTTTGTACACTTAAAACTTTGTTTTTTCTCCAGATATGATTTATGTTCTTCTTACTCCTATGAGTGCATAGGAAAATCGGAATAAAATTGACCAACAATGGAATGGGGATGAAGGTAAACAAATTCTCTTTAATGGAATTGACTTCTCACTTAAAATAATGATCCCATACTCAACCATATGAATTTATGGATTCCGACCATGCTCCATTAAAATATTGAATTGATTTCTCAATACTTTTCTTACAACAGAATTAAAGATCAATAAGGAATTCCATAGGGCTGGTTGTTTAACATTTATGGAAAATGGATTCTCAAAATTTCACTAAGAAATATAGGTTTTAATTCCCCACGCCCCTCTCCTACCCTTAGCAGATAAGATAGCTCTTATTTTTGAGGCCACTAATGGCATTTGAACACTGCAGATATTGTTAGTTTCCTAGCTAAATTTCTCCTAATATGTCCAAAACAATTTTTGACCTCAAGAAATTTTTTAATATAACTTTTCTCAATTTCCATCGTGCGGTTAGCCTTTTCCAATTCATTCTCATTGTTATGTCCATGGTGTATCTATATGGGATTATAATTGACAAACCCAACATTCCAACTTCAATGCTCTCAAGCTCCAATACTCCATCTAATCTCTCGTGGTTCTCCAATCTCAAAATATCGTTGTCTTCTACACACCATCCTTGTCGTTGGTTTGGAAGCTTTTCCAAACTTCATTCCCTTTTGTGACTCTTTCGAGTGACCCCCAATGTTGCTTCTCCATCAATCTTGCAGACTTATTTCTGGAGTGCCTATGGGCCCTTCTTCATAGCACCCGTCAACCCCTTCTCTGCAAAAACCCATGACCTCTTCTCCTTTACGCCCGCAGACGCATATCCACAACTCATCAATGAAGGATTTGTGCTTCACTTGCATACCTTCCTTGACTACACCTGTGGACTCTTCTCTACAACACCCCACAACCTTATTCTTTGTTCTACCCAAAGACACGTCTCTCCAACTACCCACATAATTTTCTTCATAGCATCCCCGTTGACCTCTGCCTCATGGCACCCACATAAATTTCATCAGTTATGTCATGTACCTTCCTTCACAACACCTTCACACCCTTCTCTGTGGCATTTGTGGACCCATCTCCATGGTTCCCCATGGGATTCTCTTTCTGACATCCCTACAGACCTCTTTTCGACGACACCCGTAGCTTTTGGACATAAGCTACCCACATGTTCTTCTAGTGTAGTTGGTCCATTTCATACCTCCCCCTCTTGGCCCTATGTCACAGGTGGGGTCCACCTCAAATTTCCCAAATTTTTGTAATTTGGTAATTGCACAACTTTTCTGTTTTGCACGTTTTCCTATAAGTTTTTTAGCAAAACTGGATATATTTTCAACTAAGTATTTTTGGAAAAATTACGTGTAACAAAATTGTTTTATTTAATATGTAAAATGTAGAATTAAAAAAAAATTATGGTTTTTAAATATAGGTCACTTTAGCTCCAACAAGCTTTCTAAAATCTTGAAAGTGCTTAAAAATAGTGGTTTTTAGGGCCTTGTTTCGCACCTTGGCTTAACACCTATTGGAATTTCGATCCAAGATTCAAAAATTATTTGCATGCCCATTCAACAATGTAATGTCCCTAAAATCTATATAACAAAAAAAATTGGTAGGGTCAATATCACTACTAAGATCTAAGGGACATCTTATTCTTAACTTCGAAATTGTAAAAAAATAATAGGAAACAATACCTATGTTCATGTTTTGTCTTTCTTCTTGTATGTTATTACCTAGTTTTCAATTGCAATGATGTTTATTGTCGTTCATTTATATATTGTTGTACTTGTATATTGATGTCTTTTATTTGGTTTAATGATGTTATGGTATTGCTTATTTATTTTGGATGCTTATTATGCTACGTAGTCTTTATTTACTAGATGACCAAGCTAACTTACCTCTGTATCTAAAGGGGAGGAGTGGCTGGATTTTACCTAACGACTCACTCAGAAAGGTAAGAAAATCCTATGATTTGGGCTTACTTAATTCTCATGAACTAATGCATGATGTATCTGTGGTTATTGAAGGTGTTATGTCGCTAAGCCTATGTTGCATGTTTGTAAAAGAAAAAGGGGACAAGACCTAGCACCTAGAAGATTTCTAAACCGTAAACAATAAGGGGTTGAGTTGTTTGGTATAAACACCTAACCAAATTAGACAAGGGAAAAAACTATACCACTAGATATTTAGGGTGCGCATAGAAAGGCCCAAGTTACTATACCACTAGATATCTTGGCCTGCGTTGGGTTTATCAAGAATTTCACGTTCCTAAGATCCTTCGACTTCTTGTTCATTATGTGGTCTACTAATTATTAATTTCCCCATGAAATTCAATTTCCTTGCCTCAGAAATTGGGATTCTCTACATATTTTTGACTTTTGACACCCTCAAATTCACCCCAAGTTTGATGTCTATGGATCCCCTAGTGTATTTCAAAATGTGCATGAAGTTTTGGGCCTTTTGTACACTTAAAACTTTGTTTTTTCTCTAGATACGATTTATGCTCTTCTTACTACCATGAGTGCATAGGAAAATTGCAATAAAATTGACCAACAATGGAAAGGGGATGAAGGTAAACAAATTTCCTTGAATGGAATTGACTTCTCACTTTAAAAAATGATCCCATACTCAACCATATGGATTTATGGATTCTGTCCATGCTCCATTAAAATCCTAAATTGATTTCTCAATACTTTTCTTACAATAGAACTAAAGATGAATAAGGAAGTCCATATGGGTGGTTGCTTACCATTTATGGAAAATGGATTCTCAAGATTACACTAAGAAATATAGGTTTTAATTCCCCACACCCCTCTCCTATCCTTAGTGGATAACATAGCTCTTATTTAAGTTGCGCTGTAGCCAACTTTTGGATTTTTATTTGTATTATAAATATTTACATTGTTTTTGTCTTTCCATGGCTTACAAGCATATGTTCACCAAATATAAATACTTGGTTTTATAAGCCTAGCATTCATTAGTGGGGTTTTGGCCTTGAGCTCCATACTAGGAATATACATTACATATTTGCAAAATTTACATATCAATCCAATATTTCAAGGAGCCAAAAGGGGTTATTATATTTTTATACTATTTTATAGTTAAATAGGATTATATCTTCATCTATACTTGGAATTATTGTAGGGTACACTTACCTTTTTGACTTGGAAATTATATTTTGAAATGGTTAGAGAATAGTCTTTTGAAGAGTGCTTCCCACACTTGTGGACCATGTTGCTATTTTGAGGAAATGGTTGAGGTATATATATATATATATTTATATTTATATTTATATTTATATTTATTGCAGATTCTTTCCAATAATGTCATCTAGACCTGGACCTGGCTATTTAGAACATGTGTTTTGTTCTTGAAGGTTATAAGTCTAAAAGAGATAAGCTATGTATACATTTATTGACTTTAAGCCAGGGTATATTATTATTATTTGACTTGTCAATTAAAGTTAAATGGATAAAGGTCCTCTTAAACTCGAGGAGCGCCGACTTTAAGTGAAGATTCTGGATGGTGGTCTGAGAGTTGCTCCTATTAATTTGATCAAAGTGTCATTTTCGATATGATTCAAAAGTAACAGAGGAGTAATAATACGCTTCAGTGTCTGTGATCATACGCATTCATTTTTCAATTGCGAAAATGGAAGGAGAAAGCCGAGGACGACAAGAAGAACGTGGTAACTCGAGGACCTGCTCGCCCATGTCTCTCAGTAATGAAGATCATAATGGTGACAGGACGAGTAGAAATAGAAATATGGACGGCGGTTAGATCAGAGAGCCAAGTCCATCCTCATCCTCCTCGTCAGATGGCAGGATCAGGATTATCAGAAGAATGTCAAATAATCGTTTCTCATTCCTCTCTAATGATAATGACAGCCACAGCACCAGGAGGAACAGTGCAGAGCGTAGAAACATCAGAACTTCAAATGACGATGGGAGAAGTAGCAGATCAGGACAACGGCCGCTCATAATTACTTCTAGAAGACAAGTTGTACGGGAACGTAGAGAAGCATTTCTTCGCGCTTTGAGGGAAACATTTAATGTTGGAACAAGTGATACTCCAAATGTACGACCAGCAGATAGAGCCGCCGTTCAGCAGTTAGGTCACATAATAATTTCAGAAGAATATATGAACAGTAACAGTAATAGTAATTCAGAGTGCTCAATTTGCCATGAGCCATACCGAATAGGCGAGGAGGTACTCGTGAAACTATTGCTTGGTTGGGAATTTTGTGCCTTTAGTTCGAATGGAATTTTTAACAATTTGTTGTTTGGGTGGAATCCTTAGTTTGCAAGTATAAAGCCTTACAGAACTGAAGTTTAAATCCTTATAGAACTGATTGGATAATATTGTTGTAGGGGTGCCTTAATAAATTTGATTAGTCATTTAATATACTGAACTATTATGGACCCTATAAAGACAGGGAGTCTTTCTCGAACTAGTCGAAATCTTTTGGTATGTTGGGGATTAAAATTTAATTCTGGTAGGCGACTTAAATCTTACTTTATCCACTGCATGCACATTCATTGAACAAAACAAAAATGGAATTTCCCAGCTATGACAATGAGGAAAACCACACTAAAAACCATCTAGGGAGGATCCCAGCCACTAAGCATTTCCCAAATCAAATTCCCAACCATGGGAAAAATGAAGGAAACCACAAAAACGTGAGGGAGAATGCCCTAGCTATCTCCAATTGCGTGAAGAAGAAAACGCATGGGTGAATAAATGGCTTGGGAAGGCATTTCTAAGCATTTACTTGCCCAAGAAGCCAAGAAAATGTTTTCCAAAAATGGGTAACTCCCCAAATTTGAAATTGACCCCCATACCTTTCCCATCCCAAGGCAATAACTTCCTTCACCAATTTTAGATGATTGGGCATAAAAGACAAAAGGAGTGGTTGACAAATTGATGGGTTTTCCCTTTGACATTTGGACTTTTTCCCATAGGATCAAAGGTTGGAATAATTCCCCAGTCCCTATTCCTTGTGAAACCATGCCCCCATCTCTTTAATGTTGCAGCACATAGCTAGTCGTGGTATTTTTATTAATGTAGCATTTTATATGGTGTCTCAAACACATTGTGCCTGGCTAGCACATAAACCATCGACATCGATTTTAATCGACGATACACACGACACTAAATCCATGGTGGGGCATTTGCCTTGAGCTCCACACCATGATTTAATACAATATTTACATCATATGCAATTTAATACCATGGGGTCAAAACCGGGGTGTTGGAGTTCCTCTCCACCGAGTAAGGGTTGGGGTCAAAACGTTTGAGGTGACTATGTATTTTACTGTGATATAACTAGTGTGCTACGTGCAAATAATTAGTAATGTAATGTATTTTTATATATATCCTTATGTGCTAATGAATCTATGTAATGTTATGATAAATAGTAGCTACTCGATATGATTTCTATAGTTGATGTATGTTGTATTAATTCCATATGCTAAGCTAGATTATCAGCATTTAATTTCAATTTCATAACAAAAGCATATAAATAGGTTCACTGAAAGAAACAGTATCACAAGAACAACAAAGATTTATCTTGGGAAAAACCGAGCAAAAGCTTCCCCAATATAGATGCCCCAAAAAGATAAAAGGTAAAACCAAAAGATTGATCCTCCTTCTCCTGCTACTTCCCTCTCTCTCTCTCTAATTGGCTACACAAGTGACTGTGTGTGTTCCAAATGAGGAGTGCCACACCTCTATTTATATTCTTTCATTCACTTAATAATTAATTCTGTTATGTAGGCTCGAGTAATCCTAATTTAATCTTGTAGGATCAAGTAACCACAACTAGGTACTAATGACCTGACTTACAATTGGAGGGGACTTCCTCATGACTCTTATTATTTCTCCCAATTAGAAACATTGGGGTATAAAGAAATACAAGTGATTCTCTCGATAGGAACATCGGGGACCATAAAAAATACATATAGAATATTCTTCAAAGTTACAATATTTCAACACTCCCCCTTAACGAGAATGGTATTCTACAATAATAACAATAGTAGAAGGAGGGCATCATCAGCATCATCATCAGGGTGACACATCTATAAATCATTCGAAGCTTTTCAACATCACATAGTCTTCATCTTCAATCTTCAACAACAGTAACACTTTGAATGACAACATCATCATCAGTACTTTAGTCTTCATCTTCAATCTTCAGTAGCAACAACAATTTATCTTCTTGATCGATAATATCATCATCAACACTTTGACCTTTCGATCAGCAACATCATCAACAACAATTGGACCTTTCGATCAACAACATCATCAACAGTACTTTGACCTTTCGATCAGCAACATCATCAACAATACTTTGATCTTTCGATCGGCAACATCATCATTCGATCAACAACACCATCTTTTCGATCAGCGACATCATCATCATCATACTCTGATCTTTCGATCAGAAACATCATCATCACACTTTGATATTTTGTTTAGTAGCATCATCATCATCACACTCTAATATTTCAATCATGAACATCATCATCATCACGCTCTGATCTTTCGATCAGGAACATCATCATCATCAGCAACAACCTGCAATCCACAGTAGAAAGACAAAAAGTCTTCGGATCACTTTTGGACTTAAAGTTGAGGGACGATGCAATCCCACCACATTCTCGACATCCAAAGTCACCGGATTGATTATGGGATAATCAGTCCCTATCACTTTAGGAATAATTCCAAGGATGATGCAATCCTACCACATTCTTGACAACCGAAGTCACCAGATTGATTACGGGATAATCAGTCCCTATCACTTTAGGACTAAGTCCAAGGATGATGCAATCCTACCACATTCTCGATTACCGAAGTCACCGGATCAGTTCTAAACTGAAGTTCAAGGATGATACAATCCTACCACATTCTCGAGTACCGAAGTCATTGGATCCATTTTGAACCGAAGTTCAAGGATGATACAATCCTACCACATTCTCGAGTACCAAAGTCACCGAATCTGTTCTAAATTGAAGTTCAAGGATGATACAATCCTACCACATTCTCGAGTACCGAAGTCACCGTATCCATTCTGAACTGAAGTTCAAGGATGATACAATCCTACCACATTCTGGAGGACCAAAGCCACCGAATCTATTCTAAACCGAAGTTCAGGGATGATACAATCCCACCACATTCTCGAGGACCGAAGTCACTGGATCCATTATGGACAAATGTCCCGAGATGATACAATCCTTGTTCATTCTCGAGGACCGAGGTCACTAGATCACTTTAGGGAAAATTCCTAGGGATGATACAATTCCACTACAACATCACTGCCCCCCGTTTTGAGGAAGGTCTTTATGAACAAAACCAAGCTTTTCACGAAAGTGTTCAAACTTTACTCGAGACAGAGGCTTCGTTAGCACATCAACAACTTGTTCATCAGTACTTACATACTGGAGTTTTATGGCTCCCTTTTGCATCATATCTCGAATGTAGAAATACTAGATTTCTATGTGCTTCGATCTATCATGGAACACTGTGTTCTCTGTCATCTTTATACAACTTTGGTTATCACATAGAATCATAGTAGTATCCAATTCCAGGTTAAATAAACCTGACATCGGCTTCTGAAGCCATATGGCTTCACAACTAGCTGAGAAAGCTGCTATGTATTCTGCTTTAGCCATGCTAAGAGAAACACTGGACTGTTTCTTGCTAAACCATGAAATCATAGCAGATCCCAGACTATAACATCCACCTGATGTGCTTTTCTTGTCTGATACCCTTCCATCCCAATTTGCATCCATATAGCCATACATTCTGTACTCATGTCTTCCATCATAGTATAGACCAAAGTCTATAGTCCCTTTTAGATATCTCATCACATGCTTTGTAGCTATCAGGTGAACCCGTCTAGGTTGAACTAGATATTGAGTCAAGGTGTTCATAGCAAAGAAAATGTCTGGTCTGGTGTTTGTTAGATACATCAACAACCCAATAATATATCTGTATCGAGTCACATCCACTAACTATGATGAGTCATCCGCTAATAACTTCAGGTTGGAATCCATGGGTGTGGCCATGGCTTTGCATTGCAACATATTGAATCTTTTCAATATCTCTACATCATACTTTCCTTGGTTGAGAAATATTCCTCCTGAACTTTTCCATACTTCAAGACCTAGGAAGTAATGCATTAACCCAAGGTTTTTCATTTCAAATTATTCGGCGAGTTTCTTCTTGCTTTCCACAATCTGTTTCTCATTCCCTGTGAGAAATAAATCATCCACATATAGTAATAGTATGACAGGTTCATCTTCTATTACCTTTAGGTAAAGGTTAGGATCGAATTTATTCTTGGAAAATCCCATACTCGTCAGGAAACTGTCTATCCTTCCATACCAAGCTCAAGGAGCTCATTTCAGGCCATACAAAGCCTTCTTCAACTTGCATACGTGAGTACGTATGTCTTCAACTTCAAATCCTTGTGGTTGTTCTATGTATACTTTTTCTTCAATCACACCATTAAGGAAGGTTGTCTTCACATCCACCTAGTGTAAGTCCCACTTCATCATGGATGTAAGTGCCATGATAGCTCTAATTGAAGTATATTGTGCTATAGGTGCAAAAGTCTCTTCATAATCAATTCCCTCTTTCTGAGAGAAACCTCTGGCCAAAAACCTTTCTTTATACTTCTCAATACTTCCTTCAGCTGCATGTTTTATCTTGTAGATCCATTTGGAGGATACTACACTCTTTCCTTCTGGTTTGGGAACTATATCCCATACATCATTCCTCATTAATGACTGGTCTTCTATAGTCATTCCTTCTACCCATTCTTTCTTTTGTTCCGCTTCTTCGTAGTTTGTAAGTTTTTGATCTACTAGATCACACATCAAAGCTAAATAGTTGGAAACTGTCTTGGGCCTCTTTCTTACTCTTGTGGAGCCTTCAGGAGCTCCATATTGTTTTTGCTTCTTGTATAATCGCTCTTTCCCAAGCAGGATTTCTCTTTCGTGACATCTCCATCGTAGGAGGTTCTTGTGGTTCTGTCATGTCATGCTCTTCAGGAGTTTCATCTTTAGGGAGACATGTAGCTTCTTTATTTTTGGGAGGTGCCTCTTCCTCATACACTCTTCATGTTGGGAATTCCTGGATCTCTAGAGGGTTGTTTCTTCATCGAATCTCACATCTTGAATGATTTCCATGTGATGGAACACATGAATGTAAATTCTGAATTCCTTGGATACTTCACAGTATCCAATAAATATCCCCTTATTTCCGGATGGGTCCAACTTGGTTCTTTTCTCTTTTGGTATATAAATATATACTTGACAACCAAATATTTTGAGGTGACTTACCTCAGGATTCTTTCCAGTTAACATCACTTCTGGAGTCTTGAATCTAAGAGTACTGTAAGATATTCTATTTTGTACATAGACAATAGTTCTTGTTGCTTCTGCCCATAGATGCATTGGAAAATCTTGATCATATATCATTGTCTTCATTGCTTCCATGATAGTCCTATTCTTTCTTTCTGCAATACCATTCTGTTGAGGATTGTAGGGAGTGGTTAGTTCCCTCTTGATTCCAGCATCTTTGCAAAAGGATTCAAATTCTTTTGAAGTATAATCTCCGCCATTGTTTGATCGGAGTCTCCTGATTCTTTTGTCTGAGAGATTCTCTATCAAGGATTTGAATTCCTTGAACTTCTCAAACACTTTGCTCTTTTCTTTCAAGAAATATATCGATGTCTTTCTTGAATAATCATCAATAAATGTAATGTAATATTCAAAACCACTGAAAGATGTGGAGGACATTGGACCACACACATCTGAATGAATCAATTCTAATGCACCTTTATCTTAGCTTACACATTGGACATACCCTTTTTTTTTGGGTTCATTCTTCTTCTTGCATCTCAACTACATAACTTCTTGATTCATTATTTGTAGATGAAATTTATTGTTGCATGTGTTCATTTCCATTTGCAATGTTTTTAGTTAAACTCTAAACATTAAAATATTTTAAAATATACTTGTCTCATTGTTACTTTATTGCAAGAAACAATGTGATTGGATAGGAATCCAATTGAAGTACTAGCGAAACTGTTGCTTGTTTGGGAATTTTGTGCCTTAAGTGGACTTTCTGATTGTCTCAGTGGAATACTTATTTTGCAAGTTTAAATCCTTAGGGAACTGAAGTTTAAAGCCTTATGGAACTCATGGGATAATATTGTTGTAGGGATGCTTTAATAGATTTGATTAGTCCTTTAATATACTGAACTGTTATGGACCCTACAAAGACACAGAGTCTTTCTCGAACTACTCTAAATCTTTTGGTATGTTGGGGATTAAAATTTAATTTTGGTAGGTGACTTAAAGCTTACTTTATCCACTGCATAAGTTTGGGGTTATCATGCTAGGCTCGATTCGACTGCTAATTTTTATCAAGACTATTCCTTAGAGTCAATCTAGTGGATGTGTTACCTATTAAATTGGAGCCTACTTAGTGCAATGGGATATGTGGAATTGTGATATGTTGACAAGCGGGAATTAATAAGGGCTTAGATAGTTTTTGATTAATGCAAATATTCTCTAATTTTCACAAATATATAGAACCCATTTTTAGAAGGTAAGGATTCCAAATCAGTTAGCCTATACTATTACAATTGGATGGGATAAAACGTGCTCATAATTATCCCTTTAAGTTTACTAATTCTTGGTTGTTTAACGAGGAGTTCTCTAGTTTGGTTAAAAGGAATTGGCAAGGGGATGAGATTCATGATGGTTGCAACGCTATAAATTTTTTGGTTCTAAAGAAGGATATTATCAGATGGATAAAAGACTAAAAGAAAAAGGACAATGAAGGCTATTGTAACATTGACGATAACATAAAGGACATCTTAGTAATTAGTGAGGATTTCATTTTGAATGAGGAGGAGAGATTGGATATATGGATTTCGAATTTAGAAGGTCCACTTTATTAAGAGAAGAAGAAATGGAACGACGATTAAAGATTCGTGCGGTGTGGGCAGATTTTGGCCGGGGACAATAATACTACATTTTTCCATAATTTTTCCTCTAGAAAAGGATCTAAATTCTATATGCGAATTCTGTGATGGATCGGGGAATGTGCTAAAGATGCAAGAGGATATTCAGGTGTTGGCTAAGGCACATTTTAGTGACCAATTTAAGGATCCAGGTCAATATAAAATTGATGCACAGTTGAAGGTTATTAGTCATTTACCTATTTTTTTTTCTCCGGAGGAAAGTGAGGTTATTGGTGCTCCTATTTCCTTGAATGAGGTCAAAGAGGTTTTGAAGAAGTTTGTTAAAGAGAAAAGACTTGGTCTAGATGGTTAGATTTTTGAATTGTTTCAATCTTTCTATGATGTGATGTGTGATTTCTATGATGTGATGTGTAAGGATATCCTTGATATGGTTGAATTCTCTATATTGGAAGGTTATGTTTCGGTGGCTTTGAATTCTACATTTATTACACTCATTCCTAAGTGAAATAAACCCTATTCTTTTAAAGACTTTACGTTGATTTATATTTGTAATTTGACCTATAAAATTATCTCAAAAATGATTGCAAATATATTGAAGCAATTTTTATCTAGAGGGGTGTCAAAATAGAAATTTGGGTTTCTGAATGACAGGAAGATAATTGATGTTATTGGAATTACTCAAGAAGTTATTCATTCTATTAAGAAAAGTGATTTGTATGCTTTGCTTCTAAAAATGGACTTAGTAAAGGCGTATGATATGGTGGATATGGTTTATTTCATAGTTTGTTTACTTCAGATTGGGGCTTCCAATTTTCGCTACGGACTATATTATGTCTTGTGGGATGTCAACACTATATGCTATGTTGATTAATGGTACTCCTGCTGACTTTTTCAAAGAATCCAATGGTATCAAGAAAGGGTTCTTGTTGTCACCTATTATGTTTATATTAGTAATCGAAGGTTTGAGTTGCATGATATCAAAAGCAAATGTTGAAGGTAAAATTAAAGGGGTAAAGATTTTGCATTTGTTTTTATTACCCATTTGTTGTTTGTAGATGATGTGTTATTTTTTGGTGCTAGTACAAGAGATAAATGGAAGTTTTTTTCTGACATTATTCAATTATTTTGTGATGATTCAGGAATAAAGGTAAGTTTAACAAATTCATGTTTCTATACTTTGAATATTGAAGATGATATAAGAGAAAGGATTACATCATTTTTACCTTATAAGTTCAACATTTTGGGTGAGAGTTTTAAATATATGGGGTTCTTTCTAAAACTTGGTGGCTAAAAAATTAAAGATTGGATTTGGTTGGTAGAGAAATTTGAGATAAGAATTAACTATTGGACCTTCAAACTCCTTTCTCTTGGGTGTATATTGACCCTTTTTACAACAATTTTGATTCGCATCCATGTTTATTGGCTTTCTCTTGCACAAGTGCCCAAAACTATTTTGAAGATGTTGATAAGTATTATGTTCAACTTCCTTTACTGAGGAATGGATACTGGAAGGACTTTACATATGGTTCAGTGGGATAAATTATTAACTCCAAAGGCTTGGCGTAGTTGGGATATAAAAAAATTGTTCTAGTTTTGAAAATCTCTTTGTTTGAAAAGTTTCTGGAGGGGTATTTTTTACATGGTCTCTCGATAGAGGTTCTTCATAAAAAATATATGAAAGGGAGTCTTTTAACATGGATAAGGAAACCATGTAAGCTTCTTCTGAAATCATCAAGTTTTATCTTGTTTCATTATTTAGTTTATCCTTGATTTGGAAATGGCCTCTCATGGAAGGTTGGAGATTGTATCAATATTCCATTGAAATTAAAGTGTTTTGCTTAGTTTTCTCTTGAAAATTGTATCAAAATGTGGGATAATTTGATGGCTAGAGGGTGTATTGGTCCATGTTTTTGTGTGCTTTAAAAAGAAGGTATGGAAATCGTTGATCACATCTTTATTTCTTGTAAATTTTATATTCAAGTTTGAAAATATATTTGTGATCTTTTGAAGATAGAGCAAGATTGGGACACACTTTGTTTTGAACGAAACTTTCAGCATTGGCTTCATTATTACAATAATCATGGTGCACTTCGAGGTTTCATTACGTGGGGTATTTAGAACTCTATGAATACTCTATTGTTTGAGAACATGCCTCTAGTCATTAATGACATTTGTGTAAAAATTATCAATATATATAAGGACTATCAAATTGTTGAAAGAACCATGTGTTGCAATTTTTTTCGGTCAACAACAAATTATAGAAAATGCCTTGGGTTACACATTGGACAAACCCTTTTTTGGGTTCACTCTTCTTCTTGCATCTCAACTACATAGCTCCTTGATTCATTATTTGTAGATGAAATCCATTGTTGCATGTGTTCATTTCCATTTGCAATGTTTTTAGTTAAACTCGAAACTTTAAAATATTTTAAAAGATACTTGCCCCATTTTTATTTTATTGCAAGAAACAATGTGCTTGGATAGACATGCAATTGAGGTAATGGTGAAAATGTTTCTTGGTTGGGAATTTTGTGCCTTAAGCTCGAATGGAGTTTCTGGAAGTTTATTGTATGGGTGGAATACTTATTTTGCAAGTTTAAATCCTTATAGAACTGATGGGTTAATATTGTTGTAGGGATGCTTTAAAAATTTAAATTAGTCCTTTAATATACTAAACTATTATGGACCCTATAAAGACAAGGAGTCTTTCTCAAACTAGTAGGAATCTTTTGGTATGTTGGGGATTAAAATTCAATTCTGGCAGGTGACTTAAAGCTTACTTTATCCACAGCATAAGTTTTGGATCATCATTCTAGGCTGGATCCAGCTGGTAATTTTTTCTCAAGATTATTTCTTAGATTTAATCTCGTGGATGTGTTACCTATTAAATTGAGCCTACTTGGTCCAATGGGATATGTGCACAAGAGGGGATTAATAAGCTCTTGGATAGGTTTTTGATTGATGCAAATATGCTCTAATCTTCACAAATATATAGAACGTGCATTTAGAAGGTAAGGATTTCAATTTAGTTATCCTATTCTATTACAATTGGATGGGATAAAACATGCTCATAATTATCCCTTTAAGTTTAATAATTCTTGGTTGTTTAATGAGGAGTTCTCTAGTTTGGTTAAAAGGATTTGACAAAGGGATGAGATTCATGATGGTTGCAACGCTATACTAATTTGTTGGTTCTAAAGAAGGATATTATCAGATGGATAAAAGACTAAAATAAAAAGGACAATGAAAGCTATTGTAACATTGATGATAACATAAAGGACATCTTAGTAATTAGTGAGGATTTCATTTTGAATGAGGAGGAGAGATTGGATATTATGGATTTGGAATTTAGAAGGTCCACTTTATTAGGACAAGAAGAAAAGGAACGATGATTAAAGATTCATTCACTGTGGGCAGATTTGGGCGAGGGACAATAATACTATATTTTTTCATAATTTTTCATCTAAACAAGAAACCAAAATTCTATATGGGAACTATGTGATGGATCGAGGAATGTGCTAAAGACCCAAGAGGATCTTCAGGTGTTGGAAAATGAACATTTTAGTGACCAATTTAAGGATCGAGGTTAGTGTAAAATTGATGCACAGTTGAAGGTTATTAGTCATTTACCTGTTTTTTTTTCTTTAGAGGAAAGTGAGGTTATTGGTGCTCCTATTTCCTTAAATGAGATTGAAGAGGTTTTGAAGCAGTTTGTTAAAGAGAAAAGTGTTGGTCTAGATGGTTGGATTTTTTAATTGTTTCAATCTTTCTATGATGTGATGTGTCATTTCTGTGATGTGATGTGTAAGGATATACTTTCTATAATTGAATTATCTAGATTGGAAGGGTATGTTGTTGGGGCTCTCAATTCTACATTTATTACACTCATTTCTAAGTGAAATAAACCCTATTCTTTTAATGACTTTACACCGATTTATCTTTGTAATTTGGCCTATAAAATTATCTAAAAAATGATTGCAAATAGATGGAAGCAATTTTTATCTAGAGGGATGTCAAAATAGAAATTTGGGTTTCTAAATGATAGGAAGATAATTGATGTTATTGGAATTACTCATGAAGTTATTCATTCTATTAAGAAAAGCGATTGTATGCTTTGTTGCTAAAAATGGACTTAGTAAAGGCTTATGATAGGGTGGATATGGTTTATTTGATAGTGATTTTACTTTAGATCAGACTTCCAGTTTTGGCTACGGACTAGATTATGTCTTATGGGATGCCAACACTATATGCTATTTTGATTAATGGTTCTGCTGCTGACTTTTTCAAAGGATCCAATGGTATTAATAAAGGGTTCTTGTTGTCACCTATTATGTTTATATTGGTCATCGAAGGTTTGAGTTGCATGATATAAAAAGCAAAGGTTGAAGGTAAAATCAAAGCTGGAAATCTTTTTCATCTGTTTTTATTACCCATTTGTTGTTTGTAGACGATGTGTTATTTTTTGGCGGTGGTAAAAGATATGAATGGAAGGTTTTTGCTGACATTATTCAATTATTTTGTGATACTTCTGGAATAAAATTAAGTTTAACAAATTCATGTTTTTATAGTTTGAATATTGAAGATGATATAAGGGAAATGATTGCATCATTTTTACCTTATAAGTTCAACATTTTAGGTGAGCATTTTAAATATATGGGGTTCTTTCTGAAACTTGGTGGCTACAAAATTAAAGATTGGCTTTGGTTGGTAGAGAAATTTGAGATAAAAATTAATCATTGGACCTTCAAAATCCTTTCTATTGGGTGTATATTGACCCTTTTTACAACAGTCTTGATTGGCATCCGTGTTTATTGGCTTTCTCATGCACAAGTGTCAAGAACTATTTTGAAGATGTTGATAAGTATTATGTTCAACTTTCTTTACTCAGGAAAGGCTACTAGAACGACTTTACATATGGTTAAGTGGGATAAATTATTAACTCCAAAGGATTTCCATAGTTGGGATATAAAAAAATTGTTCTGGTTTAGAAAATATGTATTTACTTTTCCCACAGAGTGTGATTTAGTTTTAGAATTTACCTTCCCTGCAAGGTGTGAATTGCTTTTATCATTTACTTTCTAGTGTGGCATGAATTCAGATTTCTACAAGTGATTTAGGATTTCAATTATGTAATAAGTTTTACTGCACATTGATGGGGTTGCTTAGGGAGACAATTGATGGGGTTGCTTAGGGAGACAATTGATTCACAAATTCCATCGGACTTTTATTTGGATACCCCCCTGCGATCAATGCAATGTATATTGTGTATATCCATAAACTAGATTTGTTGTTGAAGGTTACAAGATAGCATTGTTTTATGATATATTATGATTGTCATTATGGATGGTTCACATGTCGTAGATCTGTGAGATGGAGATATGCCATTTACCATGTGAGTGTGGGCTGTTTGAAAATGCATTTTACCTCATGGAGATATGCCATTTATCATGGTAACAAGATTCTTGATTTAGTATCTGGCTGTATAGCTTTCTGTAATAAATCGTTTATGTCAGATGTTGTAACCTTGCGTGGAGTAGTTATTTGTTGTTCAGTAGAGTTTTGTTACTCAGGGTGCTTGGGTAGTCTGAGCTCCAGGTGGGGAAATACAATTCCAGGTGGGAAATACCTTGAAAAAATTAAGATTTATCCTCAGAAAGGATATGAGGCCAAACTCTAATTGCAAATATGCAACAGAAGAATGATGCTCATCCTTACTACAGAGGCTACATCTAGAATGTCCCTATATACTTATTTTGCGGATTTACTAATGGAAGCTGCATCTATAAACTTTTATACGCTTTTAACCAAATAAAACCGTTGTTTTTTGGGACTGCATGATCTCATATTAATCCTCTCAATTTAGTGATTTTATTCATTAGGGGAAATAGTTTTATTGTCGCTTCATCTTAAGTATCTGGGGTATGTATCAATTTTCGTTTTGATAAAATCTGAAATGGATGGGTGACTATATTGTAAATCTAGTTTATTTTTGACTCGCTGATTTTAGATGATAACAGTCACACCTGCGATAGATGAGTATCTATATGTCAATCTGGATTGAGCTTGCTGATTCTGGATGACAAGAGTCATATCTGCATATGTATACAATAGATGTCTATGCATAATGCTTTATATATATAGTAGGTGTCGGTGATGTTTATATGTTTTGTTCGATATATGTCGAAAGAAGGTAAAGGAACTGAGATATGATGCTTGTATGGAATCTTTATAGGATTGAATTTCTTGAAATTACTCCCTAAGAGGGTTCTTATGAAGTTCAAAAGAAAATATGGCAACGAAATTGTTGCGGATTGTAACTTGCATTTTGAATGAATAATACATGATATAATAGTTTGGTGGACGTAACCCATGAAAAGGGTGAACCACGTATATTTGTGGAAATTGAACCCAGTGATAGATTAATTTTACTCACAACAATTAACAATTGATCATGCAAAATCACTCACAAAAGAGACTAAAATTGGAGCTGAACACTAAACTGTACTAACTTAGTGTACAATAGCCAAACCTGTAACATAATAGGTTGCTGAATAAATAAAATACATCAGGGATTCGAATGCATGAGGATCAATTCGAATCTAGCATAAAGCAGGCTTACTAAAATTAAGCAAATCCCCCATAGGTGTAAAAAGCTGATCCCAAATCTGTCATGGAGCTCACGAATTAGTAAAAAGGATTAGGAAAGCTAAAGAGTGATGGAATGAAAAATCATACATGCTTTTCCAATGAGAAAAGAGTGGAGGATGTAGAGGACAAAAAACTAGTTCACCTCACCTAGTCAAACTTTCCCAATTGCCTTAAAGCACTGAAAAAGCAGGCAATAAAGCAGAAAAAAGTAGAAGGGCACCTAGGAGACCAGGAATAAAGCAGAATTGATTCCTTGAGGTTTCCCATGTCCTACATGAGTCAAATAAGGAAATTTTGACCACTATGGATAGGTAAATGACAACTTGCATAAGGTGGGACACATGAACTAGGCTAATAAGACAAAAATAATTAAATTAATGTCTAAGGTGGTAAACTATGGGTTGATTATTCTAACACCCCCCCTTAAGCCTGACTTATGAGTAATATATTAGAAAATTATAGGGCCTAGCAACAAGGCTTAGTCACCCTTTACATACTGCATGTCCATACAACCAAGGAAAGAGGCAAAAACAACATGGGAAAATCCTCCCTTAAACATGGACTGTAAAAAAAAAATTGGAAATCTTGTCTTCCCTCATGCTTCACAGCATGATCAACAATCCCCAGCAGTGATTTGAGATTGCTGAAGGTCTTCTCACAAAATTCTTTAGTGAAGATATCAGCTACTTGTTCTGAAGATGAACATAAGAGTAGGTGAATGGTGCCATCATGCACAAGCTCTCTGATGTAGTGCATATGGATCTCAATGTGTTTGGTTCTCTGCTTCTGAATTAGATCTTTGCAGATTCGAATGGTACTCTGGTTATCATAATAGATTCTAGTTGAGTACTCTGATTCAAAGCCACACTCTCCAAGTAATCCCTGCAACCATAAACATTGAGTTGTTGCATTAACAACTCCTCTATACTCTGCTTCTGTAGATGAGAGTGCAATGGCACTCTGTTTCTTGCTTGACCAGCTGATTGGCCCTTCTACAAGAATGAACACATATCCTGATGTGGAATTTCTATCTGTGCTATCAACTGCCCAATCACTGTCAGTAAATCCAATCAAATCAAGATCAGATTTTACTTTGTAGAAGATCCCATGTGTCCTTATTCCCTGAACAAAGTTAAGGATCCTTTTGGCTAATTTGCAATGGATCTCATGAGACTGATCCATGTATCTAGAAGCCACACTTACTGCATAAGAAATATCAGGTCTAGTATGTGTCAGATACAACAAGCATCCAATCAATTGCCTATACAGTGTATTGTTTACCATAGGTGAAGAATCAGCTTCTTCCAGCTTCACTCCTGAAAGGAAAGGAGTTTTGCTTGCTTTGCAATCCTTCATTCTGAATTTGTTCAGCAAATCCAAGGCATACTTGGACTGGTGCACCTTGATTCCAGCTTTGGCTTGAGCAATCTCAAGCCCCAAGAATTGGCTTAAGAGCCCCAAATATGTCATGGAGAAGGCTTGGTTCATTGCACCCTTTAAGGAAGCAATCTCATCTTTTGAGCTTCCTGTAATGAGGAGGTCATCAACATATAACACAATTATCATTAATGAACCATTAATTAACTTCAAATAGACATTTGGATCTGATTTGCACCGAACAAAATTCAGTGATAGCAAGAAGCTATCGATCTTGGCATACCAAGCCCTAGGGGCTTGCTTTAGCCCATACAATGACTTTCTCAACCTGCACACAAGAGAAGGGTTAGTAGAAAAACCTTGAGGCTGCTGCATATATATCTCTTCAGTGAGATCTCCATTCAGGAAGGCACATTTTACATCCATGTGATGTACCTCCCATTGTTTTGAGGCTGCAATGGCTAAGGCTAGCCTGATGGAATCCATCTTTGCCACTGGGGCAAAGGTTTCATTGTAATCTATCCCATGAACCTATGAGTAGCGCTTGGATACCAATCTGGCCTTGTACTTCAGTGGTGAACCATCAACAACAAATTTGGTCTTGTAGACCCACTTACACTGAACTAACTTCCTCCCTGGGGGATGATCCACTAGCTCCCATGTGTTGCTCTTCTGGAGTGAGATGAACTCTTCCTTCATGGCTGGTTGCCATATTGGATCTCCTGCTACTTATTCATATGTTTGAGGATCAGATTCCACCATCAAATAGAATTTTTCAGCAAACATAGGATCCTTCATGCACAGACCACTCTCAAATTGAGATCTAGTCCTCCTTGGGTCATTGGGATCCCCAGCTAGCTCTCCTGCTGCATATAGTGTCTTGGATGCCTATTTTGTCCTTGTAGGGCTGTTAGGGTCTGCAGTAAACTCATCACTATCATAAATATCAGAATCATCATGTTCAACAAACTCTTCACTTACTTTCAGAGGTTCAGGTGGTGAAGAGGCTTCTCCAACTTCCACTGATGCAAGGGGTTCTTCTTGAAACTGAACACACCTTTCAATAAATGCTTTGTTTGTGCTCAAATTTATCAGCTTGTACCCTTTTGAATCTTTAGAGTACCCAAAAAATAGACACTCTTGGCTTTGGGGCTGCAAAGGCTTCCTCTTTTCTGTTGGAATTCTAGCCCAAGCCCTTGAGCCAAAAATCCTGAAATGGGTCACATCTGGCTTGTGCCCACTCCATGCTTCAAAAGGAGTCATACCTTCAAGCTGTTTATGAGGCACCCTATTCAGGATATAGGTTGCACAGTTTATAGCTTTGGCCCAGTACTTTGGTGGCAAAGTTTTGGCCTCCATCATGCATGTTTCCATCTCCTTCAGTGATATGTTCTTCCTCTCAGCAACACCATTCTGCTGTGGTGTTTAAGGGATAGAATGCTGCATTTGAATACCTGCATCTGCACAATAATTAATAAACTCAGACTTGACATACTCACCACCATTGTCAGATCTGAGGACCTTGAGTTTCCTCCCAGACTGGTTTTCAGCCAAAGCCTTAAAGACTTTGAAGAGGCCAAAAACTTCAGACTTGTGTTTCAGGAAGTAAACCTAGCAATACTTGGAAAAGTAATCTATGAAAGTCAATGCATATTTGGCCTGACTCACGGACATATGAGGGAATGGTCCAGCAACATCACTGTGGATCAGCTCGAGGGGTTCACAGGTTCTCTCATGACTAGCTCTCTCAAATTTGTGCTCTGGGTGTTTTCCTAGGATACAACCTTGGCAGAATCCTTTGGAAAATTTTATCTTGGGTAACCCTATGACCATCTCTTTTTCACTAAGATCAGAAATATACTTGTAATTTAGGTGGCCAAATATTTCATGCCAAATCTTGCTTGCTTCATTAACATGAATCAGAAGAGCAGAGGGGTTTGAGTAGGGTAGGAAGTGTGAGAACATGTATACCTTTTGAGCATGATTTGAAACTCCTTTAGCTATGACTTTACCACTTGAGATCTCTGTGATCTCAAGTTCATCAGGGGAGAATATGACTTTCTTTGGAGACTCAGTGTGAGTCATCTGGTACACTGACAAGAGGTTGGAGGCAAGACCAGGCACATACAACACATTGTTGAACTGAGCATGATCAAGTTCAATCCTCCCTTTGCCCAAAATTTCAGTGAGAGAGTCATCTCCCAGTACTATAGGTGGTCCTTTCGACATGTCAAGTGAGGAGAGTGCCTCCTTGGTCGAAACCATGTGTCTTGAAGCTCCAGAATTGATGATGAAACTAGGTGAGCTTGATGTGCCAGCAACCAATGCATGAACTCTCTCTCTGTCTTCTGAACTTGATCCTCCTTCTCTCTTCTTTGAGCTGTCTGGAAGGGAGATGCCATTATTCTCTAGGAGTTGGGTTAGCATGTTTATTTGCTTCTTCATAGAAGAGCTTTCAGTGTGATTTCCCTTATTGCAGTATGCGCACTTGCTCATTTCTCCTTTATTCTTCTTCTTCTGGTAGTTCTTCTTGGAACCTTGTGGCTCCTCCGAAGACTTGTTCTTGTCTCTCTTTTGCTCAGGTGGATTTTTAGCTTTCTTTTGCTTTTTTAATCCACCTTCGAATCTCCAGCAATTAGAGCTTGATCTTTGGATGGTTTGATGGTGCCCATCATCACCAGCTTGTCCTGTTCTTATGTGAGAGATTCCATGATGTCTGCAAGGCTAGGCATATTCCAGGTTCGAGCTGTCAGTTTTGTGGCATAGAAGGTCGAAACAAACACTGAATAGTCAAGGCCAAGCTTTGAGAGAATGGCCAAGACCAGATAATCATCCTTCTTTTCGATCCCACACTGTTTCAGCTGCAAAACAAGTGCTTTGAACTTGGAGAAATAGAGTTGCAGTGATTCAAAGCTATTTGGACTCAGGGAAATCAGCTCATTTTCGATTTGATGTCCCCTCATATCATTTGTATTTCCAAAAATATCAGTAAGCTTCTCCTATACTTCATTCGGTGATGTCAATCCATCAAGATGGAAAAGGAGGTCTTTGGAAATACTCAGACATAGGAGACCATAGGCCTCATCCCTCCTATTTTGCCATTTTATCTTCTCTGCAGCTGCATTGGGATATGATTCTGTTGCCATAGTCACCTTGTAGAGGCCTTTCGCTCTCAACAATATCTCCATCTCTGCTTTCCTTTCAAAGAAATTGAAGGGAGTCAAGATGATCTTCTGAGATTGATCCATAGCTTAGAAATCTATCCCGGCTGTCAGTAGAAGGCTCCCAGTCCCTGATGTCGAACCTGCAAAACAATTTTGGAGGAGAGAAATCGATATACAATGGCTCTAATACCATGTGGAAATTGAACCCAGTGATAGATTAATTTTACTCACAACAATTAACAATTGATCATGCAAAATCACTCACAAAAGAGACTGAATAATGAGCTGAACACTAAATTGTATTGAATAAGTGTACAATAGCCAACCCTATAATAAAATAGGCTACTGTATTAAATAATTACATCAGGGATTCGAATGCATGAGTAGCAATTCGAATCTAGCATAAAGCAGGCTTACTAAAATTAAGCAAATCCCCCATAGGTGTAAAAAACTGATCCCAAATCTGTCATGGAGCTCACGAATTAGAAAAAAGGATTAGGAAAGCTAAAGAGTGATGGAATGACGACTCATACATTCTTTTCCATGGAGAAAAGAGTGGAGGATGTAGAGGACAAAAAACTAGTTCACCTCACCTAGTCAAACTTTCCCAATTGCCTTAAAGCACTGAAAAAGCAGGCAATAAAGAAGAAAAAAGCAGAAGGGCACCTAGGAGACCAGGAATAAAGTAGAATTGATTCCTTGAGGTTTCCCATGCACTACATGAGTCAAATAAGGCAAGTTTGACCACTATGGATAGGTAAATGACAACTTGCATAAGGTGGGACACATGAACTAGGCTAATAAGACACAAATAATTAAATTAATGTCTAAGGTGGTAAACTATGGGTTGATTATTCTAACAATATTGGCGTTCTTTTTTTTATGTTTAAATGTCTCATTTTACTTATTTTCTTTGCGTACTTAGTATTTTGTTTTGTTTCATTGTTAAGTTTGCATTAGATTTATTTACAAAGTTAGTTTTGTTGTTTGCATGTTAGCTAGTTTCCATTGTTAAGTTTAATTATTAGA
Organism: Pseudotsuga menziesii; assembly: GCA_001517045.1. NCBI lineage: Eukaryota > Viridiplantae > Streptophyta > Pinopsida > Pinales > Pinaceae > Pseudotsuga > Pseudotsuga menziesii. Next base: position 363,130 of record LPNX010490269.1, on the reverse strand, counting down.
TCTAATCTTTGATACTAGACTTACATTGCTTGTCAAGTTTCTATTTTATACTTAGTTTAGATCTCATATTTTATTTTGACCAATGATAAGGGATTCCTTGAGTTGGATCGTTTGTGTAGGAATTTTGGAGGAGAAAAGAGCTTGAAAAGCTTTGAAACATAAAGATCTAAACCAAGAAGAAAGTGAAGAAACCATAAGGATGATCCAAACCAAAATTCATTGATTAGCCATTATCCTAAATTTTCGTTATTCCCATGTTGAGAAGCTTTCCTTAGCTACCGTACATGCAGTTCAAGGGTTGAGACATTATATTCTCCTTCACCAGACCTTGGTTGTAGCCCACATCAATCCATTTCAATTTGTCCTCACTCGAAGGATGATTGGGTGAAAATATAATTAATGGATTGTCATATTGCAAGAATTTGATCTCGAGTTTGTTTGAACAAAATCGAAGAAATTTTTAATTTTTGCGGAGCTTATATTGGATTTCCCAAGCGAGGCGGAGGAGTTGGTTTGTGAAAATACGTTTATCGATGAGCACATATTCTTAATCTCAACTTTAGACCCATGGTACAGGGATATCATTATATATTTACAAACATTGAAGGTCCCTACTCACCTCTCATGAGATGAACGATGATGGTTACATCACGTGTCTAAGAATTACCTCATAGTGGATAACACTTTGTACCACCATTGAGTAGATTCCATTTTACGACATTGTTTAACTCATGAAGAGGCTGAGGTAGTGCTGAATGATTGCCACAGAGGGGCGTGTGGTGGTCATCTATATGGCCTTTCTACAACCCAAAAAATCTTAAGAGCGGGTTATTTTTGGCCATCGATCTTTAAGGATTGTGTAGATGCGGTCAAGAGCTGCCACCCTTGCCAGGTGTTTGCATGTAATATGTGCTTGAAACCTACCGCGTTACATCCCATTGTCATTGTCGGTCCCTTCACTAAGCGGGGGCTATATTTTATGGATTGCAACCGAGCTTTATCTGGGGGGCATCATCATATCATAGTGCATGTTAACTACTTCACGAAATGGGCTGAGGCTATGCCTACAGTTAAATCCAATGGTGAGACAATCGCACACTTCGTATTCAACTAGATTATTACTTGGTTCAGGATTCCGAAAGAGTTGGTCACTGACCATGGCTCGCACTTTCAGAATCGTATGATGGAAGAGTTGGCATCAAAGTTAGGGTATAAACAAGAGCATTCCTCTTCTTACTACGCTCAAGTAAATGGACAGGTAGAAGCAGTGAAGAAAATAACTCAAATCCATTCTCCAACGAACCATCGCACAAAGCAAGAATAATTGGCACATTATGTTATATCCTGCTTTGTGGACTTATAGAACCATTGTTAAGACTGCCACGGGTTTTTGTCCATATCAACTTGTACATGGAGTGGAGTTGGTATTGTTGGTTGAGTGCGAGATTCCTTCTTTGAATCTAGCCATATAGCTCTTACTAGACACTTCCCCATTGCAGGAGCGTTTGGTCCACCTTGAGTAACTTGATGAGCAGCGTCGAGATGCCTTGGTGGCTCTAGAAGTAAATAAGCGTTGCATAAAGGTCCAGTACGATAAGTCTGTATGTCCAAGGAGGTTTAGTGAGGGAGACTTGGTCCTTTTGTGGGATCAACCGAAAGAACCCTTGGGGTCAGGAAAGTTTAACCCCAAGTGGCGTGGTCCTTACGTCGTCAAACGTGGGTTAGAGAAGGGCACTTATGAGTTAGTGGATTATGAGGGAATGTCCTTGGCGGAGCCTAGAAATGGGCTCTATCTAAAAAATTACTATGCATGATTTTCATCCAAGGCTGGTTATTGTATATTATTGTATAGTTTTGTATAGGTAGGTCTTTTTCTTATGGTGATCGGGTTTGAGATTAGTTTCCATTTCTTTTGGCAGATGTTAATGGAACCTTCCACCTTCATAGGATTCACGGATGGTGTGATCCATCACACTCAACACTCACCCTCTACTGCTTGGGTGATTTATACTCCTATGGGTCAGGTATTGTCTTTAGGAGGCGTATGTTTACGGCCATCTTCAAACAATGTTACTGAATATAGTGCCGTCATTGAGCTTCTATGGGATGCCATTTTACATGGCGTTCTCTCTCTTGAGGTACGTCTTGATTCAGAGTTAGTAGTGTCACAGCTTAATGGTTTGTACCATGTTAGAGATCCAACATTATTAATAATATTCTTACGTGTGATATTATTAGAACGAAAATTTGACAATATAACATACAGACATGTTGCAAGAATTAATAATCAAGTTGCTGACTCATATGCTAACTACGTGTTAGATTGACATTTGTTTCATACACAATGAGCTCATCACAAACATAAATTTTTACACATGTAAATAAACAAACCAATCATCATAAAAGTTTTTATAAACATCCAAAATGTGGTAATACATAGTGTCATGATACAAAAATGGGGCTCTCAAGCCACCAAAATATAATACACGGTAATACAAAATGTATCACTCCAAGGTATCTAAGCCTGTGGAGGAGGAGCGGGCTTGTGATCATGGAATGTCACTACGGCTCTAGTTAGCCGTCGAAATAGCCGCACCCATGCTCGTGGTACACCCACCACCCGGCGTTGCCTCGCCTCAGGAAAGTCCTCGACTTGCACCATGGTTACTTTGTGTGTTAGTCTCACGAAGTTGGTATGAATGTTTTGGAGCATCCGCTCTGCATCCACACCTGTGACATCGTCTCCTCTTCCCCTCCATCTATGATGAGGGAATCCTTCAGGCCGCCATGGTCCCACATATGCATACACATGGTACATGTCACTATGTATTGTCACCCAAAAACATGTCTTTTGATTCCACATAATTAAAAAACACAAAAAAATTAAATAATTCAAAAATTTTAAAAAGAGGGTCGAGATTCGTTACCTATGTTACCGTATGTCGATCCTGGTGGTAGCGGCATGTCTGGGTATCCTTGGAAATATATCCCCGCATAGGGGTAGTCATCAATGGAAACTATCTGTCATCGCCACCATAGAAATAAATTAGCTTGATAGGGGTTGGACACCCTACCTCCACCCAGTTTGTGCATCGCATCCGCCCAATGCCGTTGGGCCGGATCTCGAACCCCGTGTAGAGGAACGTCAACTCTAGGGCTCAATCCTAGAACACGCTCGAAGAAAAACGTGCTCAGTATACTGCTGAAACCAAAGTTTCGCACTCTGCCCATATTATACTCACTAAGTGGGTGTTTCATGTTGCCCAGTAGCGCAGTGCTCCAATTGTATACCATGGGTCTCATGCACTCCACTGCATAGAACATCAGTGGCCATGAGGCCTGGTGGAGTGAAGCCAAGCCTGCTATCCTGCCCAGTGTCAGTAGGATGGCCTTTAGGCCCAGCACCTGTATGGATTTAGTTGGGATCTGACTCCCCTCCTTCTCCATGTCTGGATAGCAGTACACCACAATGTACGCATCTATAGTCAGGCCACCTCTGGGCCTGCGAGAACGTAGGTTCTCCACTTCCCCCCGTCGGGAAAGTCCAGTAATAAAGTATATGTCCTCCACTTCTATGGTGAGGGAAATCCCCTCTATTTGGAACGACTCTGAGTCTGGATCCCAGTAGTCCACTAACATCTGCAATAGTCCTAGTTTGGCCCTTAAGCCACCAAGACACCAAAATTTGTAGAGCCCACATGCACGTAACGCTTGTTGAGCCATTAGATCTACCCTTACTGCCTCTTCTACATCACCATGTTCACGTTTTCTCCATTCTAGGACCATCCTGCACAAAAGAATTGAATTTTGTCCATTAGAATACTTAAAAAACATTGACAGTGTCCGCATACACGAATGTTTGCCAAACAACCACGTATGTACGTGGTTGTGAGGGCATTTTCCGCGTATATCCAACCCTATACGCGGAAAAACCCTCAATTTCTGTGTGGGCCATGGCGCCTATCTTAGAATGGCCTAGAATGCTAAATACACCATGGAATTTGACAAAATTTGCATCAAAATGAAAGAGTAGAGCATGGGTAAGTACCTAGAAAAAACGGTAGTGGATTCTGCTAGCTGGATCTCTTGGAATTCGCTATTGAAGTTTTGAGCTCAAATGGGTAAAAATTTCCAATGTTTTATAATGTTTTGACTTTTTTACTATTTATAGAATTTTTGAAAATTTTTGAAAAATTTTGCCCCCTTTCCTATAGTCTGGACCATTTCTAATCCTTTTGGACCATTTTTTGACTAATTTATGATGTAGGAGACCTTTTTGAGTGTCATTTCAGCCATTGGATTGACCCGTTTGTGTCGATTTCAGGTATCATGTCTAAATTGGCATATATGTTAGGTTTCATCACCGTTTGCATTTTTCATGACCTTATGACCGTTTCATTATAGCCTTAGGTACGAACCCACTCTATTATGTCACAGAACCTTCTTGCTATTTTAGAAGTGGCATGATAGGAGCGGTAGAGCTTGACCTTACATTGGTACCCTAGTTAGCACCTTATTTGCATTTGGTGCCCATGCTGACATTTTTTCCCTTAGGGTGTGGGAGTCCATTGTATAGTATTTCCATGACATTTTGCAAGAGCCTCATACTCCTCTTGATCTTTTGCTAGCCTATTTCCCTCAGGACTCCCTTGTGTTAAGTTGTAATTGCATTATCATGAGCTTTGCCTGCCTTATTGAGCCTTACGTTGGCTTCCCTGACATTGAGTTTCATCCATATAGCCCGAGCTTGTCTCATGTCTAGCCATGTAGATCCAGTTTATATATCCTTTGCAACTTGATTCCGTATTTTTACCAGGAGGGGATTTTCCCCCGAGTGTCGCTATCCTACACATGTATCCTTGCATTGAGCATAGGTATGTTCCACTGCTTGGAACTAGTTTGTTTTCCCATATGACACTCGTCTCCTCCTAGTCTGTAACTATAAAGCAGTTTTATTCTTTTTCAAGCTTTTTAAATATTTGAAAAAGTCCAAAAAAATCAAAAGACCAAAAAGCTAGACAAGGAAAGATGCTATCTTTTGGCAACTGTCGAGTCATGTCGCCTTCGAACAGAGCACTGTATATCACATCCGTTGGTTGGGTTTATAGTTTCACTTTAGGAGTTTTACTCATTTATCTGAGTTTATCTCCACCGACTAGTTAAGCTTCCAATCCCCATGGAGCCTCTGTCAATGCCTCCTGTGTCGTAGAGATGTCCCAGTTTTTTATATCGAGTCTATGCTACCTTTATTTAGTCACCATTCTCTGTTATTCTCTTGTTCGAAGGAAGTTGAAACCTGAGTCGGCCATTCCTCAGTTATCTTGACTTTGCATGTCAGCCATTCCCGATACAGTTACTCGTTCATGCACATTATGATTGATTTCTTCCACATTATACAGCTTTGCTGAGTACCTCATGTTGGATGATGGGGGATTCCTTAATGCCCTCCTTCCAGCGGATTTCATCCCATCGACTTCAAATCATTTATTCTGGGATTGGAATCTAGAGTCATTTTTTAGTGCCTTGAGACTTGCAGTCATTAGTGGCAGTTTTTCTTGCCATCGATAATTTTCGGGAATACATCAATGTCCCATGATCGATGGATTTTCTCAAGTGTTCAACCTCAACACATTTATTCATACTTGTTAGTTTTCACTCTAGTACCTTGATTCCCATTTTCATTATTGGTGAGTGATCTCGCATCTGTTAACGGTATCATCAATGACCGGTAATCAGACAATGGACTACTATGTTCGACCTCGACACCTCTATTGACATATTAGGACATGTACTCATAGCGGTTTGTGTAGAAGACCTTCCAGATTGGTGGAATCTCTTACATGCTACCTCCTTGATCATGCCAATGTTCATGACATTCTAGCTCTCGTGACTTGATTCCAGTATATGTCAAACATTTCCAGCTATTATGGAGATCTTGATCCATTGTATATCTTCAGCCATTATGGAGATCATGATCCTTTGTATATCTTCATCATGGAGATTCTGATCTATGTATATTGTACGTGGCGATGACCACTTATGTGATATTTTGTATCATGCCTATTCATGGCCATTGTACTCTTATGTATCCGGGACTACTATATGTATTTGCAATTATGTATAGAGTTGTATCATTGTACTATGCTGATTGGGTGGCTGGTCTTCCATTTAGGATCCTTCATCACTCCACTTCTGCGATGGAATTATAATGTATTTCAGCCATCGTATGACCCCTCTGACCTCACACATTAGGGGGCATCTGTTATAGCTGATTTTACCACTCCAGGTGAATCACACTTGTATGGCCTTCCCCTGTCCCTCTGCAGACTCCTTAGTCCCCTTGGACCATTTTTTGTCCTTTGATGTATCCTAGACCATTCCTATAAACATGTGAAAATTGATACACGTGACTTTTAAACCCCTAATGGCGTATATACGTGGGTTTGACCCCTAAAACCGCGTACATCAGGATGTGTACAAAATCCAAATCCTTTTGGAGTTTTCCTTGACATGGATCCAACTCACTTGACTCCTGGCCTTCCATATTCCTTGAGATCGCTCGAATTTGACCTTTCATTACCCCTTTGAAAAGTTATATAAGGAACTCTTGGGATACATTGAAGGCATAAGAGAATTGAGAGCAAAGAAACTATAGTCCGTTGTTGCAGGAACTTGTGCTTGAGTCTGCATCCCTTTGTCCCTTGGAGCACTTTTGTGCTATTACCAAGCTTGCCTTTTGTTTGTGATATTGCTATCGACAGATGGAGGATTGACGTGGTGGAGGCCCAAGTGGGAGATTCAGTTTCTCCGATTCACAGATGTGCCGACAGAGGCTGTATCCATTGTAATCTCTAAATTTGTATTAATAGAAATATCTTTTCCTGTCCAATAATCTATGTTTGAATGAATATTTTATCCATGGATGATTTCAAATGCTTATACATTGTTGATTATGTATGCTAGAATAGATCTAACACCAATATATATAGTATGCTTGTATTGTTTACTTGTTTTTGAGGAAGTGATTAATCAATTCAAGCTGAAGTTGGAAAGCTCAACGGGGATCTACTTCAACAGTTTGGAATAAGGTATGAAGTCTGATCCTTTAGTGTTAGATTTTTGATTTCTATTGCATATTGGAAATGATTGATTTCTGGAGTCAAGCTATCTGTTGTGGTACCCCAAGCCATAGGAATTTCTCTCCGTAACATTTACTTAGTTCTCATGAACTAATGCATGATGTATTAGTGGTTATTGCAAGTGTTATGTTGTTAAGACTATGTTACATGTGCATGAAAGAAAATTGGGACAAGACCTAGCACCTAGAATATTTCTAAACCCTAAACACTAAGGGGTTGAGTTGCTTGCTATAAAAACTTAACCAAATTAGACAAGGGAAAAAAATATACCACAAGATATTTAGGGTGGGAATAGAAAGGCCCAAGTTACTGTACCACTAGATATCATAGCCTACATTGGGTTTATCAAGAATTTCCACCTTCCTACGATCCCTCGACTTCTTGTTCATTATGTGGTCTACTAATTCTGAATTTCCCCACGAAATTCAATTTCCTTGCCTCATAAATTGGGATTCTCTACCTATTTTTTTACTTTTGACCCCCTCAAATTCACCCCATGGTTGATGTCTATGCATCCCCCACTGTATTTCACAATCTGCATGAAGTTTTGGACCTTTTGAACACTTAAAACTTTGTTTTTTCTCTAGATATGATTTATGTTCTTCTTACTACCGTGAGTGCATAGGAAAATTGGAATAAAATTAACCAACAATGGAATGGGGATGAAGGTATACAAATCCCATTTAATGGAATTGACTTCTTTCTTAAAAAAATGATCCCATACTCAACCATATGAATTTGTGGATTCCGTCCATGCTCCATTAAAATCCTGAATTGATTTTTGAATAGTTTTCTTACAATAGAATTTAAGATCAGTAAGGAATTCCATAGGGGTGGTTCCTTAACATTTATGGAAAATGGATGCTCAAGATTACACTAAGAAATATATGTTTTAATTCCCCACGCCCCTCTCCTATCCTTAGTGGATAATATAGCTCTTCTTTTTGTGGCCACTAATGGCATTTGAACACTGGAGATATTGTTAGTTTCCTAGATAAATATCTCTTGATATGTCCAAAACAATTTTCGACCTCAAGACATTTTTTAATATAACTTTTCTTAATTTCCATAGTGTGGTTATCCTTTCCCAATGCATTCTCACTGCTATTTCCATGGTGTCTCTATATCAGATTATAATTGACAAACCCAACATGCCAACTTCAATGTTCTCAAGCTCCAATACTCCATTGAATCTCTCATGATTCTCCAATCTTAAAATTTCCTTGTCTTCTCCACACCATCGTTGCCCTTGGTTTGGAAGCTTTCCCAAACTTCATTCCCTTTTGTAGCTCTGTCGAGCTACCCCCAATGTTACTTCTCCATCAAGCTTGCAGACTTCTTTCTAGAGTGCCTATGGGACCTTCTCCATAGCACCTGTGGACCCCTTCTCTGCAAAACCCCGTGACCTCTTCTCCTTTATACCCACAAAATAATATCCACAACTCCTTAATGAAGGAGTTGTGCTTCACTTGCAGACCTTCCTTCACTACACCCATGGATTCTTCTGTACAACACCCCACAACCTTATTCTTTTTTGTTCTTGAAGAAACGTCTCACCAAATCCCCACATACTTTTATTCGTATTATCCCCGTGGACCTCTGCTCCATCGCACCCACATAACTTTCATCAGTTGTTTCATGTACCTTCATTCAGAACACCTTCACACCTTTCTCTACAACAATTGACATACTTATTCTTTGTTGTGTTTGTGGACCCATCTCCATGGCTCCCCATGGGATTCTATTCATGGCACCCCTACAGAGATCTTTTCCACGACACCCGTAGTTTCTGGACATAAGCTACCAACATGTTCTTCTAGTGTAGTTGGTCCATTTCATACCTCCCCCTCTTCGCCCCATGTCATAGGTGGGGTCCACCTCAAATTTCCCAAATTTTTGGAATTTGGTAATTGCACAACTTTTCACTTTTGCACTTTTTCCTATAAGTTTTTTAGCAAAAATGGATATCTTTTCACGTAAGTATTTTTGGAAAAATTTCATCTAACAAAATTGTTTTATCTCATAAGTATGTAAAATGTAGAATTAAAAAAAAATTATGGGTTTTAAATATAGGTAACTTTACCTCCAACAAGCTTTGTGAAATCCTCAAAGAGCTTCAAAATAGCGGTTTTTAGGGCCTTCTTTTGCACCTTGGCTTAACACCTAATGGAATTTTGATCCAGGATTCCAAAATTATTTGCATGCCTATTCAACAATGTAATGTCCCTAAAATCCACAGATAAAAAAAAATAAAAATTGGTAGGGTCAATATCACTGTTCGGAATTGTAAAAAAAGAATAGGAAACAATACCTATGTTCATGTTCTGTTTTTCTTCTCGTATCTTATTACCTAGTTTTCCAATTGCGATGATGTTTATTATCGTTCATTTATATATTGTTGTACTTGTATATTGATGTCTTTTATTTGGTTTAATGATGTTATGATATTGCATATTTATTTTGGATGCTTATTACGCTACGTAGTCTTTATTTACTAAATGATGAGGCTAACTTACCTCTGTATCTAAAGGGGAGGAGTGGCTAGATTTTACCTAACGACTCACTCGGAAAGGTAAGGAAATTCTACGATTTGGGCTTACTTAGTTCTCATGAACTAATTCATGATGTAGTCATGGTTATTGTAGGTGTTATGTTGCTAAGCCTATGCTACATGTGCGTAAAAGAAAAAGGGGACAAGACCTAGCACCTAGAAGATTTCTAAACACTAAACACTAGGAGGTTGAGTTGCTTGGTATAAAAAATTAACCAAATTAGACAAGGGAAAAAAATATACCACTAGATATTTAGGGTGGGCATAAAAAGGCCCAAGTTACTATACCACTAGATATCTTGGCCTACATTGGGTTTATCAAGAATTTCCACGCTCCTATGATCCCTCGACTTCTTGTTCATTATGTTTTCTACTAATTATGAATTTCCCAAGAAACTCAATTTCCTTTCCTCGCAAATTGGAATTCTCTACATATTTTTGGAATTTTGACACCCTCAAATTCACCCCAGGTTTGATGTCTATGGATCCCCCACTATATCAAACAATCTACATGAAGTTTTCATCCTTTTGTACACTTAAAACTTTGTTTTTTCTCTACATTTGATTTATGTTCTTCTTACTCCTGTGAGTGCATAGGAAAATTGGAATAAAATTGACCAACAATGGAATGGGGATGAAGGTAAACAAATTCCCTTTAATGGAATTGACTTTTCGCTTAAAAGAATGATCCCATACTCAACCATATGAATTTATGGATTCCGACCATGCTCCATTAAAACCTTGAATTGATTTCTCAATACTTTTCTTACAACAGAATTAAAGATCAATAAGGAATTCCATAGGGCTGGTTGTTTAACATTTATGGAAAATGGATTCTCAAAATTTCACTAAGAAATATAGGTTTTAATTCCCCACGCCCCTCTCCTATCCTTAGCAGATAAGATAGCTCTTATTTTTGAGGCCACTAATGGAATTTGAACACTGCAGAGATTGTTAGTTTCCTAGCTAAATTTCTCCTAATATGTCCAAAACAATTTTTGACCTCAATAAATTTTTTAATATAAGTTTTCTTAATTTATATCGTGCGGTTAGCCTTTTCCAATTCATTCTCATTGTTACGTCCATGGTGTCTCTATATGGGATTATAATTGACAAACCCAACATTCCAACTTCAATGCTCTCAAGCTCCAATACTCCATCTAATCTCTCGTGATTCTCCAATCTCAAAATATCGTTGTCTTCTACACACCATCCTTCTCGTTGGTTTGGAAGCTTTTCCAAACTTCATTCCCTTTTGTGACTCTTTCGAGTGATCCCCAATGTTGCTTCTCCATCAATCTTGCAGACTTATTTCTGGAGTGCCTATGGGCCCTTCTTCATAGCACCCGTCGACCCCTTCTCTGCAAAAACCCATGACCTCTTCTCCTTTACGCCCGTAGACGCATATCCACAACTCATCAATGAAGGATTTGTGCTTCACTTGCAGACCTTCCTTCACTACACATGTGGACTCTTCTCTACAACACCCCACAACCTTATTCTTTGTTCTACCCAAAGACACATCTCTCCAACTACCCACATAATTTTCTTCATAGCATCCCCATTGACCTCTGCCTCATGGAACCCACATAAATTTCATCAGTTATGTCATGTACCTTCCTTCACAACACCTTCACACCCTTCTCTGCGGCATTTGTGGACCCATCTCCATGGTTCCCCATGGGATTCTCTTTCTGACATCCCTACAGACCTCTTTTCCACGACACCCGTAGATTTTGGACATAAGCTACCCACATGTTCTTCTAGTGTAGTTGGTCCATTTCATACCTCCCCCTCTTGGCCCTATGTCACAGGTGGGGTCCACCTCAAATTTCCCAAATTTTTGTAATTTGGTAATTGTACAACTTTTCACTTTTGCACGTTTTCCTATAAGTTTTTAAGCAAAACTGGATATCTTTTCAACTAAGTATTTTTGGAAAAATTACGTGTAACAAAATTGTTTTATTTAATAAGTATGTAAAATGTAGAATTAAAAAAAAATTATGGTTTTTAAATAAAGGTCACTTTAGCTCCAACAAGCTTTCTAAAATCTTGAAAGTGCTTAAAAATAGTGGTTTTTAGGGCCTTATTTCGCACCTTGGCTTAACACCTATTGGAATTTCGATCCAAGATTCAAAAATTATTTGCATGCCCATTCAACAATGTAATGTCCCTAAAATCTATATAACAAAAAAAATGGTAGGGTCAATATCACTACTAAGATCTAAGGGACATCTTATTCTTAACTTCGAAATTGTAAAAAAATAATAGGAAACAATACCTATGTTCATGTTTTGTCTTTCTTCTTGTATATTATTACCTAGTTTTCAATTGCGATGATGTTTATTGTCGTTCATTTATATATTGTTGTACTTGTATATTGATGTCTTTTATTTGGTTTAATGATGTTATGGTATTGCTTATTTATTTTGGATGCTTATTATGCTACATAGTCTTTATTTACTCGATGACCAAGCTAACTTACCTCTATATCTAAAGGGGAGGAGTGGCTGGATTTTACCTAACGACTCACTCAGAAAGGTAAGAAAATCCTATGATTTGGGCTTACTTAATTCTCATGAACTAATGCATGATGTATCTATGGTTATTGAAGGTGTTATGTCGCTAAGTCTATGTTGCATGTTCGTAAAAGAAAAAGGGGACAAGACCTAGCACCTAGAATATTTCTAAACCGTAAACAATAAGGGGTTGAGTTGTTTGGTATAAACACCTAACCAAATTAGACAAGGGAAAAAACTATACCACTAGATATTTAGGGTGCGCATAGAAAGGCCCAAGTTACTATACCACTAGATATCTTGGCCTGCGTTGGGTTTATCAAGAATTTCACGTTCCTAAGATCCTTCGACTTCTTGTTCATTATGTGGTCTACTAATTATTAATTTCCCCATGAAATTCAATTTCCTTGCCTCAGAAATTGGGATTCTCTACATATTTTTGACTTTTGACACCCTCAAATTCACCCCAAGTTTGATGTCTATGGATCCCCTAGTGTATTTCAAAATGTGCATGAAGTTTTGGGCCTTTTGTACACTTAAAACTTAGTTTTTTCTCTAGATACGATTTATGCTCTTCTTACTACCGTGAGTGCATAGGAAAATTGCAATAAAATTGACCAACAATGGAATGGGGATGAA
>LPNX010490269.1:226368-349066 GCA_001517045.1 Pseudotsuga menziesii | reverse complement strand
AGTTAGGTCACATAATAATTTCAGAAGAATATATGAACAGTAACAGTAATAGTAATTCAGAGTGCTCAATTTGCCATGAGCCATACCGAATAGGCGAGGAGGCATGTGCAATGGAATGCGGCCACATGCACCACCAAATTTGCTTATTTGAATGGCTGGAAAATCATCGTACCTGTCCACTCTGTCGATTCGAATTGCCTTGACATACACATTCGCCAAACACTTTGTTTGGTTTGAGTCTTCCTCTTGCTTCTCAACTCCATTCCATTCATTGTGTGTTCATTTCATTTTCAAAACGTTATGTGTTCATTTCCATTTGCAATGTTTTTAGGTCAAGAGCAAATTATTGAAAATAATTTAGCTTAGCTTACACATTGGACATACCCTTTTTTGGGGGTTCATTCTTCTTCTTGCATCTCAACTACATAGCTTCTTGATTCATTATTTGTAAATGAAATTTATTGTTGCATGTGTTCGTTTCCATTTGCAATGTTTTTAGTTAAACTCAAAACATTAAAATATTTTAAAAGATACTTGTCTCATTGTTATTTTATTGCAAGAAACAATGTGATTGGATAGGCATCCAATTGAAGTACTCGCTTGTTTCTTGGTTGAGAATTTTGTGCCTCAAGTTCGAATGGACTTTCTGATTGTTTGGGTGGAATCTTTGTTTTGCAAGTTTAAAGCCTTACATAACTGAAGTTTAAAGCCTTATAGCTTCTTGTTTCATTATTTGTAGATGAAATTTATCGTTGCATGTGTTCATTTCTATTCGCAATGTTTTTAGTTAAACTCGAAACATTAAAATATTTTAAAAGATACGTGTTTCATTGTTATTTTATTGCAAGAAACAATGTTCTTGGATAGGCATCCAATTGAGGTACTCGTGAAACTATTGCTTGGTTGGGAATTTTGTGCCTTTAGTTCGAACGGAATTTTTGACAATTTGTTGTTTGGGTGGAATCCTTAGTTTGCAAGTTTAAAGCCTTATAGAACTGAAGTTTAAATCTTTATAGAACTGATTGGATAATATTGTTGTAGGGGTGCTTTAATAAATTTGATTAGTCATTTAATATACTGAACTATTATGGACCCTATAAAGACAGGGAGTCTTTCTCGAACTAGTCGAAATCTTTTGGTATGTTGGGGATTAAAATTTAATTCTGGTAGGTGACTTAAATCTTACTTTATCCACTGCATGCACATTCATTGAACAAAACAAAAATGGAATTTCCCAGCTACAACAATGAGGAAAACCACACTAAAAACCATCTAGGGAGGATCCCAGCCACTAAGCATTTCCCAAATCAAATTCCCAACCATGGGAAAAATGAAGGAAACCACAAAAATGTGAGGGAGAATGCCCTAGCTATCTCCAACTGCGTGAAGAAGAAAACGCATGGGTGAATAAATGGCTTGGGAAGGCATTTCTAAGCATTTACTTGCCCAAGAAGCCAAGAAAATGTTTTCCAAAAATGGGTAACTCCCCAAATTCGAAATTGACCCCCATACCTTTCCCATCCCAAGGCAATAACTTCCTTCACCAATTTTAGATGATTGGGCATAAAAGACAAAATGAGTGGTTGACAAATTGATGGGTTTTCCCTTTGACATTTGGATTTTTTCCCATAGGATCAAAGGTTGGAATAATTCCCCCGTCCCTATTCCTTGTGAAACCATGCCCCCATGTCTTTAATGTTGCAACACATAGCTAGTCGTGGTATTTTTATTAATGTAGCATTTTATATGGTGTCTCAAACACATTGTGCCTGGCTAGCACATAAACCATCGACATCGATTTTAATCGACGATACATACGACACTAAATCCATGGTGGGGCATTTTCCTTGAGCTCCACACCATGATTTAATACAATATTTACATCATATGCAATTTAATACCATGGGGTCAAAACCGGGGTGTTGGAGTTCCTCTCCGCCGAGTAAGGGTTGGGGTCAAAACGTTTGAGGTGACTATGTATTTTACTTTGATATAAGTAGTGTGCTACGTGCAAATAATTACTAATGTAATGTATTGTTATATATATCCTTATGTGATAATGAATCTATGTAATGTTATGATAAATAGTAGCTACTCGATATGATTTCTATAGTTGATGTATGTTGTGTTAATTCCATATGCTAAGCTAGATTATCAGCATTTAATTTCAATTTCATAACAAAAGCATATAAACAGGTTCACTGAAAGAAACAGTATCACAAGAACAACAAAGATTTATCCTGGGAAAACCCTAAAGGGAAAAACCGAGCAAAAGCTTCCTCAATATAGATGCCCCAAAAAGATAAAAGGTAAAACCAAAAGATTGATCCTCCTTCTCCTGCTACTTCTCTCTCTCTCTCTAATTGGCTACACAAGTGACTGTGTGTGTTCCAAATGAGGAGTGCCACACCTCTATTTATATTCTTTCATTCACTTAATAATTAATTCTGTTATGTAGGCTCGAGTAATCCTAATTTAATCTTGTAGGATCGAGTAACCACAACTAGGTACTAATGACCTGACTTACAATTGGAGGGGACTTCCTCATGACTCTTATTATTTCTCCCAATTAGAAACATCGGGGTATAAAGAAATACAAGTGATTCTCTCGATAGGAACATCGGGGACCATAAAAAATACATATAGAATATTCTTCAAAGTTACAATATTTCAACACTCCCCCTTAACGAGAAGGGTATTCTACAATAATAAGAATAGTAGAAGGAGGGCATCATCAGCATCATCATCAGGGTGACACATCTATAAATCATTCGAAGCTTTTCAAAATCATATAGTCTTCATCTTCAATCATCATCATCATACTCTGATCTTTCGATCAGAAACATCATCATCACACTCTGATATTTTGTTCAGTAGCATCATCATCATCACACTCTAATATTTCAATCATGAACATCATCATCATCACACTCTGATCTTTCGATCAAGAACATCATCATCATCAGCAACAACCTGCAATCCACAGTAGAAACACAAAAAGTCTTCGGATCACTTTTGGACTTAAAGTCGAGGGATGATGCAATCCCACGACATTCTCGACAACCAAAGTCACCGGATTGATTATGGGATAATCAGTCCCTATCACTTTAGGACTAATTCCAAGGATGATGCAATCCTACCACATTCTCGACAACCGAAGTCACCAAATTGATTACGGGATAATCAGTCCCTATCACTTTAGGACTAAGTCCAAGGATGATGCAATCCTACCACATTCTCAATTACCGAAGTCACCGGATCAGTTCTAAACTGAAGTTCAAGGATGATACAATCCTACCACATTCTCGAGTACCTAATTCATTGGATCCATTTTGAACCGAAGTTCAAGGATGATACAATCCTACCACATTCTCGAGTACCAAAGTCACCGGATATGTTCTAAATCGAAGTTCAAGGATGATACAATCCTACCACATTCTCGAGTACCGAAGTCACCGTATCCATTCTGAACTGAAGTTCAAGGATGATATGATCCTACCACATTCTCGAGGACCAAAGCCACCAAATCTATTCTAAACCGAAGTTCAGGGATGATACAATCCCACCACATTCTCGAGGACCGAAGTTACTGGATCCATTATGGACAAATGTCCCGAGATGATACAATCCTTGTTCATTCTCGAGGACCGAGGTCACGAGATCACTTTAGGGAAAATGCCTAGGGATGATACAATTCCACTACAACATCACTGCCCCCCCTTTTGAGGAAGGTCTTTATGAACAAAACCAAGATTTTCACGAAAGTGTTCAAACTTTACTCGAGACAGAGGCTTCGTTAGCACATCAGCAACTTGTTCATCAGTACTTACATACTGGAGTTTTATGGCTCCATTTTGCATCATATCTCGAATGTAGAAATACTGGGTTTCTATGTGCTTTGATCTATCATGGAACACTGTGTTCTCTGTCATCTTTATACAACTTTGGTTATCACATAGAATCATAGTAGTATCCAATTCCAGGTTAAATAAACCTGACATCGGCTTCTGAAGCCATATGGCTTCACAACTAGCTGAGAAAGATGCTATGTATTCCGCTTTAGCCGTGCTAAGAGCAACACTGGACGATTTCCTGCTAAACCATGCAATCATAGTAGATCCCAGACTATAACATCCACCTGATGTGCTTTTCTTGTATGATACCCTTCCATCCCAATTTGCATCCATATAGCCATACATTCTGTACTCATGTCTTCCATCATAGTATAGACCAAAGTCTATAGTCCCTTTTAGATATCTCATCACATGCTTTGTAGCTATCAGGTGAACCCGTCTAGGTTGAACTAGATATTGAGTCAAGGTGTTCATAGCAAATAAAATGTCTGGTCTGGTGTTTGTTAGATACATCAACAACCCAATAATCTATCTGTATTGAGTCACATCCACTAACTATGATGAGTCATCCGCTAATAACTTCAGGTTGGAATCCATGGGTGTGGCCATGGCTTTGCATTGCAACATATTGAATATTTTCAATATCTCTACAGCATACTTTCCTTGGTTGAGAAATATTCCTCCTGAACTTTTCCATACTTCAAGACCTAGGAAGTAATGCATTAACCCAAGGTTTTTCGTCTCAAATTATTCGATGAGTTTCTTCTTGCTTTCCACAATCTGTTTTTCATTCCCTGTGAGAAATAAATCATCCACATATAGTAATAGTATGACAGGTTCATCTTCTATAACCTTGAGGTAAAGGTTAGGATCGAATTTATTCTTGGAAAATCCCATACTCGTCAGGAAACTATCTATCCTTCCATACCAAGCTCAAGGAGCTCATTTCAGGCCATACAAAGCCTTCTTCAACTTGCATACGTGAGTACGTATGTCTTCAAATTCAAATCCTTGTGGTTGTTCTATGTATAGTTTTTCTTCAATCACACCATTAAGGAAGGTTGTCTTCACATCCACCTGGTGTAAGTCCAACTTCATCATGGATGCAAGCGCCATGATAGCTCTAATTGAAGTATATTGTGCTATAGGTGCAAAAGTCTCTTCATAATCAATTTCTTCTTTCTGAGAGAAACCTCTGGCCAAAAATATTTCTTGATACTTCTCAATACTTCCTTCAGCTGCATGTTTTATCTTGTAGATCCATTTGGAGGATACTACACTCTTTCCTTCTGGTTTGGGAACTATATCCCATACATCATTCCTCATTAATGACTGGTCTTCTATAGTCATTCCTTCTACCCATTATTTCTTTTGTTCCGCTTCTTCGTAGTTTGTAAGTTTTTGATCTACTAGATCACACATCAAGGCTAAATAGTTGGAAACTGTCTTGGGCCTCTTTCTTACTCTTGTGGAGCCTTCAGGAGCTCCATATTGTTTTTTCTTCTTGTATAATCGCTCTTTCCCAAGCAGGATTTCTCTTTAGTGACATATCCATCGTAGGAGGTTCTCGTGGTTCTGTCATGTCATGCTCTTCAGGAGTTTCATCTTTAGGGAGACATGTAGCTTCTTTATTTTTGGGAGGTGCCTCTTCCTCATACACTCTTCATGTTGGGAATTCCTGGATCTCTAGAGGGTTGTGTCTTCATCGAATGTCACATCTTGAATGATTTCCATGTGATGGAACACATGAATGTAAATTCTGAATTCCTTGGATACTTCACAGTATCCAATAAATATCCCCTTATTTCTGGAAGGGTCCAACTTGGTTCTTTTCTCTTTTGGTATATAAATATATACTCGACAACCAAATATTTTGAGGTGACTTACCTCAGGATTCTTTCTCGTTAACATCACTTCTGGAGTCTTGAATCTAAGAGTACTGTAAGATATTCTATTTTGTACATAGACAATAGTTCTTGTTGCTTCTGCCCATAGATGCATTGGAAAATTTTGATCATATATCATTGTCTTCATTGCTTCCATGATAGTCCTATTCTTTCTTTTTGCAATACCATTCTGTTGAGGATTGTAGGGAGTGGTTAGTTCCCTCTTGATTCCAGCATGTTTGCAAAAGGCTTCAAATTCTTTTGAAGTATACTCTCCACCATTGTTTGATCGAAGTCTCTTGATTCTTTTGTCTGAGAGATTCTCTATCAAGGATTTGAATTCCTTGAACTTCTCAAACACTTTGCTCTTTTCTTTCAAGAAATATATCCATGTCTTTCTTGAATAATCATCAATAAATGTAATGTAATATTCAAAACCACTGAAAGATGTGGATGACATTGGACCACACACATCTGAATGAATCAATTCTAATGCACCTTTATCTTAGCTTACACATTGGACATACCCCTTTTTTTGGGTTCATTCTTCTTCTTGCATCTCAACTACATAACTTCTTGATTCATTATTTGTAGATGAAATTTATTGTTGCATGTGTTCATTTCCATTTGCAATGTTTTTAGTTAAACTCTAAACATTAAAATATTTTAAAAGATACTTGTCTCATTGTTACTTTATTGCAAGAAACAATGTGATTGGATAGGAATCCAATTGAAGTACTAGCGAAACTGTTGCTTGTTTGGGAATTTTGTGCCTTAAGTGGACTTTCTGATTGTCTCAGTGGAATACTTATTTTGCAAGTTTAAATCCTTAGGGAACTAAAGTTTAAAGCCTTACAAAACTGAAGTTTAAAGCCTTATGGAACTCATGGGATAATATTGTTGTAGGGATGCTTTAATAGATTTGATTAGTCCTTTAATATACTGAACTGTTATGGACCCTACAAAGACACAGAGTCTTTCTCGAACTACTCCAAATCTTTTGGTATGTTGGGGATTAAAATTTAATTTTGGTAGGTGACTTAAAGCTTACTTTATCCACTGCATAAGTTTGGGGTTATCATGCTAGGCTCGATTCGACTGCTAATTTTTATCAAGACTATTCCTTAGAGTCAATCTAGTGGATGTGTTACCTATTAAATTGGAGCCTACTTAGTGCAATGGGATATGTGGACTTGTGATATGTTGACAAGCGGGAATTAATAAGGGCTTAGATAGTTTTTGATTAATGAAAATATTCTCTAATCTTCACAAATATATAGAACCCATTTTTAGAAGGTAAGGATTCCAAATCAGTTAGCCTATACTATTACAATTGGATGGGATAAAACATGCTCATAATTATCCCTTTAAGTTTACTAATTCTTGGTTGTTTAACGAGGAGTTCTCTAGTTTGGTTAAAAGGAATTGGCAAGGGGATGAGATTCATGATGGTTGCAACGCTATAAATTTTTTGGTTCTAAAGAAGGATATTATCAGATGGATAAAAGACTAAAAGAAAAAGGACAATGAAGGCTATTGTAACATTGATGATAACATAAAGGACATCTTAGTAATTAGTGAGGATTTCATTTTGAATGAGGAGGAGAGATTGGATATATGGATTTCGAATTTAGAAGGTCCACTTTATTAAGAGAAGAAGAAATGGAACGACGATTAAAGATTCGTGCGGTGTGGGCAAATTTGGGCCAGGGACAATAATACTACATTTTTCCATAATTTTTCCTCTAGAAAAGGATCTAAATTCTATATGCGAATTGTGTGATGGATCGGGGAATGTGGCAAATATGCAAGAGGATCTTCAGGTGTTGGCTAAGGCACATTTTAGTGACCAATTTAAGGATCCAGGTCAATATAAAATTGATGCACAGTTGAAGGTTATTAGTCATTTACCTATTTTTTTTTCTCCGGAGGAAAGTGAGGTTATTGGTGCTCCTATTTCCGTGACTGAGGTCAAAGATGTTTTGAAGAAGTTTGTTAAAGAGAAAAGTCTTGGTCTAGATGGTTAGATTTTTGAATTGTTTCAATCTTTCTATGATGTGATGTGTGATTTCTATGATGTGATGTGTAAGGATATCCTTGATATGGTTGAATTCTCTAGATTGGAAGGTTATGTTTCGGTGGCTTTGAATTCTACATTTATTACACTCATTCCTAAGTGAAATAAACCCTATTCTTTTAAAGACTTTACGTTGATTTCTCTTTGTAATTTGACCTATAAAATTATCTCAAAAATGATTGCAAATATATTGAAGCAATTTTTATCTAGAGGGGTGTCAAAATAGAAATTTGGGTTTATGAATGACTGGAAGATAATTGATGTTATTGGAATTACTCAAGAATTTATTCATTCTATTAAGAAAAGTGATTTGTATGCTTTGCTTCTAAAAATGGACTTAGTAAAGGCGTATGATATTGTGGATATGGTTTATTTCATAGTTTGTTTACTTCAGATTGGGGCTTCCAATTTTCGCTACGGACTATATTATGTCTTGTGGGATGTCAACACTATATGCTATGTTGATTAATGGTTCTCCTGCTGACTTTTTCAAAGGATCCAATGGTATCAAGAAAGGGTTCTTGTTGTCACCTATTATGTTTATATTAGTAATCGAAGGTTTGAGTTGCATGATATCAAAAGAAAATGTTGAAGGTAAAATTAAAGGGGTAAATATTTTGCATTTGTTTTTATTACCCATTTGTTGTTTGTAGATGATGTGTTATTTTTTGGTGCTAGTACACGAGATGAATGGAAGTTTTTTTCTGACATTATTCAATTATTTTGTGATGATTCAGGAATAAAGGTAAGTTTAACAAATTGATGTTTCTATACTTTGAATATTGAAGATGATATAAGAGAAAGGATTACATCATTTTTACCTTATAAGTTCAACATTTTGGTGAGAGTTTTAAATATATGGGGTTCTTTCTAAAACTTGGTGGCTAAAAAATTAAAGATTGGATTTGGTTGGTAGAGAAATTTGAGATAAGAATTAACTATTGGACCTTCAAACTCCTTTCTCTTGGGTGTATATTGACCCTTTTTACAACAATTTTGATTGGCATCCATGTTTATTGACTTTCTCTTGCACAAGTGCCAAAAACTATTTTGAAGATGTTGATAAGTATTATGTTCAACTTCCTTTACTCAGGAATGGATACTGGAAGGACTTTACATATGGTTCAGTGGGATAAATTATTAACTCCAAAGGCTTGGCGTAGTTGGGATATAAAAAAATTGTTCTAGTTTTGAAAATCTCTTTGTTTGAAAAGTTTCTGGAGGGGTATTTTTTACATGGTCTCTCGATAGAGGTTCTTCATAAAAAATATATGAAAGGGAGTCTTTTAACATGGATAAGGAAACCATGTAAGCTTCTTCTGAAATCATCAAGTTTTATCTTGTTTCATTATTTAGTTTATCCTTGATTTGGAAATGGCCTCTCATGGAAGGTTGGAGATTGTATCAATATGCCATTGAAATTAAAGTGTTTTGCTTGGTTTTCTCTTGAAAATTGTATCAAAATGTGGGATAATTTGATGGCTAGAGGGTGTATTGGTCCATGTTTTTGTGTGCTTTAAAAAGAAGGTATGGAAATAGTTGATCACATCTTTATTTCTTGTAAATTTTATATTCAAGTTTGAAAATATATTTGTGATCCTTTGAAGATAGAGCAAGATTGGGACACACTTTGTTTTGAACAAAACTTTCAGCATTGGCTTCATTATTACAATAATCATGGTGCACTTCGAGGTTTCATTACGTGGGGTATTTAGAACTCTATGAATACTCTATTGTTTGAGAACATGCCTCTAGTCATTAATGACATTTGTGTAAAAAATATCAATATATATAAGGACTATCAAATTGTTGAAAGAACCATGTGGTGCAATTTTTTTCGGTCAACAACAAATTATAGAAAATGCCTTGGGTTACACATTGGACAAACCCTTTTTTTGGGTTCACTCTTCTTCTTGCATCTCAACTACATAGCTCCTTGATTCATTATTTGTAGATGAAATCCATTGTTGCATGTGTTCATTTCCATTTGCAATGTTTTTAGTTAAACTCGAAACTTTAAAATATTTTAAAAGATACTTGCCCCATTTTTATTTTATTGCAAGAAACAATGTGCTTGGATAGACATGCAATTGAGGTAATGGTGAAAATGTTTCTTGGTTAGGAATTTTGTGCCTTAAGTTCGAATGGAGTTTCTGGAAGTTTTTTGTATGGGTGGAATACTTATTTTGCAAGTTTAAATCCTTATAGAACTGATGGGATAATATTGTTGTAGGGATGCTTTAAAAATTTAAATTAGTCCTTTAATATACTAAACTATTATGGACCCTATAAAGACAAGGAGTCTTTCTCAAACTAGTAGGAATCTTTTGGTATGTTGGGGATTAAAATTCAATTCTGGCAGGTGACTTAAAGCTTACTTTATCCACTGCATAAGTTTTGGATCATCATTCTAGGTTGGATCCAGCTGGTAATTTTTTCTCAAGATTTTTTCTTAGATTTAATCTCGTGGATGTGTTACCTATTAAATTGAGCCTACTTGGTCCAATGGGATATGTGCACAAGAGGGGATTAATAAGCTCTTGGATAGGTTTTTGATTGATGCAAATATGCTCTAATCTTCACAAATATATAGAACGTGCATTTAGAAGGTAAGGATTTCAATTTAGTTATCCTATTCTATTACAATTGGATGGGATAAAACATGCTCATAATTATCCCTTTAAGTTTAATAATTCTTGGTTGTTTAATGATGAGTTCTCTAGTTTGGTTAAAAGGATTTGACAAAGGGATGATATTCATGATGGTTGCAACGCTATACTAATTTGTTGGTTCTAAAGAAGGATATTATCAGATGGATAAAAGACTAAAATAAAAAGGACAATGAAGGCTATTGTAACATTGATGATAACATAAAGGACATCTTAGTAATTAGTGAGGATTTCATTTTGAATGAGGAGGAGAGATTGGATATTATGGATTTGGAATTTAGAAGGTCCACTTTATTAGGAAAAGAAGAAAAGGAACGATGATTAAAGATTCATGCACTGTGGGAAGATTTGGGCGAGGGACAATAATACTATATTTTTTCATAATTTTTCATCTAAACAAGGAACCAAAATTCTATATGGGAACTATGTGATGGATCGAGGAATGTGCTAAAGACCCAAGAGGATCTTCAGGTGTTGGAAAAGGAACATTTTAGTGACCAATTTAAGGATCAAGGTCAGTGTAAAATTGATGCACAGTTGAAGGTTATTAGTCATTTACCTGTTTTTTTTTTTCTTCAGAGAAAAGTGAGGTTATTGGTGCTCCTATTTCCTTAAATGAGATTGAAGAGGTTTTGAAGCACTTTGTTAAAGAGAAAAGTGTTGGTCTAGATGGTTGGATTTTTTAATTGTTTCAATCTTTCTATGATGTGATGTGTCATTTCTGTGATGTGATGTGTAAGGATATACTTGCTATAATTGAATTATCTAGATTGGAAGGGTATGTTGTTGGGGCTCTCAATTCTACATTTATTACACTCATTTCTAAGTGAAATAAACCCTATTCTTTTAATGACTTTACATCGATTTCTCTTTGTAATTTGGCCTATAAAATTATCTAAAAAATGATTGCAAATAGATTGAAGCAATTTTTATCTAGAGGGATGTCAAAATAGAAATTTGGGTTTCTAAATGATAGGAAGATAATTGATGTTATTGGAATTACTCATGAAGTTATTCATTCTATTAAGAAAAGAGATTGTATGCTTTGTTGCCAAAAATGGACTTAGTAAAGGTTTATGATAGGGTGGATATGGTTTATTTGATAGTGATTTTACTTTAGATCGGACTTCCAGTTTTGGCTACGGACTAGATTATGTCTTATGGGATGCCAACACTATATGCTATTTGGATTAATGGTTCTCCTGCTGAATTTTTCAAAGGATCCAATGGTATTAATAAAGGGTTCTTGTTGTCACCTATTATGTTTATATTGGTCATCGAAGGTTTGAGTTGCATGATATCAAAAGCAAAGGTTGAAGGTAAAATCAAAGCTGGAAATCTTTTTCATCTGTTTTTATTACCCATTTGTTGTTTGTAGATGATGTGTTATTTTTTGGCGGTGGTACAAGATATGAATGGAAGTTTTTTGCTGACATTATTCAATTATTTTGTGATACTTCTGGAATAAAAGTAAGTTTAACAAATTCATGTTTTTATTGTTTGAATATTGAAGATGATATAAGGGAAATGATTGCATCATTTTTACCTTATAAGTTCAACATTTTAGGTGAGCATTTTAAATATATGGGGTTCTTTCTGAAACTTGGTGGCTACAAAATTAAAGATTGGCTTTGGTTGGTAGAGAAATTTGAGATAAAAATTAATCATTGGACCTTCAAAATCCTTTCTATTGGGTGTATATTGACCCTTTTTACAACAGTCTTGATTGGCATCCGTGTTTATTGGCTTTCTCATGCACAAGTGTCAAGAACTATTTTGAAGATGTTGATAAGTATTATGTTCAACTTTCTTTACTCAGGAAAGGCTACTAGAACGGCTTTACATATGGTTAAGTGGGATAAATTATTAACTCCAAAGGATTTCCATAGTTGGGATATAAAAAATTTGTTCTGGTTTAGAAAATATGTATTTACCTTTCCCACAGAGTGTGATTTAGTTTTAGAATTTACCTTCCCTGCAAGGTGTGAATTGCTTTTATCATTTACTTTCTAGTGTGGCATGAATTCAGATTTCTACAAGTGATTTAGGATTTCAATTCTGTAATTAGTTTTACTGCACATTGATGGGGTTGCTTAGGGAGACAATTGATTCATACCCCCATGAGGTATGGATTTAATTTCTTGTCGTGTGCTTTAATTTCCTATCGTGTGATTTACTTTCCTTGCAACTTAGTTTCAGTTGTTGTTTAGTTGGATAGTTCCTTGCCAAGACTATGTAACTCTTCATACAACTTTTTGTAAGTAAGGTTATTGAACTACAAATTCAAGTAGATAAACTAATGTAAAATGGGATTGTGGTTTGCATATACAGTGCACGATAACTCACAAGTTCTCAAGGAACTCGAGTTGACAATTAATGTACAACTTCTTAGTTGTTTTCTAAGTAATTAGAAGGCAATTAAAAATCCTATCATAAGCATTAATTTTTTTATGTTCTTCTTGAGCCTTGATTAACCTCTCATTGTTTCAACCAAATTTTGGGCAGTGATATATATGCTCTCTCCTCCCATTAAATTATGTATTGACGTTTCCCGTGTGTTTCCCGCTTACCTATTTTCTCCTAGGACATATTCATCATGTTTACAGCAGTCTTGGAAATCAGTCACAGTTACCATTTGTTTTTGGAAACTTTTTCCCCTTTGTATGTTGTCTCTCTACTATAATTGTTCAAATATTGTCAACTACAAGCACTGTGCATCATAACGATATTTATTAGACATCCTATGTAATACATGCAATGACACATAAAATATGTTCTTATTTATAATAATTAATATTATGGAATAATTCATTGGGTTCTTAGGTAACGTTTTGTTACATTTATACATTTTTGAAGTACTCCCTATTGATATTTTTGTCAAATCAAGGTTATAGTCAATTTTCTATTCAATTTCTAGAAACTTATGAAATCCCCTTTTGGATTCTAATTGTACACTATTGTTCCCCGCTAGATAAGATTTCTAAAACCTATGTTTATGCTTAATTATTAACTATGACTTGAATGTTATAGCCTTGCAAAATTGCTAATTTTTCCCAATTTTGCAGTTTTTCTACAAGTGCAATTATCTTTGGAGACCAACTTCAGCCACATATAGTAGAAATTCTAGAAATAAATAGAAACTTGTTCTTAATGGGAGATGTTATTACATATAAAAGGGATCACTTAGCAACTGTCATATCTCTAATTTGATGTTCTAGTCATCTTCTATAAAATTTTGGAATTGACAACTTTTTCACTTTTTCCTATAAGTTTTATAGCAAAAATCGATATCTTTTCAACTAAGCATTTGTGGAAAAATTTTGTTTTATTTAATGAGTGTAAAATGTAGAATTGAAAAAAAAAATTATGCTTTTTAAATATAGGTCACTTTATCTCCAACACGCTCTCTGAAATTCGTGGTTTTTAGGGCCATCTTTCACACCTTGGCTTAACACCTATTGAAATTTTGATCCAAGATTCCAAAATTATATGCATGCCTATTCAACGATGTAATGTCCCTAAAATACGTAAATAAAAAAAATTATATTGGTAGGGTTAATCTCACTGCTAAGATCTTCTTAACTTCAGAAACATAAAAACTAAATAGGAAACAATACCTATTTTCATGTTTTGCTTTTCTTCTCGTATGTTATTACCTGGTTTTCCAATTGCAATGATGTTTATTTCCATTCATTTATATACTGTTGTACTTGTATATTGATGTCTTTTATTTGGTTTAATGATGTTCTCGTATTGCTTATTTATTTCTATGTTTACTATGCTACGCAGTATTTATTTACTAAATGACGAGGCTAACTTACCTTTGTATCTAAACGGCAAGAGTGGTTGGAGTTTACCTAACGACTCACTTGGAAAGGTAAGGAAATCCTACAGTTTGGGATTACTTAGTTCTCATGAACTAATGGATGATGTATCCCTGGTTATTGCAGGTTTTATGTTGCTAAGCCTATGTTGCATGTGCGTAAAAGAAAAAAGGGGCAAGACCTAGCACCTAGAAGATTTATAAACCCTAAACACTAAGGGTTGACTTGTTAGGTATAAAAATTTAACCAAATTAGATAAGGGAAAAAACTATAGAGAAGTAAAATCTCAACTATGATGGATGTTAGTTGACACATTAAATGGGGCCATGTGAAGGATGTGTGGCTTCCTCCACACTGACGCCAACATAAAACCCATAGCTAGGGTTTTGATTCCTCTCTTTTGCATGGTGAATTCGTGGGAAGGGGGAGCGAGCTCCGTGTTTGGGATTTTGTTGGCAAAGGCATCGCATGGAAGAAAAATCATTGGATTAATGGAATCATTGCCAAGGTATGTGTTTATAGTTTGTGGTTAAACTCTTAAGATTTATTCCTTTTTAGTAAATGTTTGTAGCATGCTTCTGATGGACATCTGGTTTTGTGGTAGGTTCGATTTTGTAGCAGATTTGCGATTATGGGGAGGAGTATACCGTCGAGCCACCACTTGGTAATCCCAAGAACACAGGCCCTTAGATATATGTTTGGTCGTTAAATGGTGGGAGAGGTTATGGGGATTCTCTTTCTGTAAATATTGTAAAAGGCTTCCCATTTGGAAACGCCAAGTTTTTGGAAAAGAATTGAAGCTCAAACTATTCATGGGTTTGGGGGTTTTATGAACATGGCCTGTTTGGGCATTTTTCAAAGTGGCAACAACTGTGGTGAATTTATTTTGTTTAAATAAAACCTTCTATTTTGGATTTTCATGGTGGAGTTTGTGTTCTACGTTCCTTTTCTCTTTGTTGATTAATTTATGAAATCATAGTTAAGGTTTAAAGCTTGGCTAGAATTTTAAAGGTGTCAGAGATATCTTAATCTGGGTGCTCTGTTAATTGGTTTCAAATTTTATTAGTCGATAGATGAAATGTGAATCGTTACTCCATTTCAAACACTCTGTATTTGTTTTAAAAGTGAAATCATAGTCTCTGTATTTGGTTTTAAAATCTTTGTTTTTAATTTGGATCTATGTGTATTCAAGAGTGTATCTGGCAATTTTGATTTTATTATTTAATATTTACTTTCGCAAATCATTTGACAAGAGCACTGTATTTATGCTAATTAGGAGGGTTCTGGAAAATCAGTTCCATTGCTAGCAATGGCACTATGGTAATGTTGCTCATAATTATTACTTGGATGTGGGAAATTTTTGGGTCTATGTTGACGCTGTATATTTTAGGAAATGTTAAAGTGATTTGGTAGATTCCTGACTTTTTATTATTATTTGTTGTTTCGATATGTTTGTTTCGCTTATGTATCATAGCTAAGGGGAAATCCCTATTTCTATTCTTTATTTATATTTTTGATGTGGTTTAAAAATAGTTATAGTGCCATTGCTGGCAATACGACGTTATGGTTTCAACATTGGTTTATTATCATGGTAACCTAGCCTGTGTATCTGGAATGGTTGATATATTGGTATTTATTTCCTTTAAAAATATGAGGAGGTTTCCTTCCAACGCTCATGGGATTCGATTTTGGATTATCGTTATTGTTGTTATTTCATGGCTTCCTTCCAACGCTCGTGGGATTCGATTTTGGATTATCGTTATTGGTGTTCTCTCATTTTAATATTTTATATGAATCCCAGTCGATGTATATGGGATTTTGATTGTTAATTTAGGTATGGCATAATTGTATTCTAGCCATCTCTTAATAGGTTTCGATAGTGGGTGGAAGGGTGCTGTTATACCCTTGCTATGTGTAAATAATGGTTTAATATTTTATGGTTAGTTTAATAGGATTCTAGATGATGATATGGATGTTTTATGGAATACCATCATTGTTATGGAATGCTGATATATGTGTTCTTAAAACTCCCAGTGATTCGATCCCTCATTTACGATTATGTGTTATGTTTTATCTTGTCAATTGTTTGATTAATGGATAGTTTAGTATATCAATGTTGGGCGGATTCTGATACGTCAACGTTTAGAATATTGGCATATCCTTTCTACATGACGGTTGTCAACTTTCTCTTTGTGGAAATCAATAGTTTATTTATCGTGGATGACTGTATATTTTATTTACTTCTTTTTAGTGCTTTAAGTAGTGAATGTTGTGCATATTTAGTGCAGAGCTGGACACCAAGGTATTTGATCTTGGGCCCATGATTTTGTGTTATCATTGGTCCGTAAATTGTTTATTTATTTGATAGTTTGTTTTTTAGATGATGTATATGTTTATTAAAATGCATATCCATCATTATTTGATAATTTATTTATGTAGTTGACTAAGCCCTTCGTGGTTTCTCTATAATGGTATACTACGTATTTTATTTTCAATTCTAAGTTTAAAGCATGTATGTTGATTTGATTAGGTATTCAGTTTAATAATCTAGTTTTTAATAGATGAGATCGAGCACTAGCTTTAAAATACTTTAATAGATCATTTATTTTGTTACTGGGATATATAGGGTTTCTATGTGTGGATTCAACTGTTTTCCATGTTTTTGGAAATGTTCATCCTTATCTTTATCAAGACTAAATGTTAAATCTATTCTAAACCCTAACATATTATAGAAGCTTTTAAAACTAATTTAACAGAAAACTAATAAGAAATTTATCCTAGAATCTTTATAAGAGCTTAAACTAAGATTATATCTTAACTAATAAAACATCCTAAAACATTTATTTATAATGATGAGGGGTGAATTACAGCTCCCAATAAAAAACCTAATGAATGTAATCTCAACATATATCATAATCAAAACAGAGGTAGGAGCTGAAATATAGGAAATCTCTTACCTACAATTATGCAGCTTGAAATGGCTTAAGAACCCTGCACACCTCAACACCCAAAATTAATAAAACACCTTTTATTTGTTACCTTAGGAAAGATAACCAGATGAACTTGGTGTTGATGTATTTGTAACTTCGGAATGTATTCATCCGTATTTCTTATGTACTGTAACCCGATATTTATTCTGGGATGTATTTGTAATGTGTTTGAGTCATGCCATGCCCCGATGTTCCTACGGGGAGGTTTTATAATGTAAACAAGTCATCTCAAGTCATTGTGGGTAACCCTCCTATTGGTCAATGGTTAAAGTCCCCGCAGCTGTGGGGCCCTAGGGTTATTAGAATATCCTAGAGAAGTCGACACTAGGTGAGTCATTGTAAGTCAGGGAAATAGTTCCCACCATTGTGTTAAGGATAACCCTCATTTTTGGTTGGAGGAGGCAAAGTCCCCACAAGTTGTGGGGCACTAGGGTTATTAGACACTCCTAGAGATGTCGGCTCTAGTAAGTAATTGTTAGGTGAGGCCGACATGTTGGAGTGGGTTTCAAGTGAACGAAAGAATATAAATAGAGAGTGATTCTCTCTATTTATCACACACACACTCACTCATTGGGGTGCATGAGTGAGAGGGGAAGTTGTTGGGACAAGAGAGAGACTGCTGCTGTCAGGAGATCATGTTTATGTTTTTGGGTTTTACTTTTGGTGTTGATTCTATCTCTGAGGAAGTTACGAGTTTTTCTCCTTTATGGTTTCCTCGAGGAAAATTCTTTGTGTCTCTTGTCTCTTGCGTTTTATTGCTGTGCATGTTATTCTCTCAGTTAAAGATCCTAAGATCATAATTCTAGCATGAATGATAAAAATCTAACATGGTATCAGAGCTAACCTGAGAAGAAGACATTATGCAACTACAAAGATAGGGATTCTTAATTTTTGGGTCTCTCTCCAAAATCCATCAGCAAAAGTATGCTAGGCTGACTCTCCATTGAAGGGCCCATCTTTATGTCAAAGCGGAACTCTATTCCAAGCATTTTCAGTTTTGGTGCGGGAAATTAGTGCTTTCTACAGAAAAGAAATTTTTGAGTGAACCCAGCATAGGATTTATCTCCTCATCAAAATAGAAGTTTAGAGACCTGTATCAATATTTTTGGTTGGGTGAAACTCCGAGAAATTCAAACCCTAGTTTGACACCGAGCTGGAAAAATCCTAAATACTAAAACTGCTAAGTCTTGGTACATTCTCTATATCCATAGATTGGCGAAGTCTCAGGAGTTGAAAATTTTCTAGGCTAAAGCTAAAATCCTGGTGTATACTGTATCCAAATTGTAGCCTCATATTCACTATATTCTAGGAGATATGATCCCTCCACATTAGGGTTCCAGCCTCTTCCAGAATTCATCCCTAAAAAGGACACCTGGGGAGAATTGCTATATCGTGGGCTGTAAAGGTCCAAATTAAATTTATGAAGATGTTCCAGAAAGGAAACAGACTGTACTTTCTATGGTCCAACTTTCAGACTCAGAAGATGAACCAGTGATATGTGGAAGTCCATACAACTTCACTATTTGGAAAAGTCTTGTAACAGGTCACCTTGGGAAGATGATCATAAGTCCCAATTGGTGAAACCAATTCTGATGAAACCTATGTTTTTGGATTAGCGACATGCAAGTATACCTTATTCTCAATTTTCAGGCATAGAGGATCATTAATTTTGGAGATACCACAGAAATAGTAATAGGCATTTCTGCAGAAGAAATTGGAAAACTAGGGCTTCCTGTTCCGGAAGCTTCCCTCCACTGTTTTCAGAAAATGAGTACATTGGATAGCTCACCTTGAGGAGATCTATAGTTATATCCAATCAGATCTAAAAGATTCCAATTTTTGAAAATTAGGATTTTTCAAAATAAACCCTAGATCAGCCAGCTCCAGAACCAGGACGGACACCTCAAATCGGTAAGATCTAATCTTTTGCTATTTGCATTTGAGGTTCTCATTTCAAAGTGATCTATCACATCAGCTGGATGATAAGCTTGGTGAAGCTGAAAACTTCCAAGCATGGAAGTATTTGATCTCTCTGAAGAAAATTAATTGGACACCCACATGAGTGGAGAGTTTCCAGTTCCAAAGGGAGATGAGGCTAAAAGCCTTACACCAGAAGAACTTGGTCAAGGCCAAGAAGGTCATTACTAATTCAATCATGGATCACCTTGTACCACAAGTGTCTTCCCTAAAGACACCGAAGATGGTTGATTGCTTGACCAAGCTATTTGAAGGGAAGAACATAAATTGGAATATGACTTTGAGAAGGCAATTGAAGAATGTGAAGATCCAGAATGCAGAATCAAAAAACAAATTTGAAGCGCTAAAAGAAGAAGTGAAGAATGCAGAAGTGGTGATAGCCACATTGAATGGCCTCCCAAGATCATGGGATTCATTCATTCAAGGAATGTGTTCCAGAAGGAAGTGTTTACTTTCAGTAGACTCTGGGAAGAAGAAGAAGCTTGAATCATAAGAAGAGAAGAGAACATGGGAGAAACTGAAGATCAAGCTCTCACCATCCAAACAAGATCCCTCAAAGAATGAGGAATACGAAGGACTCAAATCTTGAAGAACCTCTTATCCACCTTATCATTTGGATAAGAAACGATGCTATTATGAATGAAGAAGATGATGAAGCTGAAGGCTCAAGAAGGAATCTACCCACGAAACAAATAAAGATAAGTATTCAATTGTCATTTCATGATATTGTTTTGTTATGCATTTGTTTATATTCAGTTAATGTATTATGCATGATAGAATGTTTTCATTAATGACAATGTACTAATAATATGCATGTGATGGGTAAGTAGCTCATGGTGCTATACAACTCTCCATTGCTACTTATCTAGAATGAAACCTCTTTGCTAACATATTAGATTAGTGCACAATCTCAATGTTGTCCTGGTGAAGATGGAAGGCATCTAGAAAAGTTTCCATGAGATATGGATGATTGTTGTATTGGCTAAAATAGTTGCATGATCATATATTTATGCATTAGAAATTTCCAGTATGAATATTCCTTATGAAATATTTCTAACCATACAATTGTATTTGACTTGTAGGAAAGATCGCATACATAATCAAGAAAAGAAGGATGAGGCTTGTTCCAAAGAACAAGTGATGACATTTCAAAATGAAGAATAATATGATGAATGCAGTGACATCATTGATGCAGAACCTTCCAGCCATGAAGAAGTAACCAAGAAGAAATGGAAGACCAATTCAAGAAGAATGATTTCTAGGATGTAGTATCGATACATGAAGGGATGTTCGTAGCTCCATCATGCAGTAGATGGAAACATCGTGGGATACAAGACAAGATTCGTAGCATGAGGCTTCTCACGAAAAGAAGGCATAGACTACGAAGAGACATTTGCATCCAATGGAAGTTGAAACACATACATGATGAGCTTGATGAAGATCTTAACCTTTGCTACAAGGTTGAGGATGAAATACTATAGAGGACGACAAGCTCACAGATGGGTGCGAAAAGAACTTTCAAAAAATTTCAAGATAGAGGATCTTGGTATCCAATGATCCTAGATGGATACATAGAATATTAGTAGCAGAGGAAGCTACTTGTCACTCGGGTATAGAATGTTTCAGTGCATAGAGTACGAAAGATAGAGGGAGTATGATGCTTTGCTTCACATGGAGTGAGTGTAGAAGATCCTGAGGTTCGACATGGTACGACAGGATGGATATATTACTGATGACTCTAAGCTTTAGTAAGAGTAAAGTGGATTCCAACCTTTGCTTCAAGGTTGAAGGCTGAAGAACAGTGATGCTCTTGTTATGTGTCGATGCACTATTTTCCAGGCATGGAGGTGTGGACAAGGGAAGTATGCAATAGAGATCCTAAAGAGGTTCAAGATGATGGACTGCAAGGCCATGACCACACCTATGGAATCAAACCTAAAGCTATTGAGTGATGCTTCACTAGAGACAGTTGATGCTATGATGTATCGTCACATGATTGGTTCCTTGATGTACCTAACGAATACGAGACCAGATATTTGCTTTGTTGCGAACACATTGAGACATGTTCACCTGATGGTTGCAAAGCATGCAGTGAGGTATCTGAAGGGTAGAGTTGAGTATGGGCTCAAGTATGAGGTGAGTCAGAAGATTAACCTGGAGGGTTATGTGGATTAATGTTGGGAAGGAAGTTCCATTGATAGGAAGAACACTTCGAGGTGGTACTTCAGTATGGGATCAAGTGTGATCTCTTAGTTTAGCAGGAAGCAATACTATGTGGCACTGAGTACAGCTGAAGTAGAGTATGTCACAGCTTGTTCAGCTAGTTGTGAGGCAGTATGGCTGAGGAAGCTACTGTCTGATTTATTTTCTCTCCAGATGGATGCTACTTGTATACATTGTGACAACCAGAGTTGTGTGATAATCCAGTGTTCCATGAAAAGTTGAAGCATATCGAGATCAAGTATCGCTATATCAGGGATATGGTGCAGAGGGGAGCACTGAAGCTCCAGTATGTTGTGATAGACAATCAGATAGCTGATGTGTTGATGAATCCATTGGCCAGAGTGAAGTTTGAGTACTTCAGGGAGAAGCTTGGTGTTTTCCATATCGAGGTCCCTTCCAAGGGAAAGGGATGAGTCCGGAAGCCATTCTGATGAGTAGGTCAGATGTCAGGGCTGAGCCATTCTGTCATGGTGAGAGGATTGATTCCTTCCATGTCAGATATGAGTGCTAATCCATTCTGATATGACTATAGGATTGGTTCCTACATGATCAGATATAAGGGCTATTTCCATTCTTGGAATGGAGCTACCTGGTGAGGTACCAGGAATCCTTAGTCTGGGACTAAGAGCCATTCTGATATGATAGAGGGATGTGTTCCCACTTGATCAGATGTAAGGGTTGAGCTACTTTGTCATGGTTAAAGGATTAGGTTCTTTCCATGTCAGATGTGAGTGCTGGACATTTTGACGAGTAGGTCAAATGTAAGGGAAACTGCCATTCTTTGGGAGAATGGAGGCATCTGGTCAATTATCAGGTAGCTTAGTCTGGGACTGGGGGCCATTCTAGTATGAATGTAGTATTGGTTGCTACAAGATTAGATGTGAGTGCATTCCTTTCTAATGAGTAGGTCAGATGTAAGTGCTAAGACTTTTCACAGATGATAGTAGTTGTGTCCTATAATGCTGGTGAATGTGAGCATTGGGCCTTTTTGATGTGATTGTAGGCTCCTACATGATCATATGCGAGTGCTGGGAATGCCTTTCTAACAAGTAGGTTAGATGTAAGTGCTAGGAAGGCCATTCTAACAAGTAGGTCAGATATAACCGTTGAAGTAAACCTACATGGTGGCTAGGTCTACAACCAACATGAAAAAGGGCTGGCTTTGTAGAACTTCCTGTGACAAGAAGAATCATGAGATAGCACCTGTGGTACTGATTCAGATCGAGTGAGGATCTAGATCCAGTGATGATGAGCCAGCAGTGATGATCCAGATTCAGTGATGATCCAGATCCAGTGATGATGTCCAGTGATAATGATCCAGATCGAGTGATGATGTCCAGTGATAATGATCGAGATCTAGTGATGATCCAGATCCAGTGATGATGTCCAGTGATAATGATCCAGATCGAGTGATGATCCAGATCCACTGATCGAGTGATGATCCAAAACCACATGAAGATGACTTAAAGATGAAGATGACGAGAAATCAATGATGATCCAGATGATACAGAGAATAAGACTTGTGCTGATAAATTGTGTCAAGAGAATACCTTCCTAGTTAAGAGGGAGTGTTGATGTATTTGTAACTTCAGAATGTATTCATCTATATTTCTTATGCATTGTAACCCAATGTTTATTCCGGGATGTGTCTGTAATGTATTTGAGTCATGCCATGCCTCGATGTTCCTATGGGGAGGTTCTATAATGTAAACAAGTCATGTCAAGTCATTATGGGTAACCCTCCTATTGGTCAAGGGTTAAAGGCTCCGCAGTTGTGGGGCCCTAGGGTTATTATACTATCCTAGAGATGTCAACCCTAGGTGAGTCATTGTAAATTGGGGCAATAGTCCCCACCATTGTGTTAAGGATAACCCTCCTTGTTAGTCGGAGGAGGCAAAGTCCCCACAAGTTGTGGGGCACTAGGGTTATTAGACACTCCTAGAGATGTCGGCTCTAGTAAGTAATTTTTAAGTGAGGCCAACATGTTGGAGTGGGTTTCAAGTGAACGAAAGAATATAAATAGAGAGTGAGTCTCTCTATTTATCACACACACACTCACTCATTGGGGCGCATGAGTGAGAGGAGAAGTTGCTGGGACAAGAGAGAGACTGCTACTATCAAGAGATTATCTTTATGTTTTTGGGTTTTACTTTTGGTACTAATTCTATATCTAAGAAAGTTGTGGGGTTTTCTCCTTTATGGTTTCCCTGAGGAAAATTCTTTCTATCTCTTCTCCCTTGTGTTTTATTGCTGTGCATGTTATTCTCTCAGTTAAATATCCTAAGATCATAATGCTAGCTTGAATGAAAAAAATATAACACTTGGAACTTCAATGTTCCTTCCAGCCATTACCCGAAACCGTTCTTGGTTCTTAAATATGATCCCCCGAGATGGCTCCAACATGGAAGAGATATAGAACTCCTAAGGGTGACTATGTTGCTGTTTGGAAATCATGCCTGTATTCTTCAAACTGGTTGGTTAGTATAATGCTCTCCAATCCCATCGAGGAATAATAATCAAATTCCCTAAGCCTCCTCTTGGCTTTGTTCTTATAGATAATCTTTTGGAAAAGGGTAGTTGGTTTAACTTCAATTAAATCAATATTTTACTATTTTCTTGAAAATAATATTTAGTTCGATTTCTATGTAATATATATTTATTTTGTTAACTATGAAATTTTACTAGTTCCTACTTGAGCTTTAGAATAGAATTTTTTATTTATTTAAATATTTAGTTTAAGATATAATATATAGATAGACTCTCACTTATTATTTTAGTTATTTGTATTTACTTTTATATATATTTTTATTATTCTCATAAGTGGATGTATATTTCACTTAGATCTCTTACCTATATTTATGAAAATAGATATCTCTGTGTGTGTGTGTGTAATCTCATATATATATTATATAAACTTTACTTATTCAATTTAATCATCTATTATTAATCTTGTTATTTGATGCTTCTTTAGTTTAAGTTAATTCTTTTAACAAGGCCTCAGGTAGGGAACTGGTCGTTCAACTAGGTTAGGTATCTCTAGATCCTCCTTACATGTTGGATTACCTCGTATTCATGGCATTTATTCTAGTCCTTGATGAGAATTAGATTTCAAATTTCAGTTAATCAACTTAAATAAGTACGATGAGGGTTGGTTCTATTCAATGTATTTCCAATTCAACACCCTTTGATTTACAGTAACCCCTAGTGCTATTCAGAGTTTATGCTCAACACTATCAAACGTGCCTTGCAATGATGAAACAAGGCAGGGTAAGCCTATTTCATGGTGGCTTCATTCTCCCATTTGGCCTCCTTGGGCCCAAAGTGCTTCCATTCCACTTTCAGCTGGAAAATAGTTTGCTTCCTGAGTTGTACTTCCATTTTGTCCAAGATATGAAGGGGTTCTGGAATAAATTTTTCTTCAGGTCCCACCTATAGCAAGGACCAATCAATCACATGTTTAGTATCATATACATATTTCTTCAATAAATATGTGTGAAAAACATTGTGAAACTTTACATGAGCAGGTAAAGCTAATTCATATGCCACTGTCCCTTTCTTGGCTAGTATCTGAAAGGGTCCACAAAATCTTGGTGCCAACTTTCCACACCTTCCTAGGATCAATGACCTTATTTTTTCTTTTACTTTTAAATAAACATGTTCGTCGACTTGGAAGTCTTTATCCTTTATGTTCTTATCTGTGTAACTCTTCATGCGATCTTGTGCTTTCTTGAGGTTTGGTTGCACTTTGGTGACTAACTATTCTAGGTCTTTCAGTAAATCTAGCTCTAACATGAGCCTTTCCACCGGGCTATCCCAAGTCACCGATTTTCTACACTTTTGGCCATAGAGTACCTCAAAGGGACTCATTTTGGCGGAGTTCTAGTATCCATGGTTATATGCAAACTCTGTGAGGTGCAAATAATCCTCCCAATTTGTGGGATTTTTCATCACATACATTCTAAGCACATCCTCCAAAATCTTATTTACTCGTTCTTTCTGCCCATCTGTCTGCGGGTGGTAGGTGGTACTGAAATTTAACAGTGTCTCTAAGATGGAGAATAAATATCTCCATAATTTACTAGTAAACATGGTATCTTGATTCGAGATGATTTCCTTGGGCATCCCATTCAATCAAAATATCTCTTTTAAGAATATGTCAGCAATGTGAACTGCTTTGTAAGTTGACTTAACTAGAATAAAGTGTGTCACTTTGGAAAACTTATCGACCAATAAAAATATGGAATCATTCTACTTCTTTCTCTTTCATAAACCCATAATGAAATCCATACGGATAACCTCCCATTTCCATTCTAGAATTGGTAACTATTGTAGTAACCCTGAACGATGTTGGTGCTCTTCTTTGACCAGTTGACACTCTTGGCATTTTACTATGAATATTGTTATGCCAGCCTTTAAATTAGGC
Organism: Pseudotsuga menziesii; assembly: GCA_001517045.1. Classification (NCBI taxonomy): domain Eukaryota; kingdom Viridiplantae; phylum Streptophyta; class Pinopsida; order Pinales; family Pinaceae; genus Pseudotsuga; species Pseudotsuga menziesii. The sequence continues at coordinate 323,143 of LPNX010490269.1, read as the reverse complement.
CAGAAAAAGTGTTTCTTTACTACTGATATCATCTTTTGATATCGTAGATGCCCCAAGTAGGGATTTCATTAGAACTCAGTTAGAATACTAGACCCGATGTCTCCTTCCTCCAGGACATACAGTCTCTCTTTGGACCACAATATTCCTATCTCATCTACCTTAGATTCTTTTTGTTTCTATAATAACCTATCTTCTTGAATATTTTTAAGGACATCAACATACAAATGATCAACTCTGGTTGTCATTTTAATCCTATCATGCAAATCTGAATCAGTTTGTCTCAAAAATTTACCTCATACAACATATGATCTCATCTACTTAAAGCATCAATGATTTTGTTTTCCTTTCCCTTTATGTACTTTAATTCGAAGTGGTACTCACTCATGAAGGAAAACCATCTAGTTTTTGTGGCAAGTTTGACTTTGTAGAAGCTTTGCGAATATGGGGAGGATTATACTGTCGAGCCACTACCTGGAAATCCCAAGCACATGGGCCCTTATATATATGTTTGCTCGTTAAATGGTGGGAGAGGTTACCAGGAATCTCTTTCTGTAAATATTGTAAAAGGTTTCCCATTTGGAAATGCCACGGGTTTGGAAAAGAATTGAAGCTCAGACTATTCATGGGTTTGGGTTTTTTATGAATATGGCCCATTTGGGTGTTTTTCAAAGTGGCAACAAATGTGCTGAATTTATTTTTTTTAAATAAAACCTTCTATTTTGGATTTTCATGGTGGAGTTTGTGTTCTACATTCCTTTTCTCTTTGTTTGTTCAATTTATGAAATCGTAGTTAATCTTTAAATCCTGTGAAGACTTTTAATGGTGTAAGAGATATCTTAATATGGGTGCTCTATTAATTGGATTCAAATGTTATTAGTAGATAGAAGAAATGTGAATCGTTACTTTGTTTCATACACTCTTAATTTATTTTAGAAGTAAGATCGCAGTCTCTATAATTGGTTTTAAACTCCTTATTTTTAATTTGGATCTCTGTCTATTCAAAATCGTATCTAGAAATTTTGGTTTTATTATTTAATATTTAGTTTGGCAAATCATTTACCAAGAGAATTGTATTTATGTTAATGAGGAGGACTCTCAAAAATCAGTTCCATTGCTAGAAATGGCACTATGGTAATCCTACTCATAATTATTACTTGGATGTGGGAAATTTTTGGGTCTATGCCCACGTTGTATATTTTAGGAAATGATAAAGTGATTTGGTGGATTCATGACTGTTGATTATTATTTGTTGTTTTGATATGTTTGTTTCTCTTATGTATCGTAGCTAAGCGGAAATCCCTAGCTCTCTTATTTATTTATAATTTTATGTGGTTTAAAAAATAGTTATAATGTCATTGTTGGAAATACGACCCTATGTTTTCAACGTTGGGTCATTATCATGGTAACCTAGACTGTGTATTTGGAATGGTTGATATATTGGTATTTATTTCTTTAAAAATATGAGCGGCATTCCTTCCAACACTGGTGGGATTCGGTTTTGGATTATCGTTATTGTTGTTATTTCATTTTAATATTTTATATGAATCCTAGTCAATGTTTATGGGATTATGATGGTTAATTTAGGTATGGAGTGAATGTATTCCAACAAACTCTTAAGAGGTTTCAATAGTGGGTAGAATGGTTTTTTTATACCGTGGCTATGTGTAAATAATGGTTTAATATTTTATGGTTAGTTTAAATGGGCTTATTGCCGATGATATCCATATTTTATGGAATACCATCGTTGTTCTGCATTGTTGATATATGTCTTCTTAAAACTCCCAAGGATTTGGTCCCTCATTCATGATTATGTTTTATATTTGATATTGTCAAAGGTTTGGTTGATGGATAGTTTATTGCATCAACACTAGGCAAATTCTCATAGGCCAGTGTTTAGAATATTGTCATATCCTTTCTACATGATGCTTGTCAATTTTATCTTTGTGGAAATCGATAGTTGGTTTATCATGGATGACTGTATATTTTATTTAACTATTTTTAGTGCTTTAAGTAGCGAATGTTGTGCATATTTATTGCAGATTTGGACACTAAGAGATTTGATCTCGGGCCCATGATTCTCTGTTATCATTGGTATGTAAATTGTTTATTTATTTGATAGTTTGTTTATTATATGACAAATATGTTTATTAGATGGTTTGTCCATCGTTATTTGATAGTTTATTTATGTAGTTGATTAATCCCTTCATGGTTGCTCTATAATGGTATACTAAGTATTTTATTTTCAATTCTAAGTTTAAAGCCTACATGTTGATTTGATTAGGTACTGAGTTTAAAAATCTAGTTTTTAATAGATGAGCTCCAACACTAACTTTAATATAATTTAATAGATAATTTATTTTGTTACTGTGATATACAAGGTTTCTAGGTGTGGATTCACCTGTTTTCCATCCTTTTGGAAATGTTCATCATTATCTTTATCAATACTAAATTATGTTAAATCTAGTCTAAACCCTAACATATTATAGAAGCTTTTAAAACTAATTTAACAGAAAACTGATAAGAAATTTATCCTAGAATCTTTATAAGAGCTTAAACCGAGAGTATATCTTAACTAATAAAACATCCTAAAACATTTATTCATAATGATGAGGGTTGAATTACAGGTCCCAATAAAAAACCTAATGTATGTAATATCAACCTATAAAATAATTAAAAGAGAGGTAGGAGTTGAAATATAGGAAATCTCTTACCTACAATTATGGAGGTTTAAATGGCTTAAGAACCTTGCACACTTCAACACCCAAAATTAATAAAACTCCTTTTATTTCTTACCTTAGGAATGATAACCAAATGACCTTGGAATTTCCATATTCCTCCTAAGCATGACCCAAAACCGCTCCTAGTTCTTAAATCAGATCCCCCGAGCTGGATCCAACATTAAAGAGATCTAGAACTCCTAAGGGTGAGGCTATTGCTGTTTGGAAATCACACATGTATTCTTAAAACTTCTTGGTTAGGACAATTCTCTCCAATCCCATCAATGAATAATAATCAGATTCCCTAAGCCTTCTCTTGGATTTCTTCTCATAGATAATATTTGGGAAAAGGGTAGTTGGTTTAACTTCAAATTAAATCAATAGTTTAGTGTTTTCTTGAAAATAATATTTAGTTTGATTTCTATGTGTTGGGGAAAATATTAAACAAATTATAATAGATATCCAATGATTTAATTGTCAAACTAGAAAGAGCGTAAACTTGTGAGGTACAGACAAAGTATATGCAGGGGCAAAGTGTCACTGAACTTAATCTAATATTCTAGATGACTAAAATCAGAAATACATGTAATTGAAATTGAATTAAATTTGAAAAAGCAAGAAATGACATGGAAATAAACCTAATCTAGAAAAGAATAAGATTGCAGAAAATAAACTAATATAAAGAAATCAACATTAGCTTGTGAGCTCACATAAAATCAATACAACTAAATCATAACCAAGACATCAAAATATGAATAAATCAAACTATCTATTCTAAAATATAAAATCTATTACAGCAGGATCAAATCCATGACTATCTCAAAACATGAAACAGTTCTCTACTACCAAAACACTAGGGAGGCCTCTAACCAAAATGAGGAGAGAGCCCTCCTATTTATACATGAATTCAAGATAACTAATCATAATTAAAGATCAACAATTCTCTCAACTTATCCCTCAAAATACTCAACAAATATATAACTCATCCCTTCAAATTCTCAACAAATATACAACTCATCCCTTAAAAATATGAACAAATATTGGATGAGATATTTATCTCCACATTTCCATGATCTTCTCCTTGAAATTAGACCACATCTTGAGGATGAAATTCGAATTTGAGGCTAGGTGGTCACTTTTGAGATTGTGAAAGTCTTCAAATACACCTGTAAACATCACCAAACTCATCCAACTTTTAAGTATAATGAAAATATGTTATTTTTCTCAATAATTAACCACAAATTCACTCAAAATACTAAAAAGTAAATGATTTGGAAAATGGTAATTTAAACCCATATTTATTATGAATGTGGTGAATATTAATGGTTTTATGGAAGGATAAGATAGGAATAAGGTGACAATTGGTATGTAAAAGATGAATAAAATGTGGTCTTTTTGCGGCTCAACATACCCCCCAACTTGACTGGTTGCATGTCCTCATGCAACTACGCATTTTTTTTTTTTTTAACTTTTGGCTTTTTAGTTAGGCTTTACAGGATGATTGTATGTAATAGTAAATCATTTCATGATTTTGAAATGCATGAGTTGCAGCAGTTTCCCTTAAGGTTGGTTGTTGTGTGACAACTATAAGTATAACAAATGTTGGTTCTTGTGTTAACAACATTCACTTCTTTTACTTGTATTTTTGCTGCAATACATAATATTTATGCATTAGAAATGATGAACCATCAATGTATATTAGCAAATCCTTTTTCTTCATATTTATGAATCATGCCAATATATATAGCATAGCTTGGAAAATACATGTTGATTGAGGGAAAATGAGATGATGAATATGTAAAATGGTAATGAATAGTCCCCCCCCAACTTAAGATGTATTAGGATTATGAAAAGGAAAAAGGGAATGTAGTGAGGGAATTTTCCAAATTCATTCATTTTATAGCATTTAAGGAATTACATGGTAAAATATTAGAAAACAATATACCTCCACTTACCCAAAAAGTTGATGAGTTATGCAATAGGAATGGTGTGGCTGCTAATACTGGATAATAGAATGTGAAGTGAAGGATATGAACTATTTCTTGGTTGGATGAAGTAAAAGATGAGAGCTTAAATTAGTACCGTGGTACTCTCATATGGTTGAAGTATGATGCTATAAAACTGCTGATGGAGTCACAAAAAGTATATAGTCTTCACCTGCTACAAAACCCGATGGTAGAATTCTTACCATGCAAATAAATGTGTCAATGTCGAACATGGAAAGAAGTCATTGGATTACCAACCATTGATGAGTATCGTTAACCAACATGATGAAATATCACCATTGATTTCAATGAGTGCCAAGGTACCTACGTACATCGTGCGAGGTGTGAATAAATGAGCTGGTGTCAAGCCACTTGTAAGATCTAACGATCAAGGGACATTGATGTATTCCCATGATTATCAGCAAGAGAACTTTCCATTAAGGCATGCAAGACTCAATGTACTGAAAATTAACTCTAGTCTCTATCACAGATAAGGTGCTGAGGTCGATGGGGAAAGACTTGTTGAAAGGTGGGCCTTAAAGAATCCCACATCAGTCAACACGAGTTATACAAAATGAATGGTAGGACTATAGATAAAAGGTCTCACGGCCAGAAAGTTTTTATGGAAAGGAAAATAAAGTAATGTAGTCATGGAAATGAAGCTGAATGGTTCTATTCATAAGGAAAAAGATAAACTGAAAATGAGGAAAAATGTGTGCGACTTAGAAAGGTAGACATGCAGGAAGTCATGATGTACAAGGCAGTGAAAATGTAGACTCTGACATGGATGATGAATAATCTTGGAAGGAGAAGGATAAGTAATCATGACATGGTGTAATTGGTTTCTGAAAGGATTCTTTGTGGCAGCAAATGTCAGGACATACGCAAGGGAAAACTCAACTCCTTTGAGCTTTCAATGGAACATTTTTTATGAAAATTTTCTATGATTCTGAAAATTATTTTTGCATGCCATTTGTTTGTCTTTAAACCTGAAAAATATTAGTATTTCCCTGCAAAAAAACTTGTTAGAGCATTGAAAATACATGAAATTATGTGCTTAATCAAAAGTTAAAATAAATAAAATGCTCTTATACCTGAAAGGAGAAACCCTTCTTGTCGAAACCTATTTCTGAGTGACTTGTAAAAACAAGTTAGCATAGTAATCCTAGAATTTTGAGAAGATTAAAATTTAAAATTTTATGATCTTATTTATTACCTAATACTTTTTATTTATTTATACGTTTTTATTTTTTAATAAAATTGGAACAAAAATAACATTTTTTACATCCTAATATGTCTTTATGTAATGATTGCACAATAGGGAGAGAGAGGGTCGACCCTTTTAGTGAGTCAACCCCTCTAAAAGCAGGCTATCTTAATGATATGAATAGAGAGGAGTGTGCAGACAAGTGATTTTTTATAGTGAGTTTATCAGCTTGAAACAACAACCTACCTCCCCCAAACAGAGGATGTGCCAGGTCCCACTGTGCAAAAATAAAAAGTAAGGAGAAGGATTAGCTGTTACAGGAGTTGCCTTCGATTTTAAAGACGCATAGTAATTTATTTTATGTTTACTATGTGTAATCTAATTTATGTTCTTTTAATTATTTCTTCTAAACTTTTTGGGTAAATTTACTAAATTAATTTTATATGAAATAAACATTGCCACCATCCCAATAAATCCATTCATATAAAATAAAGGAATCACATCTACTCCTTTATCAAAATTATAGATAACTTAAAAATGAATGTATATTTTTAAATGAAAATTTTCATAATCTTGAGGATAATAATGGGCATCCTATTCAATTTGAATATAACACATTTTTTTTATCCCTATTTTAATTTCACTTAAGATTGAGATTTACATTTTGTGATTGTTAATTCATGAATTTTAATTATATTTCAAAAATATATAAACTTTATTTCAATTTTATAGGCAATTACGGAATGTCTTGCTTGTATCACATTGAAGTTTTGTAAAACTGAATATTATTGTGTTTTGTAATTTTTAAATTATATTAGGTTTATTACTATTATTATTATTATTATTATTAGTTTTATTTTATATTACAAAATGCAAAAAATTACACACACACACACACACACACACACACATATATATATAGATATATTAGTCAAATTCATGTCACTATGTAGGATTTGATATACATGTAAAATTTTATAGGTCTTGGTTATCAAAATATTTTAAATGACACTATCTCCATAATCACCACTATAGTTTGAGCATTTGAAGGAAGGAGAGGAAATGTCCACGTCAGCTACAACCAAAAGTGTTCCCTTGCCAACTCCAATGGTTCTTCAACGAAATAAAAACTGGAAGCTTCTTCTATTTCTAAGAACAGGAGGGAGATGCTTAAAACGTCAATAACCATACTATCATTCTGGATACGATCGAACAACTTAAAAAGTCACCGTTGATAATAGTCGCAAGTTTGAGCTCGTGTCCTAAGATCCAAGTCTGTGAAATGAGAATTGAGGAGATCTTCCTCGAAGCTCGAGCATATATGACATCGTTTGATTCCTTAGAATGAGTTATTGCTCAAACATTACTCGGAACAGAGTGATATACTTTGGTGGAAAACAAACAAAAGGTAACACATGTGGCATTTGCGCAGAGTTCTCTTCAGCTCAAGAGGGAGAATCATCACAAGTTCATTAAACACACCATATTTAACACCCATAATTCGACCACGACACAAATTCTTCATGCAGAGGTAGAGAAGGTTCGGAACGCCGTAGGTATTCATTTCCAAGATCCATGTTATCCAATCTTCTAGATTTTAATAAAGGATGACTATGCTTGTTGGAGAAATAAAATAAAAACCAGCATTAAAGATAGGTTGATACAGGCATGTAGCAAGAGAGATACGAGAAGCAAGACAGGTTGAGATCAGGTCAGTCTCTGGTAGAAAGATCTCGATCGGCAGGTAGTTTCATTATGGGCTGAAGGTGAACATTGTGCTTCTTGTTGGGAACAACAGGTGTGCTCACAGGTGAACTATGTGATGGGAAATTTGGGTGTGTGGGAGGATGAACTACTAATTCGATGGATACCATCCCACATCATCGGTGCACAAGGTCACTACCAATATGTGCCTCACAGGATCAACCCCCTTCATATTTCCTTACAATTTGCAGACATTCGCTTCCCTCCCATAAATATATTACATGTTGCATAGTTTAAGAGTAAACATTTCGAGGTATTTCAAAAGAAGTGAATGTCTCCGCCCAAATGTTCCCAGCAGTAATACATTCAATCCAGTGAAAATTGTCATAGCAACACTCAAGAGAGATGTATTTCCTGTGGAAACACCATAATGGAGAGGCTTATCCTTCGACCAATTTTTTTTCCATTTTTCTTCAAACTTAAAGTTCTCATTCACACCAAGAAAACCATGTGGATCTGGAACGAATACCAGATGAGGAAGATCAAGTTTTGACGTGGTGATGCAGCCATCTTAAAGGTAGATGTGTACTTAACAAGAATTCATTTTTACACAAATCTAGATGAATGCCTCTTTGGAAAATGGCTCACAAATCTCATACCACACCCCGTAACTACTGGTAGGAAAATCGTGAATTATTAAATTCAGTAAAAATAGCACTGGTTGTTAGCCATCCAGAAAGGAGGGTAAAGGATCTCAAAATCATGGTGACGATATCGTTCTCTCCCCATTAAGTGCATAAATTGGTTCCGTAAATTGTTGAATTATTAATTGGCTGCGGTCAAGGAGTTTAATGTGTTAGTTGTGGTTAATGTGTTAGGTAGGCGTTATCTTCCAATCCTATCAATTATGATCAGATGATTATGGGAAACCCTACATGAGTGAAATATCCTCTATTAGGAAGAGAAAGCAAGCATATATCCTACAGAGGCACTCTGAATCGCTTCAGATCAGCTCAGAAGAATCTAAAGGCTAGTTTTGCAAACATGCAATATTTTCAATTTTATTTTTAATTGTTTGATTAATTGTTTTAATGGATTTTGCAAGTATGAGATTGGGCTCGAAGATAAATACATGCACCATTCTAGGAAATAGATAGTGAACAATAAACTAGCACCCGTCTAATCCAAGAAATCTTGTTTGTATATTTTTTTGATTGCAGGTTTCATATGAAGAGTTGTTTGCAGGCTGCGCATGGAAGGATGAAAGGATCTGTTTTATTTATTTCAAAAAAAAATTACTTATTTTTTCTTTTTAATATTAATACTAATGTTTAGAGATTTACATACATACACACACACACACACACACACACACACACACACACACACTAATGTTTACTGGTTATAGTTGTAGGTTCTTCTAGATCAAAAGAGTTAATTTTCTTTATATAAGTATATATTAATGTTTAATATTTAATTTTAATGTTTTAAAGTTAATATATTTTAATTTGTATAGACCTAGTTAATTTTTGCAATTTATTTAAAAAACTTTTAGAAAGACTAATATTCAAAATAAATATACATTTTTTTCTATATACTATTCCTATTAAAAGATTAAAAAGTGATTTTAAATAAAAAAAATAATTCTTAATACAAAGTGGTATATATGTTTATTTATTTGTTTTTTATTTTTACTTGCTTATTAATTAATTTATTTTATCTTTAATTGTTAAAGAAACTAATTCTTAATGCATTTCTATTTCTAGGATTACTAAAAAAATTATTAGATGAAAAATAAAAATAAAAGAGATTTAAAAGATTAAAATTATTTTTTAATTCCTAACAGTAGTAATTTAAGGCTGTTTAGAAATATAATTTTAACAAATAGAAACATTAAAGTAAATTAAAACAAAACTAATTTTCAACTGAAAAATAAAAACTAAATCCTACCTACTCTATTCTAAATGAAAATTATAATCATTCAAGTGAACTGAAATTGCTAGTGTAACCATCTATCTAACAAGAGTAAACAAAGATTAAGATTTAATTTTGAAAAACTAAATCTAGCATATGCTGTAATATGAAAAATTAAATACTGAAAATAAAAATTAATAAAATAAAAGTGAAAACAGAACCAATCTAACCTAGTACTTACTTGAATCCATCGTTTGATGCAGCTCCCATTTACAGGATATTATTCATGCCTTTGATCACCCGAGATCCTTTCTTCATCCTTTTTGATATTCTTCTCACATAATTCATCCTCATATGATGTGCATAATTCTTCAGCTGTCGATTCTTCTTTTTCTTCAGGAGAAGTAGTAAATCTTTTAGTTACTATTAATATCTCCTCTTCTTGAGAAGAGGAGATCCCTGCTTTTGCTAGGATCTGGGTGAGCTGCTCTAGGCTTATGCTCATCCTAAAATTATTTTACTAGAATCAAATCAAGTACTAGAAAAAACGAGTACATGACAAGCGCAAAAAAATAGTAGCACAAAACGAGTGCAAAAAATAGAAATGAAAAGGTGCACAAAAATCTGTACAAAACAAAGAATGAACAGATACAAAGTTAGAAGCAAGTTAGTATGAAATAAAGGCTAGCTCAAAAATAAAAGCAATCCAAACTTTATACTACAAAACTGTAAAAGAGAACTTGCATAAAAACAAACTTGCATTTGCAAAAAAAGAAAATACTTTGCTGGAAAAATAAACACACTTGTGAAAACAAAGGAAAAACAAGGCTTTGGGGCACCCACTATAGTGGATGCGTCTGGCTGTTACACCATGAAAATTCTGGAAATTCTGTAGTGAATTCGTTCTTGCGTCTTGCTATTTTCTCCTCCCCCTTGTTGTGTAATGTAAAATTACCCTATCTATCTATCTAAACTCTGATCCCTTTTAGCACCTCCCAGGCAACGACACAAAAATGTTGGGGAAAATATTAAACAAATTATAATAGATATCCAACGATTTAATTGTCAACCCAGAGAGAGCATAACATTGTGAGGTAGAGACAAAGTATATGCAGGGGCAGAGTGTCACTGAACTTAATCTAATATTCTAGATGATTGAAATCAGAAATACATGTAATTGAAATTGAATTAAACTTGAAAAATAAAGAAATGACATGGAAATAAACCTAATCTAGAAAACTATAAGATTGCAGAAAATAAACTGATATAAAGCAATCAACATTAGCTTGTGAGCTCACATAAAATCAATACAAATAATTCATAACCAAGACATCAAAATATGAAGAAATCAAACTATCTATTCTAAAATATAAAATCTATTACAATAGGATCAAATCCATGACTATCTCAAAAGGTGGACCAGTTCTCTACTACCAAACCACTAGAGAGGCCTCTAACCAAAATGAGGAGATAGCCCTCCTATTTATACATGAATTGAAGATAACTAATCATAATGACATATCCACAATTCTCTCAACTTATCCCTCAAAATCCTCAACAAATCTACAACTCATCCCTTTAAATCCTCAACAAATCTACAACTCATCCCTTCAAACTCTGAACAAATATTGGATGAGATATTCTCTCCACATTTCCATGATCTTCTCCTTGAAATTAGCCCACATATTGAGGATAAAATTCGAATTTGAGGATAGGTGGTCACTTTTGAGCCTGTTAAAGTCTTCAAATACACCTGTAAACATCACCAAACTCATCCAAATTTAAAGTATAATGAAAATATGTTATTTTTCTCATTAATTAACCACAAATTCACTCAAAATACTCAAAAATAAAAGATTTGGAAAATTGTAAAACCCATATTTATTATGAATGTGGTGAATATTAATGGTTTTATGGAAGGATAAGATAGGAATAAGGTGACAAATGGTATGTAAAAGATGAATAAAATGTGTTCTTTTTGTGGCTCAAAACTATTTAATATATATTTATTTTGTTAATTACGAACTTTTACTAGTTCCTATCTGAGCTTTAGAATAGTAGATATACATAGACTCTCACTTATTATTTGATTTATCTGTATTTATATATATATATATATATATTTATTATTCTCATAAGTGGATGTAGACTTCACTTAGATCTCTTACCTATATTTATTAAAATAGCTATGTGTTCTCTCTCTCTCTCTCTCTCTCTCTCTCTCTCTCTCTATATATATATATATATATATATATATATATATATATATTCTCATATACAAAGTGATTTATATATTCTCATCAAAAAGGATAAACAAAGTGTTTTTTCCCTTAGACTAGACTTGTCCAAAGCCTATGACAGAGTATATTGGAATTTTGGTAGGCTCATCCTCATTCATCTAGGGATGGATATGGAAATAGTAGAATGGATAATGGGATGCATACAATCTACTTCCTTTGTAGTACTGATCAATGGAACCCCATCATATTTCTTCAGACCTACAAGGGGAGTCCGATAGGGATTCCCACTATCTCCTTTTGTCTTCCTCATAGTTGCTGATGCATTAAGCAGGCTGGTTCTGAAAGAAAAAGAGAAGGAAATATTGAGGGATTTAAGGTCTCAAGTGAGGAAGAAGTCACACACACACTTTTTGTGGATGATGTTCTGCTCTTTGGTGTGGGCACTAAGGGAAATTTGAAGGAGTTAGCTGCTTTATTTGAGAAGTATAAGAAGGCTACATGAATGCTAGTAAACATAGAAAAGTCCTTGTTAGTTCACAATGAATGCTCAGAATACTTAATTCAACAGTCCAAAGAAATCCTCTCTAACCCTATCACTCCTATGTCAGATGGGTTCAAGTATCTAGGGTTCTTTCTAAAACCTAACAATTATGGATTCCAATATTGGATCTGTATTTATCATAAGGTTGAAGCAAGAGTCTCATCATGGGAAAACAAGTTTACCCATGGAGGTGGGGAGTGTTGTGGGAATCAAATTATCCTATGAAAACTACACTCACCTTTTGGTTGGCAATAAAAAACAAATTACTGACATGGGAAAATCTGAGGAAAAGAGGATTCCAAGGGATAGGTTTTTGTTCTCTGTGTAAATTAGGAGAATAAATTACATCTCATATTTTTGGCTCTTGTACTTATGTAGGAAAGGTTTGGAACAAAGGAGCACGGGCTATCACTTAAGCAAGAATGGATAACGCAGAAGGTGATTGGGAGCAGAGAGCCAAAGACTGGTGGGCCAATGAAGCATTATGTAATTACGCTGCTTTTCCTATCCTCTTTGTATACACCATATGGGAGACTCGTAACAGAGCAATTTTTAAAAATCCTTGGACTCCGATTGACATATCAACAAATATTCTAGCACAAAAGTCTCAATAGCATCAATATACCCTCAAGAAAAGGAAAAAAAGAGCTGTCAAGGCCCCAGAAATTGATAAGAACTGCCCTTGGGATTTTTTCGATGGGGAAAGTCAAGGAGACCCTCCCATAGGAGGAGCATGGGCCATAATTTTCTTGGATGAGACAAATAAAATATCCTTCAATATTGGATTGGAAAAAGATTCAAACAACAAAGAAGAACTATCAACACTATGGGCTACAATGAAGATACCAAGTGACAAACACATTCAAAGGTTTCATATCTACGGGGACTCGAAAACAGTAATAGATTGGGAAACATGGAGGAATAACATAAGAGATCCCCACTTGCAAAATATCTTGAATTCAATACGAGCTCTCTAACTGACCTCTGAAGTAGTCCATTTTAACCACATATACAAATAATTCAACACAGAGGCTGATACCATGTCTAAGAAAGCCTTAGTAATATAGCCATGAATAATAGAAGGTGAGGTCGTTACCAGAGATGCAACCACTCTATTTTTATCTCCATTATAAAAATAGGGTCAAAAAATATAGGATCACCAATTATTTAGCAACTGATAGAAGATAGTTCACGCACAAAAAATCATGACATAAAGGATGTTGAGGCTCGGCTTGTGCTGAGGACGCATAGACCAAAATGTCTTAGAGAAATTTTTTCATAGATAACCACAACGGAAGGTTGAAGAACTCAAAGCTATGTGAAAGTTTTTGTCTTTTTGTATAAAGCAATGCTCAAACTAATGTGCATAGAGATGCAATGATGTAAGCTATGAAACTAATGTGCACTAAGATGTAGTGATGTAATCTCTTATGAGCAGTCCATGTTATTCAATGAATAAAGGATTTTTTTCTCTGGAAAAAAATATATTCTCATATACATATTATATAAACTTCACTTATTCAATTTAATCATCTATTATTAATATTTCTATTTGATGCTTCTTTAGTTTAAGTATATCTTTTAACAATGCCTCAGGTAGGGTTGGTCGTTCAACTAGGTTAGGTAGATCTAGATCCTCCTTGCATGTTGGATTACCTCGTATTCATGGCAATTATTATAGTCCTTGATGAGAATTAGATTTGAAATTTCAGTTAATCAATTTAAATAAGTACGATGAGGGTTGGTTCTATTCAGTGTCTTTCCAACTCAACACCCTTTGATTTATAGTAACCCCTAGTGCTATTTAGAGTCTATGCTCAACACTATCAAATGGGCCTTACAATAATGCAATTCCAGAGCCTCTCGTGCAACACTAATACTAGGATGTACTTGTATAATACACCTAGGGATACAATGGCCAAAGATCCGATGCTCCAAAGATTATGCTCAACATCAAGTTGGAGTGCTATAGGGCTTAATATCAACACTTCCAATCTTTAGTTGTTGGGGTTACCTATGTGCTACATAGCTTGCAATCAACACCTAGTCTCACAACCCATGTGCTCTAGAGCTTGTGCTCAACACATAATCTCATAAATCATGTGCTCCAGAGCTTACTCTCAACAAAAAATCCCATAAGCCATGTACTCTAGGGCTTACACCCAACACATGATATAAATCAATCATGCATTCAGTGTTCTGCACAATACATCACAAATAATCATCTCAATATATATTTGGGATTATTCCCAATAAAATAATAATAAATACAATACATCGGGCCCTATGCTCAGTATGATGACAATATTCCTTGTCCATTAGGGCCTATGCCCAACATTTAATCATATACAAAACAATTAAACATGTGCATTGTCTCACGTCTAGTATATCTATCTAACCAACTTACCTTATGTCTAGTGGGGCATACTCCCAATATATAGACATAAACATAAGATCAAAGTAAATCATGTGCATTGGGGCTAATTCCCAATATAGTCAAGGTCAAAATTCAGTATATTACATCCCTCGTCGCTTAAAACAACGTCGTCCCGGTGTTCTAGGGACTAGAAATGAAATCATGAAACAAGGCGGGGTAAGCCTATTTCATTGTGGCTTCATTATCCCAAGTGGCCTCCTTAGGCCCAAAGTGCTTCCCTTCCACTTTCAGTTGGACAATAGTTCACTTCCTGAGTTGTACTTCCCTTTTGTCAAAGATGTGAAGGGGTTCTGGAATAAACTTCCCTTCAGGTTCCACCTGTAGCAAGGACTAATCAATCACATGTTTAGTATCATATACATATTTATTCAATAAGTATGTGTGAAAAAAATTGTGAAACTTTACATGAGAAGGTAAACTTTAATTCATATGCTAGTGGCCCTTTCTTGGCAAGTATCTCAAAGGGCCCACAAAATCTTGGTGCGAACTTTCCACACCTTCCCAGGCTCAATGAGCTTCTTTTTTCTTTTACTTTTAAATAAACATGTTCGCCGACTTGGAAGTCTTTATCCTTTATTTTCTTATCCACATGACTCTTCTGCTGGTCTTGTGCTTCCTTGAGATTTGGTTTCACTTTGATGACTAACTATTCTAGGTCTTTCAGTAAATCTGGCCTTAACATGAGCATGTCCACCGGGCTATCCCAAGTCACTGGTGTCCTATACTTTCGACCATAGAGTACCTCAAAGGGACTCATTTTGGAAAATTTTTGGTATCCATTGTTATATGCAAACTTTGTGAGGTGCAGATAATCCTCCCACTTTGTGGGATTGTTCATCATGTACATTCTAAGCATATCCTCCAAAATATGATTTACTCATTTCGTTTGCTCGTCTGTCTGTGGGTGCTAGGTGGTGCTGAAATTTAACAGTGTCTCTAAGATGGAGAATAAATATCTCCATAATTTACTGGTAAACTTGGTATCTATAATAACCCAAAAATTCATAAAAATTTAAAAAAAATTAAGTGACATAAAATGTCTAAAGTCGCAGCTAAGTAACTACTAAAGGTCAGCGGAAAAATGAAACAGTTTATAAAAGAACATGGAAATGCTTCTTTAAAAGAACCTATAAACTAATGGATGTAATCTTAAACACCTGTGTTAGTACTATTAATGAATTAACAACTTTAATTCAATCAGAGTTAGAAAAGGACTTGCATTTTGCTGCTACTAGAATACTGATGATTAACTTTTGTCAAGTAGGTAATAATTCTTGTATGAGATCGAGGCTTACATAGTGTTCTGCTAACTCAATTGCATTGCTGGTTCCTTATAGGTTTAGTAGGTAAGCATAAGATCCAGTATGTGTTATTTAAAATTACGCCGAGAAACTACTTTCCTAGCATGATTAAGATGCTAGTTTTAGAAAAAGGTTTAAATATGCTACTTGTCTTCAAGGAGGTAATGTCAATTCTTTTTCTGTTGTTATAAATCGAAAGATAAAAGTATAATATGCTGTGTCAGCATAGTTGTAAAATGATTTCTAGTTACTATGCCAATCAAACAATCAAATTACTATTTATTGTGAGTTCAAAAACACCAAAATACTTTTATAGAAAGAAAACTTGTTCTGGGTTTTAGCTAAGATGAAAATATGGTACTTTGTCTTTTGCTTAGTTGGAGCATACATTGGATTCTAGTTTTTTTTATCATCAATAAAATCAATTTTAAATAAGAACTATTTAGTAGTTCCTAAACCATCATCCTAGCCTACTTTTTCTAAATAAGAGTTACTCTAAACTCCTACAACCTAGCATCCAAAGGTGTAAAACATTTTACCTTAACCTAGGTCTCTCATTAACTAAGGATGTTCTCTTATTTACTTTTATATGCATCTTCCAATTACAACTGGAATGCAATTTTAGCTATGACTAAGACTTTATGCAAGCTGATTAGTGGTCTTTACATTATCTTTATACAAGTCTTAGCAAATGAATTAAAAGGAAATTAATTAGACTTGGAATAGTCTATAGTACTTCGTATTATAAGTTATGGTTTAAAACCTATGCTCTTCTAATCTCCATGACATAATGTATAACCTTGGAAATCATGACACAAAGTATGGTTTAAATTATTTAAAGGTTGATTGGAGAACAGTATTATTGTTGTATTGCTGACTGTGGAACTCAACCCACGCTTGAATACATATTTGGAAGGGAACGTGGAATGATTACATCCACTCAAGGGTTGAATTTTTGTTTTGTAAATAAAAGTGTATTACTGCTTAAAAACCAATTACAGAGATATCGTCAAAATGGGCAGGCCCTGACCATCCTGCCACCGGAACTACCCATCCTAATTACATTCCAGAATCCTCCACCTATCCCACCCATAAGCCGGGAGAGTTCCCTCTATGGAGATATCAATCCTAGTCTTACTTATAGAGCTGAACTTCCTATATACTTGCAACATAAGACAACATAGCAAAACTAAAAAACATAACAGACAAATAATTACAGAACCTAAGGGCCGACTTCACATCCTCTTGAACAATAGCAGTCAGTAAAAAAGAGAGGAAGCACCACGCCTCAGAGCAGCATCGAGATGTCTTGAGCCTGAATCCTTGACAGACCACGCCCTTCCGTCTACTGCATTGCCTCCATAGAGCTCCCCATAGGAGGGGCACTAGCATTCCTCCCTCTAGCATGTCTACCAGACCCTCCCGTCGCAAGCTTCTCCATTCCCGGGTGATAAAGCGTAATCCCCAGGCATGACGTAATCTAGTCTACCTTCCTATGCATAAGGTGGCAGTCCACACTGAGGTATTTTACCTTGCTGAGAATCTTGCTGCATTTAGCATTATGCTCCTTCCAAGATGTTACAGGTTCCTCATCTCCCTCCATTTTTTCCAGAATCACCTCTAGCTGCTTTCCAATTATGTTCATGGATTTGATGTTCACCTGGGAGACAAGGTTCATAAGAACCCAATAAATCATCACCAGGAGATCATGAGTTGACATCCTCCCTGTCTTGGACTCGGGGTCGGAGACCCACCCATCCATCTCCTCCTGAACTTCCTCTATTGGTTTCGACTTAACCTACTTCGAGAGGGCCTTCTCCATGTTTTCCATGGCTATCCTAGAGATAAGTGGGATGTGATCCTTAAACACCTCCGCAATAGCCTGAGCCTGCAATTGAGCCTCGTTCGCTGCCCTCTTCCCCTTACCACTGTAGTCTTCTCCTTTTCCCTGGAGACCATTCCCACCCACTCTTCCATGATGTGGACCCATTTCCCTAAGTTCAGCTTTGCTCTCCGTTCTAACAGACACTCTGTCACCTTTTTTCATCTCCCTAATTATACTTAACCAATAAGTCTGCACTCTATCCAGAACACATGCTTCGGCCATGGCTATCCTGGTCCAATTAATAAGGATCACTCCCATGATTGAAATAGCGTCTCTATCACGGATCATAATAACCCAGGTCCGGCCACCTCCCTGACCCGTACCTTGCCTGGGGGTCTTGAGAGGAGTCTTCATCACTACTGCATCACCTAATAGGTCATGAATAGTACTACCTATCTCCTCCATTAAACTCTTGTACTTGATCTTAATGATAAGGGAGAAGCTCTCCGATTGCCTCTATCTAAGACCACCTGCTTGGCACATGTTAATAGAGGTGATGTGTGGGATGACCTTGCCACCACCTCCCCCCTCCACGTTCCTCATTCATATGATCATGCCTCTACCATTTATCATCACCATCATGATCTGTGAGTTGACGGTAGCGAGGCAGCCATTGTTCTCCCTCGAGATCTTCAAGTCGTCCCCACCTGATATCCCTGATGTCAGCAACCCCAACATTGCCCATTAAGTCTGCCACCCTATTAGCCTCTCTCTTGATGTGGTGAAAGGACAGCACCGAGAAATCAAAATTTAGAGCTCAAAGGTCCTACATTCTCCCCGCCAGGTGCCAACTGAGTGCCACTTTCTCTGCTGACCTCCCGTTTTCCAGCTGTTGAGACATGTGGATGAGAATTCGAGAGTCCCCTTCCACTATCACTGGGAGCCAACCATTCTAGAGGAAAAGATGGATGTCTTGGATCATCCCCTCTAGATCCACTAAGTTGTTGGTGTTGAAACCTATATTACCATGAAAGACCTGTAAAATTCCCTCCTTATGGTCTCGACAGGCCCCTCCAAATCTCGCCATTCTAGGATTGCCTTTAGCCGCCCCATCAAAGTTAACCTTGAAAACTTGGAGCACAGGGGAAGACCAGGATGAAGGGCTCTCCACTCTGCAGACCTTGGGTTTCCAAGGAATGTCTCTTATGATCCCCTTGTCTAGACCCCATGCCTCTACAACTATTTTTTTCCAACCTATAAACTCTTTTTCCTCATCTGACCACTGCATGCTGCAGATCGTCTCCATCAAGTTGGAGCAAATGGTTTTCTAGGCTGCCTCTATAGACCGTTCTCATTCCCAAAAAATCTTGTTGTTTCGCTCCTTCCAGATAACCCAAAGAACCATTCCAAAGAAAGCAAGCCATAGAAAGCTAAGAAGATTATTCTTGAATTCCTTCGAGTTCCAATCCCTTAGGGTCTGAGATAGATTCCCTCTGGATCAATTACTTCTTCTAAACATCATGGCTCCTTTATCCCATAATCCGACCGCATAAGGGCACACATCCAGGAGATGGCCTATGCTATCCTCCTAGCAGGGCCACAAGACACACCTAGGTGGTCTCAAGATCCCTATTCCCCTCAGGTTTTCCCTTGTTAGAATTCTCCCTCGAACTACCAGCCAGCAAAAGATGGCCACCTTTGACCATGGGTTGGATGTCCATACCTTTGCCCAGATCTTGTCATCCTCTTCATGTCCTCTAATCTTGATGTTATAGGCTTCCTTGATGCTGAACATGCCCTTCTGGGAGTAACCCCACCTGAGCCTATCAACCCCTTCCTTAACTCTGATGACACAAGTATTGAGTTCCTCCTCAAGGGATTTGATATCTGCTTCTGGGATTTGATCCGCGGGATCAAGCAGGATTGCCCATTTATGCCTATCACCCTGGGCGTTTCCTTCCCAGTACTAATTCACCTTCTTCCATGCCTCGTCTAAGCATGTTCTCCTTAATTGAAGCCATCTAGGACCCTCCCCTAGCTTGGGTTGTTGATTCCATGAGTCATCCCACATATTTTCCAGGCTTCCATCCTGAATTTCCCAGAATCTATGCTCCTGGATTAGCTTCCTTCCCTCCCTTTCCTTCTACCATATCTGGGAACCTTCAGTTTCCCCACTAAAACAAACCAACTGCGAAGCAGGCCATCCCCTTGCATACTTCAAGTGCCATATCTTGGCCCATGGATCCTGTTTGTGGGTGCTCCATCACCACCAAATCTTGGCACCCTGTACTTCCCCCACTAATTCTGGATCACGGAGCCCTAGGACCCCCAATTTATTTGGCATGCTCACCTTTTCCCAGCTGACCAGGGTAAATTTTGCTTTACTTCCTCTGCTTTCCCATTAGGAAATTGTGCTAAAAATTCTTGATTTCTTTGAGCACTGACTTGGGGGTCGACAACACTGATAAAAGGTACATAGGCATAGCCTAGATAACCGATTTAACAAGAACTAGTCTCCCAAGGGGATTTAAAGGTTTTATCACCCAGCTTGACAGCCTACTCTTTATTCTGACTACTAAATCTTGCCAGGAGGCATGCCTAATATTTTTCTGGCTTAGAAAGACCCCTAGATATTTAGTTGGGAGCCTGCCTTTCTGGAAACCAAATATCCTTCCAATGTTACTCTGAGTAATAAGTGGGGTATTGAAAAAGAACACCTGGGATTTCTCCGGACTAACCTCCAACCCCGAGGCTTTAGCAAAGGACGCTAGACAAGATTTGAAGGCTCACACCTCTTGGACTAAAGGGTGCCCCATTAACATTGTATCATCCACAAATTTTTTATGAGTTTGGTTTTCCATGCCTTCACAAAAGGATAGGCCTCGTATCCTCCCCAGACCTGCCTGAGCATGTATGAGTTGACTTAGGCCTTCTGTCGCCAAGATGAAGAGAAACAGAGACAGGGGATATCCTTGTCTAATTCCTCTTGATGGTGAGAACAATATGGTCGGGGATCCATTCAGGAGGATGGAGAGAAAAGGAGAGGACACTAGCCCCATCACCCATTATATCCACTCCCTACAGAACCTAAAATCCTTTAGCATTTCCTTCAGGTAATCACAGTTTAGTTTGTCATAGGCTTTGGAAATATCAAGTTTGATAATCATTCCTAGGCTTCTAGTGCATTTGAGTGAGTGAATGGTCTCCTGGACCGTAATGATCCCATCCAAGATTTGCCTCCCCTCCACAAACCTTGATTGCTCAGGGCTGATGATCCTCGGGAGCAGAGGTTTCAGTCTATTTGCTATGGGCTTTGAGATTATTTTGTATATCACATTATAAAGGGCCCTATAGCCCTTTATAATGTGATATACAAAATAATCTCAAAGGCCATAGAAAAATTTCTCACTCTGATCAAGGCTTTTGCATTAAAAGCCTTGAGCACCCCTTTGCTGGTCCTGAATTCCTCCACTATTTCCCAAACCTCCTCTTTGAGCATGTCACAAAAATGGTGGAAAAAGTTGGCTATAAACCCGTCCGGCCAGGGGGGTTTCCCCTGAGCCATCTGCTGGATGACCCCCTCCACCTCTTGTAGGGAGATCGGTTTGGTGAGGTTCTCATTGTCCTCCCTTGTGACAATGCTGGGAATCAGGGATATGATCCTATCAATATCCTGACCCCTCTCATTATTGTCTTCTGTCATGATTTCCTTAAAATGATTGACAAGGCCATCTTCTACCTCGGCTCGAGATCCCACTTGGGTCCCATTGGGAAGTTTAAGGTTGAATATATTTGACCCCAAATGGCTGTTGACCGTGGCATTGTGGAAGAATTTGGTATTCCCATCCCCTTCCTGCAGCCACTTCACACAAGACTTATGTTTCCAAAAGACTTCCTCCTATCTTTCTCTGGCTTCCAACTGGGATTCAAGGTCCTTCTCCTTTTCCTTAAAATTTGGGTCCCACCCAACTTCTATCCCTCGTTGTTGGGTAGCAGTCAGTTCTAGGATTATACTTTTCTTGTCTTCAAATATGTTGCCAAAGTCATTCTTGTTCCATGTACAGATTTTGGCCTTCAACACTTTGAGCATCTACTGAAAGTTGTACATCCTTGTTCCCCCTAAGTCCTTCATCTCCTGCCACCACTGTTCCACTAGACCCTTAAAGTCCCTGTGTTCTATCCATAATTGTTCGAATCGAAAAGGTTTTGGTAACCGATCCACCGACCCCTCCCAGCTTAGGCACACGGGCCAGTGATCAGAACCTGTTGCTGGGATCATGTTCGCCCTTATTTCTCCTGCCCCCCTTATTATACTTTCGCTCACAAGGAAACGGTCTAGCCTTGAGGCCACCATGTACTCACCACCCCTTCGATTATTCCAGGTGAACCAACCATCCCCAGTTTCTAGATCCATGAGGGAGATATTGACTAGGGTTTCCCTAAAGTCCTCCTGATATTTGTCCAGCATCCGCTTGCCTCCCTATTTTTCCCTGAGCATAGTTATTAGATTGAATTATCTTCCGATTATCCAATTTCCCATTGATGCCGAGGCATTGAGCCATCTGAGATGATTGACAAAAACCTATTTCTGCGGGAAAGCACTCGGCCCATAAATATTCACGATTGTTCCTCTCATCTCTGAGCCCCGAATGTGGAAATCAGCTGATAGAGAAAAACGTCCCACTCTCCAACCTGTGAGATCCACTTCCCTTTCTCACCATAAGATAGCTATCCCTCCTCGCATACCATCTGCTACTACAACCATGACCTGGCTACCTTTCCAAATATTCTACCCAATCTTTTGCATTGATTCAAAACTGCACTTAGTCTCCTGTAAGAAAATAATATCTGGATTTTCCTGCTTGATATTTCTTGCAAGAGTCCTAATCTTCATGGGTTGATTACACCCCCTAATATTCCAGGTCACTATCTTCATTGGGAAACCCTGCTTACCTCAAAAAAGGCCGCCTTAATCGTGGGTTATTGGCTTGATTCAATCAGCATGACTCCTATTTCTACTATCCTTTGCTTGTTTGACTTCCTCCCCTGTTTCTTATCTGTCTCCAGAGTTTTCCTTTTGCTTCCTTTTGGCCCTTCCTATCTAAGCCCCAGATCGTTGTGCGCTTTAGAATGCAAAATCGCTTGCTGCAAGAGCTTGATCTGTTCTTTGTGAACGTATCCTGAGCCATCTTTCCTACATTCTTCTTCCAAGGCATCCAGATCCAGCTCACCTAAGTCCATGTCCTCGGCTTCTTCCGCTTCCATGTATACTGGTCAGGCTTCACTTCTCTCTGCGTCTTCCATCCCCATCATCTTGGTTTCCAGAATTCTTCCTACAACCGCGCCCTCTTGCGGTTGAACCTCTACTATTTCACCTAGGATTTGGAAGGGGTTAGATGGCCCCCCTAGTTTCCCCACTTCATCCTTATGCTTCTTTTTCCCGCCCAAGACCCTACTCCTCCGGCTGCTTTTGACTTTAGTGAAACCATCGTTCCCAAGCGCTTCTCTGGAGGTCTATTCCATCTTTTCCTTATATTCCCTGGGGAATTTTCTCCCAAAATGGCCGTATTCATGGCAGATCCTCCACCTGAAGGGTAACTGCTCATAGTCAATTTGTTGGATCCATTCCTCATCATCCCAATTAATCCTGATTGCCTCAGGGAGGTCCTTCGAGAGATCCATATAAACACAGATCCAAGCAAAGGTGGTATACCTCTGGAGATAGGTCTGCTCATTGATTTTCACAAATTCCCCTACAGAGTTCCTAATGTCCCGCAGAATCTCCATGTCCTAGTATTCCCTTGGAATCCCTACCAGGCGGATCCACACCGAGGCTACAGTCATGTCCTCCATAACTGGGTTGAACTGTTCCTTCCATGGCCTCAGATAGAGTCCCGTAGAGAAGAAAAAAAATGGCTCCACTTCCAGAATCCTATCCCGATCCTCCTAGTTGAAGAAAATGATGGTAAAAAATCCTTTGGCCCTTGAAGGTCCTAATGCCCTTTTGTGCTCCAGGTGCTCTGGATCCAACGGACCACATCCTTCTCCCTCGGCCAGACCCCTACAAATTTCTTGATTAGGGCCTTCTCCTTCCACATCTCTATCTTCTCCTGAATGGACTCTGACCGGATCTGAATCGATGGTATTGATTGGGATTTCGGGAGACAAACCCCCACCCCAGATCTCTTCCCTTCCCCAGCTCCATCCTTACCTCCATTGATCCTGGATGCTCCTCGGCTCCTGGATGGGGCCGCCACAATGCCTGACTAGGGGGGTTCACAGACCCCGCCCTACCTGAGCCGCGCAAGAGGGCTCCTCCCTCCGATCGCTACCTCCTACGCCTTCTTTTCACCCGACCAATTTGTATCACTCAAGGGTTGACTTAAAACTTCAAAACCCTATTCATTGTTATTGCAGACCGAAGGTTTCTCCTTCTTACTGGCCAAGCTGATAGCTCGCGGCGATGGAAGACCTGTAACCACCTTCAAGCATTTGGCATTTCACCTTCAACTTCTATGTTGTGACTGTTGGGAGAATTCATTAATGGTTTTCATCTTTCTAAGTGTTTAATAGCTACATCGAGAGTGGGTGTTGGATTTTCTTTGTGGCTCAAAGGTTGTGCTTGCCTTTAACCTACAAATGAACACTCATAGATTTTTCCTTCATCTGGTTGAGTCAATTTTATTGCTTTTTACTTCGCAGAGGTGACTTCAAGGCTTCTTTCCTTCCGACACGGTGCCGATACGACCTGGTGTGGCTATCTCTCCTTAGCTTCAACTCCAAATTATAGCAGGTAAAGACTTATACTTAATTTAGTTTTAGATTAGCTTTCTCATAATGGGTTTTACAAATTTTAAGAAACAAAGGATTTATAATGATTCATCTTGGAAATTGCAAGTCCTTGCTCCTGGTTCCAGCTCTGTAGGTGAAAGTGAGCTCACCCTTCAGTTTTACATATGCATACAAAATGGTAAGCCCCGGTTCCAACGAGGGTTTCTTTTTGCATGACGTTGTGGTTGTTGGAAGTTGGTTATTGCAGTTGAAAAGACCTGGCCTCGATTATCTATTAGCTTAAGTTTCAAATCTTGTTTGATAAATGTAAAATTTTAGAAACCCTTAGAGGGTACTTTGTGTAGAGGTGAAGAAGGATTTGGTAGCCATGATGGAAATTGGTTTTTATCTTCTGTTTTTTGTCTTACGGCATGAATAATGTAATTTATTTCATTTTAAAATGATAGAGCTCAGCTCT
The DNA here is from genome assembly GCA_001517045.1 of Pseudotsuga menziesii. Lineage (NCBI taxonomy): Eukaryota > Viridiplantae > Streptophyta > Pinopsida > Pinales > Pinaceae > Pseudotsuga > Pseudotsuga menziesii. Next base: position 298,023 of record LPNX010490269.1, on the reverse strand, counting down.
AAACTCGTTGAGCTTGTCGACCTCTGTCTAGTTTATTTTAGTTTTTATAATGGATTCTAGAAGGTGAGAAAAGACTGTGAATTAGTCAGCATTTGTAAATGATTTAAGGTTTTTACCCATCAATAAAGAATGGTTACTGTTTGATTTATATAATTTGCACAGTTCAATTTGGTTAACGAGCCTGAGCCTCAACCTTTAGTTCTAAAGGCTGTAAGCCATATATTCCTAATTGATTTTGTTTTTAATAAGTTATTTATGTAATATTTTAAATTATTATCGTGTATTTATAAAGATTTCCAGTGCACAGTTTAAGGGAAAATTTATTGTATTTAAGAGTAATATTTAACTCTTTTTTTGGTTCAAAAGGGTTAATTATTAACTGTACCCTACAGTTTGGGAATGAATAAATTTTTACAAGGAAATATTGAGAGCTCTGTTTTATTATTTTCTTTTAATAAATTTACAGCTATTTAATTTTTATAAAGGAATTTTTTAGGGTAAATTCTGCATAATTTGAGAATAGGTTATGTTTATCTTTCAATGACTTATGTGGTTCTATTTAGGTTACAGTAGAATCCTTCTGTCTTAGAACAGAGACACATAGTGTCTGGAAATCAAATGTTATAAAAAATGTTTTGAAAATTATCTTTACCTGGTTCCTAGATGATAGCCTGTTTACTATACCTATGTTTATTTATTGAACTTGTAAGTTCTGTGTTTTATAAATAATACTAATATTAGAATATTTATATAAGTAATATGATTACTAAATGTTTTTGCATACCTATCTTTTAGTTCTTATCTGAAGTAAATACATTTAATGCAGACATTATTTACTACTTCTTTACAGAATAAATCATAAGCAAACTAGAGCAGAATGTAATTACATTTTTCATTTAAAGTAAAAAGAATCATCACATTTACCTAAATACCTAGCTATACTACAATACTACCTGAGCCAGGCATGGAAAAATACAGTATGGAATTCTTATTCTATTTGTTTCTCATTTTGCATCTGTATTAGTATTTCTAACATAATCTGCAAATTACCAAGTTTATCATTACACAGTTACTCCTTTCTTCCTAAAGCCTAATTAAATACTAAGATGCCTATATTTAAAAACCAGTAAAAATTATACTGAAGATGGTAAGTAAATATAATAACATGAAGACAAATAGAACATGTCAATGATAAGGCGACAATAGCTTAAGGAGGTTGTTCCTCCCAACCAAATCCTGGAGAATGCTCAGATAGCGCTTCCTCAGGACCCCGAGCCTATTCTTTGTCCTCTTGGTAGAATACTGGGTGGAGAATATAACCTTAAGACCTTCTGTCACATGACTGGTCCAATTACCTTAGTAATTCGAATCTTCTCACAGCAGTCAGAACTTCATCCTAATAGCTGCAATAAGTTTTGTCTCGGCAGTTAACCCCTCAAACTCACTTCAGTAATCCCCTCCGTTGAATTTCTCTTGAGTAAATTCATTCACCTTGAATGATCACCCCCTAGAATGAGCAGCCTCAACTGTCTTCAATGGGAAATTTTATAGAGATTCCTAGGTCTTCTGGGTCTGAAGTTTTCATTTAATGAGCCACCTGCTCCATTTCCACTTTCTTGGGGAAACATGACCACAAATATAGGGAAGTTTCCACCTGCAATAGTTGGAAGTAGTTTGAGGATTCTACCACTTGCCAATGTACTCTCCACCCAGTATCCTCCACTAAGTGACCAGTAAACACTCGTTTAACAGCTTCTGTAAGCTGTTGTCTCATCATTTATTTATTTATAAATAAAAATATTATGAATTACATTAATTATTCTTGACCCCACTTGGTCATCAATTGCAAACTTCTCATAAAATATAACACAATGCTCCTCAAATAACATTAAATTCTTTTTGTAAATTGGGGCATGTGACATACACACCCCCTTAAATTATAACATCGTCCTCAATGTTATTTATTCCTCGTCCTCAGAGTTCCCCTAAAATAGAATTGGATATGCATCCTGCATATGACTTTTCAATTCCCAGGTGGCTTCCTCTGGACTAAGGTGCTTCCATTGCACCTTCACCTGACCAATGGTGTGGTTCCGAAGCGAGATATCCCTCCTCTCGAGGATACAATCCGGTTCCACCCAAAAATATCCTTCGGGTTCCACTTGCACATCATTCCAATTAATAACATGAGTAGTATCATGTACATATTTTTTTAATACATAAATGTGAAAAACATTGTGAGCTCTTAAATTCATTGGTAGAGATAACTGATATGCCACCTGTCATATCCCGGACAGTATTTCAAAAGGAGCATAATATCAAGGTGCTAGATTGGTACAACTACCTAGCCTCAGAGAACTCTTTTTGGGTCGCACCTTAATAAAAACATGTTTGTCTTCCTCGAACTCCTTTTGAGTTCATTTAAGGTCTGCTTGACTTTTCTGTCGATCTTGCGCAATTTTCAAATTACCTTGTACCTGTTTTACAATTAATTCCATTTATTTCAACAATTCAGGTCCTAATACTAACCTTTCCACTAGATTACTCCAAGAGATGGGAGTATTGCATTTTCTTCCATACAGGAATTTCGAAAGGACTATACCTAGCTGAAGCTTGATAATGATTATTGTAAGAAAATTCTACCAAGTGTAAATAATCTTCCCATTTACATGGTTGCTCCTTTACGTATATTCTGAGTAGATCCTCCAATACCTGATTTAATCTTTCATCCTGTCCATCAGTTTGAGGATGGAAAGAGGTACTAAAGTTTAGCGTAGTATTTAATCCTTTAACCAAAGATCTCTAAAAATTACCTGTAAATTGAGGGCCTCGGTCTGAAATTATCACCTTTGGTATTCGATGCAACCAAAAAAATTGTTTTAAGAAAATATCCCCAATATTTGCAGCTTTATAAGTAGTTCTTACATGTATAAAACAACTTCTTTACTCAATTTGTCAACCAATACCATTATTGAGTCATTTAAGTTCTGATTATAGCTAATCCAGTAACAAAATCAAGGCTAATTATCTCCCATTTCCAGCTAGGGATAGGAAATGGCTGAAGTAGCCTAGTTGGATGCTGATGTTTAGTTTTTACTTGATGACATTCAAAGCATCTAGCAATATATTCTGCCTGTTCATTTTTCATGTTTCGCCAGAAATAATCTTTTCTTAGCATTGTTATAGTTTTCTGATAACCTGGATGCCATGAATAAGGATTTTTATGAATTTCATTTAAAATTAATAGCTTAATCTTAGGTACATTAGGTACGTATAATTTGTCTTTATACAGTAATAATCCTTTTTCATTCAAGTTGTCCCCTATACTTAGACTTTCTATTAAATTCTCTTTTACTTTTTCTTGTAATTTTTGGTAATTTTCATCTTGTTCTATTCCAGCTTCAAGTTGTTCTTCCAAGTCTGTTATATAAGTGCTGATAGCTACTGAAAAATTAAGCTTTGCATTTCTACTTAATGCATCAGCAGCCTTATTCTCCTTTCCTTTGATGTGCTGAATTTCAAAATCTTATTCACTTAGAAAATCTAGCCACCTAGCTTGCCTAGCATTCAAGTTAGGTTGATCTAACAGGTATTTCAATCCTTTATTATCCGTCATTAAGATAAACTTCTTTCTAATTAAATGATGACTCCACATATTTAAGGCATGTATGACAACAGCTAATTCTAAGTCATAGGTCACATAAATTTTTTCATGAATCTTCAGTTTCCTAGACTGATAAGCAATGACATGTCCTTCCTGAGTCAATACTCCACCTAAACTGTCATTGCATGCGTCAGTACATACTATAAAATATTTATTAGGGTTAGCTATTATTAAAATTGGTGCGGTGGTTAATAATGTTTTTAACTTTTTAAAATTGTCTTCGCACTTCTGATTCAAGTCAAATTTCTTCCCCTTTTTCAGCAAAGAGGTTATCGGATTTGCAATTCTTGAAAACCCTTCGATCAAGCTCCAATAATATCCGGTAATCCCCATGAATGATCAGATGTCAGTTACGTCTTTTAGGACTGGCCAATATTCGATTGCCTTTATCTTTTCAGGGTCAACCAAAATTCCTTCCTTAGTCACCACATGACCAAGATACTGGATTTTATCTTTAAAGAAGTCACATTTACTAAATTTCGCAAAACATTGATGCTCTCGTAACTCTTGCAAGATAATTTTTAAGTGTTCTCTATGTTCTTCTTTAGATTTTGAGTAAATTAATATGTCATCAATAAATACGACCACAAATTTATCCAGATATTTTTGCATTACATCATTCGTTAGAGACATAAAAACAACTGGAGCGTTAGTAAGCCCAAAAGGCATAATGACAAACTCGTAATGTCCATATCGAGTTCTAAAGGCTATTTTAAAGATGTCTTCATCTTAATTCGGACCTGGTGATATCTAGACCGTAAATCAATATTTGAAAACACCGTGGATCCATGTAGTTGATCGAACAGATCATTTATGCAAGGTAACGAGTATTTGTTCTTGATAGTCACTTTATTTAATTGACGAAAATCTATGCATAGTCGTAGAGTTCCCTTCTTCTTCTTAACAAAGATGGAAGGCCCCCCCTAGGGAGACACACTGGGTCTAATGTAATTCTTATCAATAAGTTATTTTGACTGTGAATTAAGTTCATTTATTTTGATTATATTCATAAGATAAGGGGATTTTGAGCTAGGCATTGCACCAAGTACCAGCTCAATAGTAAAATCTAATTCCTGTTTCGGAGGAAGTCCCTGAATTTATTCCAGAAATACATCTGAATATTCCTTTGGAATCGGTATATCTTCCAATTTTAATTTATCTATGTTGTTCATGTTTTCTTCATCGATTACTTTAACTGCATAAGCCTTAAAACCTGTTGTAATATCACAAATCACATAAGGTTACAAATAATAGATACTAAAACATACATAAATATAGAACAGAGACAAGAGACAAGAACAGATAGGATTAAACATATTATATTATTATAGTGAGTCCATACAATACAGAGAATTGAACTGAGTTCTCGTTTGGCTCAACAACCTAATATATACAATTTACAGACGGTTACAAAATAACTACTTGTTGGTTCGGTGAACCGACGCGACTTTTTAGATAGCCGACCTAATCTTTTAGTTTAGTCGGCCGACCAACTTAGTTGGCTGATCGACTAAGTCGGCCCATCGATTTAGTCGGTTGATCGACTAAGTCGGTCCTCATTCAAGTTGACTTATTGAATTTCTCCTTCTACATCTCCCCCATGAACAAAACTTTTCTTCGTCCCGAAGAAACAGGGAGGTACACAAAATTTTGTTTGTTTGGTCCTTCAAAATTTTATTGTGGCGGACTGTGAAGATGGATTGTTGGTCTTTTCTGTACACAGAACTCAACAATAGCTGGAACTGTGATGGTGAGGTGATGTTGGAAGTCGGTCCAACTCTGTAAAGATTTCTGGATGACCAACTCTGCAAAGCTTTCTGGATGTCGATGGTCAATGTGGTTAAGCTTGACAAGACCGACATATTCTCTGAGATGGGGACATCCGCTATCTTTTCCATGTTGGGGCCCAGGGACTGGTTCTGCTCTTCTGCAGTCTCGATGAGTCATTTCATCTATGGGAAGATGATGTCGACTTTTTCTAGGTTGGGGAGAGCTTGTTGCACCCACTGGTGTGCTTCCCTTTCCAGTTTCTGCAGTTTGGTCTTTTCCAGCACTATCTGTTCTTTGATCGTCGGCCTAAGTGCTTCCTCCATGGTCTTCCTTCTCTCCAAAGCCTGAATGCCTTGCCGATTCTGTCGTGTCTGTTGATAAACTTGCCCATAGTGAGTAGGCCAGTCTCTTAGGACTTCCTCGGTTACGATAGACTCCTCCATATGATCCTGTAGCACTTTGTAGGCTTCCGAGAATGCTGCGTGCTATGCGAGTAGCAGTCTGGCAGTCTCCTCCTTCTGTTCCTCCTTAGTTTCCTGAAGGTGTACCTGGAGGGTTGACACTATGCTCTCGAAAAGCTGATACGCTATTTCAAGTGGTCTATCTATGTCGACTTCTATGGGGCCTAGTGTGACAGACTGAGATAAAGTCCTGCATTTGTCGAGAAACTCGACCTGTTTTGTATTTTTGTCTGTGAGTTCTTTAGTTTTTCGCTCAGTCCTTGTCTTGTCTTCTTTGGCTAGAGTTTTGAGGAGTTGTCCCACGTCTGTTTCAGTCAAGGATCTTGCATATTTCAAGCTAATCCAAAGTATGGGAGTCTTCGCATGATGCTCCTTCCTCTTCTTGTGCTTTTCTACTTTTGTCTCCTATGTACCTGCAACAGTTGAGGGGGGGGGGCTTTGGTTTGCGTGATAGAAGTCGATGGTTTTTCTGGCTGGGGAGGGGGTATGACTACCTCCGACTATGTGGATGCAGCTGGTTGTGATAGGTCTAGCTATGAATCAGGGGGTGGTGGGGGTGGTGGGGATGGTGGTGGTGGTGGTGATGGAGTGGGGGAATGGTCGAGGGTGATGGGTATGGGGGAAGTACAGTGTGGGCTTTCGTCGGAAGGTATGTCTGCTTCCGATGGTGTAGTGGTGGGTAGGTCGGCCTGGGGTTCAAGGTCGATTGGTTCAATAGTAGACTCCACTTGTCCAATCACGTATCCTTCTTGGTCGGCTTGTTGTGTGAAGGTCGACTTGATGTGTGCAAATACTGTGGGTTGTGTTCTGCTCCTTGTATAGAGAGGATCCTGGGTGGAAATTTTCTGGGCCGACTGAAACAGCTCTGGTAATGTCTCAAAGAAATCTTTTAGCTCGGTATCTTTGTCAAATTTTGCTTTCACTGTCTCCGGTATTGCACTTTTGTATAAGTTGAGGGGGCTAACCGTCTGTTGTGTCGGTGCTTGCTCCTTGACTACTTGTGTTGGTGATGGAGGTGGAGGGGTCGACATAAGATCGACGACGTTTTCAAGTGTCATCGTTGTTTTTTCCTTCTTTGGTCGACCTTCGGGGGATTTTACTTCTACAAATTGCTGGAACTGAGTTTCAATCGGCACTTTATTTGCGACGGCATCCTCTATAATTTCAAGGGCCGCAGCTGCCAGTTCGTCTTCATCATTGGATGAGTCGGCAATGATAAGTTTGTGCTTACCTTTGCCTTGTTGTTGTTCTTGCGCTCTGATTTTCTTCCTCGCTGCTGCTATCTCCTTGGTGAGTTTCTGAATGATGCCTCTTGACACAGCATACTCAGGGTTGTTGGGTTTGACTTTGCCTGTCGGTGCCTGAGTCGGGATGACACCTTCTGGATCCGGAGGAGTTGTTTGCTGCTGTGGTTGTGGCTGTGGTTTTGTCGACTGTGGGTCTTCTCTCTTTGCAGTCGGAGGCTTGATAGTTATTTGTACCTGACCAGTGGGTTTGACTGGTATGTCCCCTGACACAAATGTGCTGATGTAGAGGTTGAGCTCATAGTATTCCTCTTTCTCTTGGTCAGTGAGTGGCTCCTTGATTGAGAAGTTGACCTGTTTCGCTGCTTCTGGCACTGGTATTTTTGTCTTAGCCTATCGAGACAATTCTTGAAAGATTTGGTTGACAGATGGGTAGTAGTCAAGGGATTTGGCATTGGAGGCCTCTCCCTAGAGGTACTTCAGGGCTTGATGGTTGGTATAGAATGTGAAGGGGTTGGCTAAAAGGTAATGTCAATACTTTTGGAGGGAAAAGACCGTACCTAGGGCTTCTCTTTCATTGGTCGAGTAGTTTCTTTCAGCCTTATTTAATTTCCGGCTGCTGTAGACTATAGGGTAATCCATCCCATCGTCTCCTGGTTGAGTTAGGATTGCTCCTATTGCTATTCCTAATGCATCGATATGCACATGGAATTTGGTCGACCAGTTTGGAAATTTTAGGATGGGGGCTTCGACTAGTTTTCTTTTCAATTTGTCGAAAGAGATGTGGCATTCCTCTATCCACTTAAACTCTTGATCTTCCTTTAGTAGTTCTTCGAGGGGATAGGTCATATCTGAATAGTGTCTTATGAATTTTCTGTAATAGCCTGTATGGCCAAGTAACACCCTCACTTATTTAGGGTTTACTGGTGGTTTGAAGTCGAGGATAATTTTAATCTTTGCAAAGTAGACCTTGATACCTTATTTACAGACAATATGCCCTAATAGTATGCCTATGGGAGTCATAAATATACATTTCTTAATGTTCAGGGAGATTTGAATCTGTCAACATCCCTCCAACATAAGTCTGAGCCATTTGCAGTGGTCTTTTAAGGTGGAGTATATTGTCTAGTCATCGAAGTATACTACCATGGTCTTATATATATACTCTTGGAATGTTTTGACAACAATTAGAGAAAACACTGCAGGTGCATTATTTAAACCAAAAGGCATAAATCTGTAAGAAAAGGAACCAAATTCACACACAAATGTTGTCTTGTTTTGATCTTCTTTAGCTATTGGAACTTGGTTATAGCCTGAGAATCCATCTGTAAATGAGTAGCATCCATGTCCTGCAACTTCATTCAAGATTTCATTTTCATAAGGGGTTGGGAATGGGTCTGTTAGTGTTACTTTGTTGAGCTCCCTAATGTCGACACAAATTCTTAACCTTGTCGGGTCATGTTTCTTGGGCTGTACGACCATTGGACTTACCCATTCCGACTAGTCTATAGGGTAAATGATCCCTACTGCTAACATGTTATCAATTTCCTTTTTAACTATTTCCTTGTACTTGTGAGCCAATTTGTAAGGTCATTTCTTAATAGGTCGAACATTAGATTTAGTATCAATTTTCATTTCTCCCATTTCTTGGAATAAGCCTTTTAGGTCTTTATAGTCCCTGGCAAAGACATCTTGGAACTCTCTTAGTAAGTTCACTATATCTGTGGTCTGTTGTTCATTCCAGTAGTCACCAATTTTTGCTAGTTTTGGTCAGTCATCGTTTGAAATGTCGACCTCTTTAGTTTTCACCTTGGCATATAGCCACTCTAGTGCTTTAGCTTCTTTAATCGGTCGACTTCCTTCTTTGAACTGTGAGAATGTGGCAGGGAAGTCGGATGCAGTCATTCTGTCAATATATTGTTTGTCGGTTGTCATGACTTTCAAGATCGAGTGGATAGGTTTTGTTGTTTCAACGTGGTTGGATTTCCATTTAAAGCTCTTTCCTTGTGTGTTTTCATTTTCTAGTTGTAAATGGGTCGACTGTGGCCTTGACTCTGTTTGTATATTGTTACAGTCCTTCATCTGTCGATGGTCTTGGAAGGATTGTTTTTCGGTCGGTTGGAGAAACTGTTTGATTTGTTGTGTTGTCTCAGCCATATTTTCATTTTGGGGTATGAAGTTGAAGTCTTTAATAAAATTTTCCCTGAGTTCGTGCCAAAAGAAGGTTTCACCTCTAGCTTCCTCCATCTTATACCATTTGTTTGGCAAGTCGGCTAGGGTTGAAGGGAACAAATGTGGCCAGGCTCACTCATCTTTGTATCCCAGTCTTCTCCACTCCTTTTCACATGTTTTGATATGTTCTTCTAGGTTTTGACCTTGAGTAAAGATAGGTATCTGGGCTTGCTGGGTTAACTTCTTTCCTCCAAACCTCTCGACAAAGTAAGTCTAAGCAGTTGTCCATGTCTGTAGTTTTGTTTGATGGGTGTCCCACCATCTAGCTGCTTGACCTGTAAACGTTTCAACTAAGCTTTGAAGTCAACCTTGTTCACCAATATTCTTAGATAATTGTTCGACGTGCATGACTGGTGATTCCCTCTCCTTATACCTTGGTAGTTATGTAGTTTTTAAGTTGGTCGGTTATAAGGTAGGGTGTTCCCTTATTTTCTTTTCAAATATTTTTGGGATAATTGATACTATGAAGCACTGTCGGGTGGGTTTTTTCTGTACTTCTTGTATAGTCCAGCACCCTCTTGCTTGTGTTTCATAATTCTCAATATCCCAGTCATACAATTCAGCGTCTGAGTTATAACCAATTGAGTCTTGGTTACCTAAGTGAAGTTCTCCATGGATGTTTGGTTATGTGTAGTCTGCATTGTTGTGGATTTGGTAAATTTTTTTGACATTGAATTCTTCATCAATAGGTTCAGTCCAAGGCTCTCCTTGGGATGGATGAATGGGTACAATTACCTTTTGACCATTTCCTTTTAACTTGATTCATTCCTTGTCCAAGGATATGGAGGCTTTCATCTTTCTTCCCCAAGGTCGACCGACTAGTGCTGGGAAGGAGCTGGATCCTTCTTTTGGGTCAATAATTTCAAAATCAACCTTGGTTGAGATTCCTTTGATGGTTGTGTCGACATTTTTCCAGACCCCAATGGGTTCAATTAGGCCTTGGTCGACGAGTTTCAGGTAAATGCTTGACTCATAGAGTCGAGGTCTTCCCATATGTTCCCAAGTATCCTGAGTCATGATATTCACTTATGACCCGAAATTGAGCACTATTTGTCAGACGTGGTAACCTTCAATTTCCAGGTCGACAAGTGGGTCGGCATCACTTTTGTCTTTTTGGTTCAAGCTGCAGATGTTTTTTGTTTGTTTTCCAGGGTTGGTACCTTTTATTTCATGTAATAAGTCAATGAACTGAGATACTGATTTGTCTGTTTGAGCGAGTTGTATTAATTGATGTATTGTGTTGGGTCGACTGTTAACGATGTATTCTTGTCATGTAATGTCGTGAAATATGTGAGTTTCTTCTTGATATGTTTGTTTTTCTTTCATAGGGTCAGGATAAACATTTGTGTCTGTAATCTTACTAATTTGAGGGTTATCAGGTCCTTTTTTTGTGCCTTGTCGAGTTACAATATGTAAATTTTTAGTAGTTATTCCATCATGCTTTTGCACACAAGACAAGACATTAACATTTTTCTTGGTATTAATTTTTTCTAACATAGTAGGGAAATCCTCAAGCGGGTGATCGCTTACTCCACAGTGGGTACAAAATTTGCAATCAGTCCTATCCTTGTATGGACAGTCTGCATACCAGTGACCTTATTTGTAACATATAAAGCACTGGGTGGGTTAACGCGGGCGTATGTCGCGATTCCCGGAGAATCGACCTCTTCCTCCATATCCTTGTCGTTGATTATCGTATCGGCACTCATATAGTCAGCCATCGTATCTTTTTTCGTTCTAATCATTTGGTGGATTGTTTTTCTCGTTATGTTGCGCCACTGCATTTGTTTGGTATACCGCATGATAGTTCTGTCGGTTCTTTAGGTTTAACTGACAGTCGGCAGTGTTGTGACTTTTGGTTTCACAGATGGCGCACCAGGAAGCCTTACCATTCTTCATGTTAAATGGGAAGTCTGCTGTAGAGTGATCTCCGTGTTCCTGGTAAATGTCACAAAAGGATTTGGTCTGTACAAAGCGGACGTCTTGTCAACTATATTCTTGTCGGCAGTTATCTTTCGAGTGGCCATTTGTTGAGCACTTGGTGCACTAGATCTCCTGATTCTTGAGGCTGAGCTCCTTCAGAGACTTCTGTATGTTCTTGAGCTACTGTTCCAATCTATGGTCCATGGGGTACGCGGGTATATCCTCGTCCATTTCAACCTGAAGAGCTTTTGTTAGCGCATCCTCGTACATTTTGAACGTCTCCAGACTAATATGTCGACGTACGTTTTGTGATAGTCCTGCAAGAAACCATTGAATTAGTAACTGTTCATCAATAACATAATCCAATTGGCTCAGTAAATCTTTCCACCTCTTGTCATAGTCGCAGACGGATTCTCCTAGATTTTGTGAAGTGGTTTTGAGCTTCTTTGCGGCCAGGTGCTTAGCATCTGGAGTTTTAAAAAATGACAAGAATTGTGCCTTAATCTCGGCTTTTGTCGCTCTGGGTTGTCTTTCTGAAAAGGTCATGTACCACGTCAATGCCCTTTTCCTTAAGGCTCCTGTGAACTGTACCATTTTGCCTATCTTCATCTATAACCTGGTTGGCTTCCTAGGTTGACTCGCAGATGAACCAATGTCGTCGGGGGTCTTCATCTCCCTCATAAAGAGGAATGTGAGACAATCCGTGACCCATGTCTGAATCACTTTCACTGCTCTCAGAAGTTGGTGGTAGTGGAGGTGGGGGTGGTGATGAGGGTGGTGGGGTTATTGGTGTATTCATGCCTGTGGAATTCTGGTCGACGAAACTTGTGTTCCTGTCGGTTGTTGATTATTCGTCGACTTGTAGTCGATTGATGTCGACTTTTGCTATCGATGGTCCACTGCAACTATTTGTTCGCAAGTCTGATTGTTTGATTTCTTCTAAAGCTATATTTGGCGAGGGGGGGCGCTCCTTCATGTGTCGGTAAGAGTAAGTGGATACTTCAGAGGGAGGGTGCTGCTTGAAACATCACCTAGTTCCCTTCCACTGGTCGATGTATAATAAGGTGTCATCCAGGGTATGTTTCATCACCTAGTTGGCTCCATATAGTGAAGTCACCAGCTCATAGTCGAAGGTCATCTTCGACAATAGTCTGTATTCGAGTACATGGATTCAATGGGGAAAGGGTTGTTCCTTCATTGGGAGCTCTTAATTGGAGAGCATATGGCCGCTCTATCCACACTTCTTCCTCCTTAGGGGATGCTTCTTGCTCTACACCCTCTTCATGTTGGTCATGACCCGACTCTGGAGGATTCTCTTCGTGGTAATTCTCCCTAGGGTTTTTCCCTCTGTGCAGCTCTAAGGGTCTTTCATGTCTTGCTTCCCTTCTCTGGTGTCTCTCGTCCATTTCTATTTTCTGAATGTTCAACATAATTTCATAGGATACTATTCTCTTGAGGTCCTCTTTGGCCGTCTTCTCATTACTGGTGACTGATATCAGATTCTATTCGACTAGGATCCACTATGCTCTATCTTCGACACATGACCAGCTACCCCCCCATAGCCTACCCGACGCTTTTAGAAATCCTGGATAGCTCATCCTATTTGCTTAGGAAGTATTCCCACTCCCTTTCGACAATGATTTTTTCCCACTTCCTCTGCTTCTCTACCCATTTAGAGTTTGTTGGCTGTTCATGAAGTGATGGGCGAGGTTCAACAATATGTGCTACTCCTTTCTCAATCAATAATTTGAACAGCAAGGTTGGTAGGGAACACAAAAATTGTTCGATTAAATCTGTGTAGAATTTCTCTTTGACAGTTTCCACTGAAGTTCTGTCTTCGACTTCTTGCTCCTCACAGAAGTCGTCGGTGATTTTCTCAAACCACTCCGACAAATTTGTTCAGCCTCCTCAGATCAGTGTTTCCAGCAATTGTTGTTCTTTAGTTGCGTATGGATTTCTCATCCGGGACTTGCTTCAAGAGTTGGAGCATTGATTCAACAAAATTTTCATGCGTCTCTGTGAAAAATATCTCTTTTGTCTCAGCGACCGTTAATATGTTCCTTCGTGCGTAATTCTGCAAATAGTTTGCAATTTTACGTTCCCACCAGTCCTTAATCTCCTACTCTGGTATCATATGTGAGCATATATTTCAGTCATGTACTACCGGCAATGGAACCAATGTTGTAATCTCACAAATCACATAAGCTTACCAATAATACATACTAAAACATACATAAATATAGAACAGAGACAAGAGACAAGAACAGATAGGACCAAACAGATTATATTATTATAGTGAGTCCATACAATACAAAGAACTGAACTGAGTTCTCGTTTGTCTCAACAGCCTACTATATACAATTTACAGACGGTTACAAAATAACTACTTGTCGGTTCGGTGAACCGACGCGACTTTTTAGATAGCCAACCTAATCTTTTAGTTTAGTCGGCCGACCGACTTAGTCGGCTGATCGACTAAGTCAGCCCATCGAGTTAGTCAATTGATTGACTAAGTTGGTCCTCGTTCAATTCAACTTATCGACTTTCTCCTTCTACACAACCTTTCCTAAAATCTCTCTTAAGCTGCAGAGCAGAGATCTGCCTTACGACTGTTTTCCTAGGGATTCCCTTCACACTTATTAGCTTTCCATCGTTATTTATGAAAGTAAATGTTTTGTCGAAGCAATTCAAGACCACCCTATGCTTCTATAACCAAACCATACCAATTAATATATCATATGAACCTAAAGGTAATACATTGAGCTTAACAAAAGTTTCAAAGTGATCCATAGTTACTGCACAATTCGTTACAAAGATAATTACCTTTCTCTTTGCACCAGTAGCTAACTGAACTAACCAAGAAATTGCAAAATTTTCAACTGGAAGCTTACACTTTTCTACCAAATTAGGAGAAATATATCTTAAACTAGCTCCTGGATCAATTAAAATAGATATAGGTATTTGATTTATCTTACCTTTAACTTCCACCATGGAAGTTTGATAGTTTGCTTTCCGATCCTCTAATGCTACATTGATTCTGGGCATTGTCCTCGCTAGATCACCAATAGTATATCCTCCTATATTGTGTGGATGTTGCTAATAGTCTTCTTTTGATTGGGGCAGGCTGATGCATAATGCGGACCATTTCATTTCGAACACTTTATGGGTTCCTTTCGTTCAAAGTTCTTTGTATAGTTATTGTGGTTGTTAGTAGATTCTTTATTCCTTTCATTATTCTGAATGGTCTGTGAATTACTTTTATTCCCTTGGAAATTATTATTAGGAAATTTTATGGTGTTATTACTTTTATAATTTCGATTAAGTACAAACTCTTTCTTCTTTTGTTCAAAGTTATTATTCCTTTTGGCCTTCCAGTTGGCCATACTCTCCTTTTTACGATTCTTTTCATAACAGAAATTCACTTTTCTCATTGCTTGTTCTAGAGTTTTTGGATTGTCATACTCAATCCTGTCCTTTATATGATAAGTTAAACAATTGAGAAACCGATGTACCTTAGGTTTCTTGTCCACAATGTATGGCACATACATCAGCAAACTTAGAAATTTACTATTCAGTTCTTTCACATTCATTGTACCCACTTTTAACTCATAGAATTCCTTAGCCCTTTCCTCATAGTAATCTTCAGATAAAAATTTATTTTTGAAATATTTATTGAATGTGCTCCAATTTATGTTTTTGTCTCTTATACCTTTTACTCTTTTTAAGTCCTTCCACCATATATCAGCTTTTCCCGTAAGATTATAAATAGTCATCCTGGCCTTCAATTGATTATAATAGTTATAAATTTGGAAGTATTTCTTCACCCTGGATAGCCAGGATTATGCTTCTTCCCCCTTCTTAGTTTCTCCATTAAATGTTGGCGGCTTGATTTTCTTGAACTCCCTAGAGATTTCTTCATAAGGTTTAAATTTTCTTTTCCTAGTATGGTGGTTATCTTCACTACTGTCACTAGTATAATGAGAGTTTTGTTTATATAAATCACCATATACTTTGGAGGATGAGCTACTTTCATTTTTAACTTGTTTAGTCTTTTTATACTTATGCTGATAACTTATATCTTCAGACTCGGTTATTTTACCCTTTCCCTTAGTATGAAATCCTTCTATTAATATTTGATTTAGCTCCTCTTGAGCTCTTAGAATCCTCTTATTTTCTTTCTTAACTGATTCCATATTTGATTTTATTTCTTTAACTATTTGTAGTAGTTTGAAAGAATTATTGGTTATGTCTGTGGAAATTGATCCCAAGTGACAGAACAATTGCACTCACAAGATTGCTAATCAAACCTGCAAATTTACACACGAAGGAGACTAAAATTGGAGCATAACACTAATCTATATTGAATAAGTGTACAATATACAACCATATGAATTCATAGGCTGCTGCAATATATAATTACATGGGAGATTCGAATACATAAGGATTCCATTCGAAATAGTCAAAAGCAAGCTTACTAAATCTAGTCAAATCCCCCATAGGTGCATAAAGCAATTTCCAAATCTACCTAGGAGCTCACGAATTGGCAAAGTCATGTAGGAAAGCTAATAGGTGATGGAAAGACAACTCATACATGATTTTATTAGGAGAAAAGAATGGAGGATGATGAGGGAAAAAAACAAGTCAACTACACCTAGTCTTACTTTCCCTTTTGCCATAAATCTCAGTAAAGTAGAAAACAAAGCAGAAAAAGAAGATATGCACTAGGGAGGATATGGAATAAAGTAGATATACTAAATATGGATTCTAGGAGGTTTCTCAAGTGCTCCATGACTCATTTTTAGCAGGTTTGACTTCTAGGACATGTGGAAGACAACTTGCATAGAGTGGAATATTGGAAACTACGTAAATAAGACAAAAATGGATTAATTAATGTCTAAGGTAGCTAACTACGGGTTGATTATTCTAACACCCCCCTTTAAGCTTGAATTATGAGTAAATATCAGAAAAATATAGGGCCTAGCAACAAGGCTTAGTCACCCTTTGCATACCGCATGTCCATTTAACCAAGGAAAGAGCCAAAAACCCAGTGGGAAAATCCTCCCTTAAACATGGACAGTAAAACAAAATTTGAAAATCTTGTCATCAATCGTGCTTCACAGCATGATCAGAAATCCTCAGCAGTGATTTGAGATTTCTGAATGTCTTCTCACAAAAAACGTTGGTGAAGATGTCTGCTACTTGTTCTGAAGATGCACAGAAGAGTAGGTGAATGGTGCCATCATGCACAAGCTGTCTAATGTAGTGCATATGGATCTCAATGTGTTTGGTTATCTGTATCTGAGCTGGGTCATTGTAGATTCTAATGGTGCTGTTATTATTACAATAGATAATGGTTGAAAACTCTGATTCGAAGCCACACTCACCATGTATCCCCTGCAACCATAAACATTGAGTTACTGCATTTACAACTCCTCTGTACTCTGCTTCTGTAGATGAGAGTGCAATGGCACTCTATTTCTTGCTTGACCAGCTGACTGGTCCTTCAGCAAGCATGAACACATATCTTGATGTTGACTTTCGATCTATGTTGTCACCTGCCCAATCACTGTCAGTAAACCCAATCAAATCAAGATCAGATTTAGCTTTGTAGAAGATCCCATGAGTTCTTGTTCCTTGAACAAAGTTAAGGATCCTTTTGGCTGCTCTCCAATAGATCTCATGAGGCTTATCCATGTATCTTGAAGCCACACTTAGTGCATAATAAATATCAGGTCGAGTGTGTGTAAGGTATAGCAAACACCCAATCAGTTGTCTATACGATGTATTATTTACCATAGGAGAAGAACCTGCTTCTTCAAGCTTAACTCCTGAAAGGAAGGGAGTCTTGCTTGGATTACAATATTTCATGTTGAACTTGTTCAACAAATACAACGCATACTTGGACTGATGTACCTTTATTCCATGTTGTTATTGAGCAATTTCGAGACCCAAAAATTGGCTCAACAACCCCAAATTAGTCATAGAAAATGCATGGTTCATTGCATCCTTCAAGGAGGCAATTTATTTCTTTGAACTTCCTGTAATTAGAAGGTCATCCACATACAAGAAAATAATCATAAAATAATAATGAATCAGCTTCAAATAAACATTAGGATCATAATTGCATCGAACAAAACTCAATGACAGCAGAAAACCATCAATCTTGGCATACCAAGCCCTGGGGGCTTGCTTAAGCCCATACAATGATTTATTTATCCTGCACACAAAATATGGATTAGTAGAAAACCCTTGAGGCTTCTGCATGTAAATATATTCAATAGGATCTCCATTCAGGAAAGCACAGTTCACATCCATGTGGTGTACCTCTCACTGCTTCGAAGCTGCAATGGCGAAGGCTAGCCTAATGGAGTCCATCTTTACCACTCGTGCAAAGGTCTCATTGTAGTCAATACCATGTACCTATGAGTATCCCTTGGCTACCAATATTGCCTTATATTTAAAATTTGAACCATCAGCAACAAACTTAGTTTTGAAAACCCACTAACATTGAACTAGCTTCCTCCTTGGGGAAAGATCAACCAGTTCCCAAGCGTTGTTCTTCTGGAGTAAGGTGAATTCTTATTTCATGGATGTTTTCCATCTTGGATCATGTGATACATATTAATATGTCTATGGGTCTGATTCAACCATCAGATAGCATTTCTCATACACAGGGCACTCTCAAACTGAGATCTAGTCCTCCTAGGATCACTAGGATTTCCAGCTAGTTCCCCAGCTGCATGAATGGTATTTTTTGCCCATTTTGGTCTTATAGGACTATCAGGATCTGAAATTAAATCATCATTATCAGACATATCAGAATCAGAAAACTCATTTGTCTCTTCACTTGCATTCAATGGTTCTTGTGGTGAAGAAGACTCTCCAACTTCAACTGCTACTAAAGGATGTTCTTGGAACTGAACACTCCTTTCAATGAAGGATTTGTTTGTGCTAAAATTTATCAGCTTGTATCCTTTTGAATCTTCAGAGTAGCCAAAAAATAGACACTCTTGGCTTCGGGGCTGCAAAGCCTTCCTCTTTTCTGTTGGAGTTCTAGCCGAAGCCCTTGAGCCAAAAATCCTAAAATGGGTCACATCTGGCTTGTGCCCACTCCATGCTTCCAAAGGAGTCATACCATCAAGATGTTTATGAGGCACCCTATTCTGGATATAGGATGCACAATTTATAGCCTCGACCCAAAACTTTGGTGGCAAAGTCTTAGCCTCCATCATACAGGTTTCCATCTATTCCAGTGATCTATTGTTTCTCTCAGCAACACCATTTTGTTGTGGTGTGTAAGGGATTGAATGCTACATCTGAATACCTACATTTTCACAATATTGAATGAACTCAGACTTGACATACTTACCACCATTGTCAGATCTGAGGATCTTGAGTTTCCTCCCAGATTGGTTTTCAACCAAATCCTTAAAGACTTTGAAGAGGCCAAAAACTTCAGACTTATGCCCTAGAAGTCAATGCATATTTGGCTTGACTCATTGACATATGAGGAAATGGACTAGAAACATCATTTTGGATCAACTCAAGAGGTGTATAGGTTCCTTCATGACTAGCTCTCTCAAATTTATGCTCTGGGTGTTTTCCTAATATACAACCTTGACAGAATCCCTTGGAAAGCTTAATCTTTGGTAACCCTATGACCATTTATTTTTCACTTAGATTAGAAAGATACTTATAGTTAAGATGGCCAAATATTTCATGCCAAATATTTCTTGCCTCATTGGCATGAATCAGAAGAGTAGAGAGGTTTGAGTAGGGTAGGAAATGTGAAAACATGTATACCTTCGAAGTGTGATCACCAACTCATTTTGCAATGACTTTACCACTCGAGATATCTTGTATCTCAGCATCATTAGGGGAGAATATGACCTTCTTTGGAGACCCTGCGTGGGTCATCTGATACATTGAAAATAGGTTAGAGGCAAGACCTGGAACATACAATACATTTCTGAACTTACCATGGTCAAGATCAGTCCTTCCTTTACCCAAACTGTCAGTGAGAGAGTCATCTCCCAGCACTATTGGTGGACCTTTCGACATGTCAAGAGAGGAGAATGCCTCCTTGGTCGAAACCATATGTCTTGAAGCTCTAGATTCTATGATGAAGCTAGGTGAGCTTGATATGCCAGCAACTAATGCACGTACTCTCTCTTTGTCCTCTGAATTTGATCCTCCTTCCCTCTTCTTTGACCTATCAGGAAGGGAGATGTTATTATTCTCTAGGATTTGGGTCAGCATGTCAATTTGCTTCTCATGTAGGAGCTTTCAGGATGATATCCATTACTGCAGTATGCGCACTTGCTCATTTCTCCTTTGTTCTTCTTCTTCTGGAAGTTCTTCTTGGAGCCTTGGGGCTCTTCCTAAGAGTTGTTCTTATCTCTCTTCTTCTTAGGTGGCTTCTTATCTTTCTTCTTTCCTTTTGAATCCACCCTCGAATCTCCAACATCTAGAGCTTGGTATTTGGAAGGTTTGATGGTGCCCATCATCACCAGTTTATCTTGTTCTTGTGTGAGGGATTCCATGAACTCTGCAATCTTAGGAATATTCCAGGCTCGAGTTGTCAAATTAGTGGCATGGAAGGTCGAAACAAACATTGAATAGTTAGGGCCAAGCTTCGAGAGTATGGGAAAAACTAGTTTCTCCTCCTTCTTTTCAATTCCACATTGTTTTAGCTGCAAAACAAGGGATTTAAACTTGGAAAACTAGAGTTGCAGGGATTCGAAGCTGCTGGGACTCAAAGAGAACAATTCATTCTCGATTTGATGTCCTCTCATCTCATCTGTCTTACCAAAAATATCTAAAATATTCTCCCATACTTCATTAGGTGATGTCAATCCATCAAGATGGAAGAGGAGGTATCTGGATATGCTCAGACACAAGAGACCATAGGCCTCATCCCTCCTGTTGTGCCATTTAATTTTCTCTACAACTGCATTAGGATCTAGTTTAGTTGCCATAGTCATGCTCTAGAGACCTTTCTCTCTCAACATTATCTCCATCTCTTCTTTCCATTCAAATAAATTAAATGGAGTCAAGATGATCTTCTGAGATTGATCCATAGCTCAGAAATTGTCCCTTCAGTCAGAAGAATAGCTCCCAGTCAAGATGTCGAACCTGCAATAGAAATATGGAAGGAGAGAAGTCAATATACAAAGGCTTAGATACCATGTGTAAATCAAACCCAAGTGATATAACAATTGCACTCACAAAATTGCTAATCAAACCTGCAAATTTACACACAAAGGAGACTGAAATTGGAGCATAACACTACTCTGTATTGAATAAGTGTACAATAGCCAACCATATGAAGTCATAAGCCACTGTAATATATAATTACATGAGATATTATAATGCATAAGGATGCCATTTGAAATAGTAAAAAACAGGCTTACTAAATCTAGTCAAATCCCCCATAGGTGCATAAAGTCGTTTCCAAATCTACCTAGGAGCTCACGAATTGGAAAATTCAAGAAGGAAATATAATAGGTGATGGAAGGAAAAATCATACAAGCTTTTATTAGGAGTAAATAATGGAGGATGATGAGGGAAAAACACAAGTCAACTGCACCTAGTCTTACTTTCCCTTTTGCCATAAATCTCAGTAAAGTAGGCAACAAAGCAGAAAAAGAAGATATGCGCTAGGGAGGATCTGGAATAAAGTAGAATTGATAAATTTGGATTCCAGGAGGTTTCCCAAGCACTCCATGACTCAGTTTTAGCAAGTTTGATTTCTAGGACATGTGGAAGACAACTCGCATGGAGTGGAATATTGGAAACTAGGAAAATAAGACAAAAATGGATTAATTAATGTCTAAGGTAGCTAACTATCGGTTTATTATTCTAATAGTATCTTATTGTATAGGTTCTTTTTGAATATTATCTCGTTCAGTGTAAGGAGATTCCTCATCCGCATATTCTTCCAATCTATCGATACATGTCATTAACTCAGAATTTTTTTTATCTATGTGTATCATTCAAAGAAAACAACATCAGCATAATTATTTAAATTTATTGTTCCACATACACAAGTTGAGCTTCATTAAGGCCTAGTGTTTGAACCTTGTGCTCTGATACCACATGTAATAACCCAAAAATTCGTAAAAATTTAAAGAAAATTAAGTGACATAAAATGTCTAAAGTCGCAGCTAAGTAACTGCTAAAGGTTAGCAGAGAAATGAAACAGTTTATAAAAGAACATGGGAATGCTTCTTTAAAAGAACCTGTAAACTAATGGATGTAATCTTAAACACCTGTGTTAGTACTATTAATTAATTAACAACTTTAATTCAATCAGAGTTAGAAAAGGACTTTCATTTTGCTGTTGTTAGAATAATGATGATTAACTTTTGTCAAGTAGGTAAGAATTATTGTATGAGATCAGGGCTTACTTAGCATTCTGCTAACTCAATTGGACTACTGGTTCCTTATAGGTTTAGCAGGTAAGCATAAGATCCAGTAGGTGTTATTTAAAATTACGTCGAGGAACTACTTCCCTAGCATGATTACGATGCTAGTTTTAGAAAAGGTTTAAATATGCTGCTTGTCTTGAAGGAGGTAATGTCAATTCTTTTTCCGTTGTTATAAATCCAAAGATAAAAGTATAATATGCTACATCAGCATAGTTGTAAAATGATTCCTATTTACTATGCCGATAAAGCAATCAAGTTACTGTTTGTTTTGAGTTCAAAAACATCAAAATACTTTTATAGAAAGCAAACTTGTTCTGAGTTTTAGTTAAGATGGAAATATGGTACTCTGTCTTTTTGGCCGAGCTGAGAGCTCGTGGCCATGGAAGACCTGTAACCACGTGGTAACCACCTTCAAACATTTTGCATTTCACCTTCAACTTCTATGCTGTGACTGTTGGGAGAAGTCATTAATGGTTTTGGTCTTTCTAAGTGTTGAATAGTTACAGCGAGAGTGGGTATTGCCTTTTCTTTATGGCTTGAAGGCTCTGCTTGCCTTTAACCTACAACTTAACACTCATAGCTTCTACCTTCATCTAGTTGAGTCGATTTTCTTGGTTTTTCCTTCACGAAGGTGACTTCAAGCCTTCCTGCTTTCCAGCACAGTGCCAATATGACCTGGTGTGGCTATCTCTCCTCAGCTTCAACTCCAAATTACAGCAAGTAAAGAATTACCCTTAATCTGGTTTTAGATTAGTTTTCTCATAAGGATTTTTACGAATTTTAAGAAACAAAGGATTTATAACGATTTAGTTTGGAACTTGCAGGGCCTTGCTCCTGGTTCCAGCTCTGTAGGTGAAAGCGAGCTCACCCTTCAGTTTTACATGTGCATACAAAATGGGAATCCTTAGTTCCAACGAGGGTTTCTTCCTACATGACGTTGTGGTTGTTGGAAGTTGGTTCTTGCAGTTGAAAAAAAACGGCCTCGATTATCTGTTAGCTTATGTTTCAAAGATTGTTTGTTAAATGTAAAAGTTTAGAAAGCCTTAGAGGGTACTTTGTGCAGAGATGAAGAAGGATCTGGTAGCCGTGATGGAAATTGGTTTTTATCGTGTGTTTTCTACCTTACGGACTAAATAGTGTAATTTCTTTCATTTTAAAACGATAGAACTCAGCTCTAAACTCGTTGAGGCTGTCGACCTCTGTCTAGTTTATTTTAGTTTTATAATAGAATCTAGAAGGTGAGAACAGACTGTGAATTAGTCATAATTTGTAAATGATTTAAGGTTTTTGGCTGTCAATAAAGAATGGCTATTGTTTGATTTATATAATTTGCATAGTTCAGTTTGGTTAACGATTCTAAGCCTCGACCTTTAGTTCTAAAGGCTATAAGCCATATCTTCTTAATTGATTATGTTTTTAAAAAGTTGTTTATGTAATATTTTAAATTATTACCCTGTATTTATAAATATTTCTAGTGCACAGTTTATGGGAAAATTTACTGTATTTAAGAGTAATATTCAGAGCTCAGTTTTTTTATTTTCTTTTAAATAAATTTACAACTATTTAATTATTATAAAGGAAGTTTTTAGGGTAAATTCTGTATAATTTGAGAATAGGTTATGTTTATCCTTCAATGACTTATGTGGTTCTGTTTAGGTTACAGTAGAATCTTTCTGTCTTAGAAAAGAGACACATAGTGTCTGGAAATCGAATGTTATAAAAAATGTTTTGAAAATTATCTTTACTTGGTTCCTAGATGATATCATGTTTACTATACCTATGTTTATTTATTAAACTTGTAAGTTCTGTGTTTTATAAAGAATACTAATATTAGAATAGTTCTATAAGTAATATGATTACTAAATGTTTTTAGATACCTATCTTTTAGTTCTTATCTGAAGTAAATACGTTTAATGCAGACATTATTTACTACTTCTTTAAAGAATAAATCATAAGCAAACTAGAGAAGAATGTAATTACATTTTTCATTTAAAGTAAAAAGAATCATCATATTTACCTAAACACCCAGTTGTACTAGAGTATTGCTTGAGCGAGGCGTGGAAAAATACAGTATGGAATTCTAATTCTATTTGTTCCTCATTTTGCATCTTTATTACTATTTCTAACATAATCTGCAAATTACCAAGTTTATCATTACATAGTTACTCCTTTTTTCCTAAACGCTAATTAAATACTAACATTCCTGTATTTAAAAACTAGTAAACATTATATTGAAGACGATAAGTAAATATAATAACATGAATAAAAATAGAACCTATCAATGATAACGCGACAATAGCTTAAGGATGTTGTTCCTCCCAACCAACTCCTAGATAACGCTCAGACAACGCTTCCTCAGGACCCCCTAGCCTATTCCTGTTCCTCCTGGTAGAGTACTGGGTGGAGAATATAACCTTAAGACCTTCTGTCACCTGATTGGTCCAATTACCTCAGCAATTCGAATCTGCTCATAGCAGTCAAAACTTCATCCTAATAGCTGCAATAAGTTTAGTCTCATCAGTTAACCTTTCAAACTCACTTCAGTAATACCCTCCATTGAATTCCTCTTGAGTAAATTCATTCACCCTTAATGAACATCCCCTATAATGAGCAGCCTTAGCTTTCTTCAATGGGAAATTTTATAGAGATGCCTAGGTCTTCTAGGTCAGTTTTCATTTAATGAGCCACCTGCTCCAATTCCACTTTCTTGGGGAATCATGACCACAAATATAGGGAAGTTGCCACTTGCAATAGTTGGAAGTAGTTTGAGGTTGCTACCACTTGTCAGTGTCCTCTCCACCTAGTATCCTCCACCAAGTGACCAGTAAACACTCTTTTAATAGCTTCCTTAAGTTGTTGTCTCATCATTTATTTATTTATAAATAAAAATATTCTGAATTACGTTAATTATTCTTGACCCCACTTGGTCATCAATTACAAACTTAGCATGAAATATAACACAATGTTCCTCAAATAACATTAATTTTTTTTTTGCAAATTGGGGCATGTGAGAGTATCTCTATCTGAGATGATTTCCTTGGGTATCCCATGTAATCGAAATATCTCTTTTAGGAATATGTCAGGAATGTGAGTTGCTTTGTAAGTTGACTTAACTATAATAAAGTGTTTCGCTTTGGACAACTAATCTACCACTAAAAATATGGAATCATTCTCCTTCTTTCTCTTTCGTAAATCTGTAATGAAATCCATACTGATAACCTTCCATTTCCATTCTGGAATGGGTAATTGTTGTAGTAACCCTCAAGGATGTTCGTGCACTGCTTTGACCAGTTGACACTCTTGGCATTTTTCGATGAATAGTGTTGTGCCATTCTTTAAAATAGGCTAGAAAAAATGTTTCTTTACTACTGATATCATGTTTTGATATCCTAGGTTTTTCCAAGTAGGGATTTCAATGGAAATTAGTTAGAATACTAGTCCTGATGTCTCTTTCCTCTCAAACATATAGCATCTCTTTGGACCACAATAGTCCTGTCTCGTCTACCTTATATTAATTTTGTTTATGTAATAACCTATCTTCCTAAATATTTTTAAGGACCTCAACATAGAAACAATAAACTCTTCTTTTTTTTCTAATCCTATCATGCAAATCCAAATCAGTTTGGCTCAAAACTTTACCTCATACAACATATGACCTCGTCTACTTAAAGAATTAGCGATTTTGTTTTCCTTTCCATTTATGTGCTTTAATTTGAAGTGGTACTTGCTCACAAAGGCCAGCCATTTGGCCTTCCTAGAACTTAAGTCTAGTTGGTTGAACGAATACTTCAGATTCATTTTTTTATGTCTTTAGGAGAAACTTCTTCCCCATGAGCTAGTGCCTCCACCTATTCAAGGCGTGGATAATGGATTCTAGCTCAAGATCATGTGGGGGGTAGTTTTTTTCATTTTATTTTAATTTTTGTGATTCGTAACAGATTGTACAGTCATTTTGCATGAGGACTTCACCAAGTCCTTCCTTGCTCACATCTGTGCAAACAACGAAATCCCCATCATGATTCGTAATTCATTGTATAGGTGTAGTAGTCAAGAGTCGTTTAAGCTTCTGGAATATTTCGTCGCACTTGGTCATCCCATAATTTTGTATTCATTCTTTTGTAAGGTGGTCATGGGAGAAAAAATCCTTGAAAAGTTCTAAATAAAATTTCTATAGTAACCCGCTAGTCCCAAAAATGACCTGATGTCGATGACAGAAGTAGGGGTAGGCCAGTCTTCGATGTATTTATTTTTTTGGGGTCGAAAACTATCCCTTCGTTGGAAATGATGTGACGTAGGTATTATATCTATGGTTTTTAAAAATCACATTTTCTAAAGTTAGCGTAAAGTTGTTGTTCCCGTAGCACTCATAGTACTATTCGGAGATTTTCCTCGTGTTCTTCTTTCATCTTCGAGTAAACTAGTATGTTGTCTATAAAGACTTATAAAAACTTATCCAGGTATTAACTAAAGATAGTTTTCATCATTCACATGAAGTTTGGCGGTGCATTGGTTATCCCACAAGGTATTACCACAAAATCATAATGGTCATATCAAGTCTAAAAGGAGGTTTTGTGTATATCTTCATCACAGATCCTTACTTGGTGGTATTTGAATCAGAATTCAATCTTTGAAAATATCTTTTCTGTTCTAACTTGGTCGAACAAGTCATCAATCCTAGGGAGTGGGTAAAGGTTCTTGATGGTCATCTTCTTGAGTTGCCGGTAATCAATGAAGATTCGCATTGTACCGTCCTTTTTCTTTACGAATAGTATAGGTGATCCCCAATGATACACACTAGGTTGGATATATCCCTTCTCTATCAATTCTTGTAACTGTAACTTGAGCTCCACCATCTCTGGTGTGCTAATGCAGTATGGAGATTTTGAATTTGGTACTGACATTGGTGTCAATTCTATGGAAAAATCTAAGTCTTGGTTCGGTGGTAGTCCCGGTATTTCCTCAGGAAATAGATCCTTGAAGTCTACAAGAACCAAAAAATTCCTTGATTTGTTGTTTTCTCTCAGCTTTAACATCCTTGATGTTAACTGCAAAAAGTTTGCAGCCCTTCCTAATACATTTACTCACTTGTAAGGTGGATATATGTCTAACAGAAACCTTCCTTGGCATGCCTTGAATCTTTGTTTGATTCCCTTAGCTATCTATGCATAACATTGACTTGTTTAAACATTCAAGGATGACATGGTGTTGTTCCAATGATTCCATGCCTATAATTACTTCATACAATCCTAAGGGTAAGATGTTTAGGTCTAAGTTAGTTGGAAAATTATTCATGTGTATCTCGCAGTATTTTACTAGTTCTGAAACCTTTCTTTTTGCACCTGTGGGTAGTTGTACCAACCATGGTTTCTCATGTTTCAATTTTTTTAGTTTACATGTGTAAAAAACCTTGGGGGAAACGTGGCTTCAACAAGCACTAGGATAAATTAAAATTGAAATAGAAGTGTTTGAAAACTTACCTTTTATTTCGACCATAGTGGCCTGATGGTCTTCTTGTCATTCTTCGAGTGTTGCATAGATCTTAGGTTTACTAGCCATATATTCTAATGTTCAGTCTTCTTATAGGTTGTGTAGGAGTCCATTAGTCTTTTTTTGACAATATCTGGCATAATACGGCCCTTGGTATCTCTAGTGGCTAACCTGCAGCGAGGCATCCTTAGATCCTGTGTTCACTATTGGTATGTTGGTATTTGGTGAGGGAACATTTGTTCGTGCACCAACTTTGTTGAAATATCTGTTAGACGAAAAACTATTGTTATGTTTTCTATATAGATAAGGCTTAAAACCAAGTTTTTGATTGTTTGGGAAGGTCCTAGACCTGTCTTGATTTTTTTTTATATTTTCCAGTCTCAGTTGTCCATGTTCATAACAACATCTATCCTTGTGCAAGGTAGTGTCAAGAGTTTTGGGCATGTCAAACTCAATTCTCTCTCAAAAATTGGAGGAAGACATCCCAAAAACTATTCTATCTTGACCTTTTCATCCTTTATGCAAGGTACATAATGTAATAGATCCAAAAATATGTAGATAAAGGAATCCATAGTTAGGGGTCCCATCTTTAACTCATGAAATTCTTTTACTTTTTTTGTCAAAGAATATTTCAAACATGTACTTTTCCTGGAATATTCAACAGAAAGTACTCCATATAATCTCTTTTACTTCCTCTCTCTTAGTATATTTCAGGTCTCTCCACCATCTAGGCACTTTTCCATTTAAGTTGTAAATGACCACTCGATATTTCATCTCTCTAGAGTAATTATGTAATCTAAAGTATTTATTCATACCTAGGAACCATTCTTTAGCCTTCTCCATTGTATTCATTCCTCCTTCATAAGTTGGGGCTTTGATATTTCGAAATTCTCCTTGAATGGTGTCATAATTTTTCTTCCTTTTCTTGCAAGGAGAGGTTGAGCCATCATTGGAAGAACTGTGATATTCTTCTTCTGGGAGATTAGGGGTGTGTTCTTCTTGTCCCTCTTCCTTTGGACTGCAGGTCCTTCTTTTAAGATGATAATTTTCTTTGGATTTTTTTTGTTGAGTGGGTAGGCTATCCATGGGGGCTTACTCCTGTCAGGTTCTGAAGTAAATATTCATTTATTTATTTTTATTCTCTTCTTTCATTCGTGTTATCATCTTTAAATATTTGTAAGTCTGCTTGTAGACTATGTATAGTTTTCATCAAGGAGGAATTTAGTTCCACCATGAGTTCTTCTTCTTGGGTCAATGAATTCATGTTCCCTTGTCAACTTTTGTTTTATTTTGTGCCCATGATTTGGACTGTTCTTTAAATATGCAATTCAAACATTTAGTAACAAACAATCTTCTTTAATTTAAAAAATCAGAAATAAAGTTTTGAAATATTTATTTTTGCGATGGATGTTTTAGTAGCGCCCTTAAGGTCTCTAAGTGTTGGAAAATGGGCCCTGATGCCACTTGTAATGTCCCTAAAATCCATAAAAAAATGATAGGGTCAATATCACTGCTAATATCTAAGGCACATATTATTCTTAACTTTGGAATTGTAAAAAAATAATAGGAAAGAATACCTATGTTCATGTTTTGTTTTTCTTCTCGTATGTTATTACCTAGTTTTCCAATTGCGATGATGTTTATTGTCATTCATTTATATACTGATGTACTTGTATATTGATGTATTTTATTTGGTTTAATCATGTTATGATATTTCTTATTTATGTTTGATGCTTATTATGCTACGTAGTCTTTATTTATTAAATGACAAGGCTAACTTACCCCTGTATCTAAAAGGGAGGAGTCGTTGGATTTTACCTAATGACTCACTTGGAATGGTAAGGAAATCCTACGGTTTTGGCTTACTTCTTTCTCATGAACTAATGCATGATGTATCCATGGTTATTGCAAATGTTTTGTCGCTAAGTGTATGTTGCATGTGCCTAAAAGAAAAATGGGACAATACCTAGCACCTAGAAGGTTTACAAACCCTAAACACTAAGGGATTGAGTTGTTTGGTATAAAAACTTAACGAAATTAGACAAGGGAAAAAACTATAGAGGAGGAGTAAAATATAAACTGTGGTGTATGTTAGCTGTCACATTAAATGGGGCCATGTAAAGTTCACGTGGATTCCACCATGCTAGCACGAACATAAAACCCATATCTAGGGCTTCAATTCCTCTCTTTTTCATCGTGAATTTGTGGTAAGGAGGAGCAAGCTCCATGGTTGGGATTTCATTAACAGAGGAAGTGCATGAAAGAAAAATCGCAGGGTTAACAAAATCATTTCCAAGGTATGTGTTTATATTCTGTGGTTCAACTCCTAATCTTTATTTTTTTTTTGTAAATGTTTGCATCATGATTCTTATGCGGATTTGGTTTTTGTGGCATGATCGACTTTGGAGAAGCTTTGTGACTATGGGGAGGAGTATACCGTCAATCCACCACCTGGTAAGCCCAAGCACATGGGCTCTTAGCTATCTATTTGGTCGTTAAACAGTGGCATAGTTTACTAGGATTCTCTATCTGTAAATATTGTAAAAGGATTCCCATCTGGGAATTCTAGGGTTTGGGAAAATAATTGAAGCTCAGACTATTCGTGGGTTTGGGTTTTTTATGACTATGGCCCGCTCGGGTGTTTTGAAAAGTGGCAACAACTATAACGAATTTATTATGTTTAAATAAAACCTTCTGTTTTGTATTTTCAAGGTGTCTTTTTTGTTCTACGTTCATGTGCTCTTCGTTGGTTTAATTTATAAAATTGTAGTTAAGGTTTAAAGCATGGGAATACTTTTAATGGTGAAAGAGATATATTAATATGGGTGATATCTTAATTGATTTCAAACTTTGTTAGTAGATAGGATAAATGTGAATTGTTACTCTATTTTAGACACTGTGTATTTGTTCTAGAAGTGAAATCGTAGTCCCTCTAAGTAGTTTTAAACTCTATGTTTTTAATTTGGAGCTTTGTGTATTCAAGAGCCTATCTGGGAATTTTTCATTTTATTATTTAATATTTAGTTTGGAAAATCCTTTTCCAAGAGCACTGTATTTATGTTAATGAGGAGGGTTCTTAAAAATCAGTTTCATTGTTTGCAATAGCACTATGGTAATGTTGCTCGTCAATATTACTTGAATGTGGCTAATTTTTGGGTCTATGCCCACATTGTATATTTTAGGAAATGTTAAAGTGATTTGGTAGATTCCTCACTATTGATTATTATTTATTGTTTCAAAATGTTTAGTTCTCTTTTGTATCATAGCAGAGGGGAAATCCCTAGCTCTGTTCTTTATTTATATTTTTTATGTGGTTTAAAAATACTTATAATTCCATTTCTTGAAATACGACCCTATGGTTTCAACATTGGTTTATTATCATGGTAACCTAGCATTTGTATCTAGAATGGTTGATATATTGCTATTTATTTCCTTTAAAAATATGAGAGGGCTTGCAATCAATGCTTTTGGGATTTGATGTTGGATTATCGTTATTGTTGTTATTTCATTCAGATAGTTTATATGAATCTGAGTCAATGTTTATGGGATTTCAATGGTTAATTTAGGTATGGCATGAATGTATTCCAGCCAACTCTTAATAGGTTTCGATAGTGGGTGGAAGGATGTTGTTATACCCTTGATGTGTGTAAATAATAGTTTAATATTTTATGGTTATTTTCAATGGGCTTATAGACGATGATATGCATGTTTTATGGAATACCATCATGGTTTTGTAACGCTGATATATGTGTTCTTAAAAATCCGAGGAATTCAATCCCTAGTTCACGATTATGTGTTATCTTTTAGCTTGTCAAAGGTTTGGTTAATGGATAGTTTATGGTATCAATGTTGGGAAAATTATCATATGCCAACTTTTAGAAGATTGGCATATGATAATTATCATATTGGCCTGTCAATTTTCTCTTTGTGGAAATCAATAGTTGGTTTATCATGGATGATTGCATATTTTATTTAATTATTTTTATTGCTTTAAGCAGCAAATGTTGCACATATTTATTGCGGATTTGGACACCAAGGGATTTCATCTCGGGTCCATGATTTTGTGTTATCACTAGTCTGTAAATTGTTTATTTAGTTGATAGTTTGTTTATTAGATGGCGTCTTTGTTTATTAGATGGGATGTCCATCATTATTTGATAGTTTATTATGTAGTTGATTAATCCCTTCGTGGTTTCTCTGTAATGGTATACTAAGTGTTTTATTCTCAATGCTATGTTTAAACCCTGTGTGTTGATTTGATTAGGTACTGAGTTTAGTAATCCAGTTTTTAATAACTCAACTCCAACACTAGCTTTATTATACTTAAATAGATAATTTATTTTGTTACTAGGATATATAGTGTTTCTAGGTGTGGATTCAATATAGTTTTCCATTTTTTGGGAAATGTTGATGGCTATCTTTATGACTAAATGCTAAATCTAGTCTAAACCCTAACATGTTATAGAAGCTTTTAAACTAATTTAACATAAAACTGATAAGAAAGTTATCCTATAATTTGTATAAGAGCTTAAAATGAGATTCTATCTTAACTAATAAAACATCCTAAAAAATTTATTCATAATGATGAGGGGTGAATTACAACTCCAAATACAAAACCTAGTGGATGTATTCTCATCATGTAAAATAATCACAACAAAGGTAGGAGCTAAAATATAGGAAATATCTTACATGCAATTATGCAGCTTGAAATGTCCTAAGAACCCTGCACACTTCAACAACCAAAATTAATAAAACCATTTTTATTTCTTACCTTAGGAATGATAACCAGATGACCTTGAAACTGCTATGTTTCTCCCAACTATGACCCATAACCATTCCTGGTTCTTAAATCGAACCCCCCTCGAGTTGGCTCCAACATGCAAGATATCTATAAATCCTAAGAGTGAGGTTGCTATTGTTTGGAAATCAGGCTTTGTATTCTTAAAAAATATTGGTTTGGAAAATGCTCTCCAATCCCATTGAGGAATAATAATAAGATTCCATAATCCTTCTCTTGGATTTGTTCTTATAGATAACCTTTGGGAAAAGGGAAGTTGGTTTAACTTCACTTAAATCAAGAATTTATTGTTTTCTTGAAAATAATATTCGGTTTCATTTTTATGTAATATAGTATTTATTTTGTTAACTAGGAACTTTTACTAGTTCCTACTTGATCTTTAGAATATTAAAATAACTATGTATAAATATATATATATATATATTCTCATATACATATATTATATAAACTTCACTTATTTAATTTAATCATCTATTATTAATCTTGCATCCAAATAGTATAATTTCTCTATTTGATGCTTCTTTACTTTAAGTTAATTATTTTAATAAGCCCTCAGGTAGGGTTGGTCGGTCAACTAGGTTAGGTAACTCTAGATCCTCCTTGCATGTTGGATTACCTTGTATTCATGGCAGTTCTTTGAGTCCTTGATGAGAAGTAGATTTGAAATTTAAATTAATCAACTTAAATAACTACGATGAGGGTTGGAGATATTTAGAGTCTTTCCAACTCAACACCCTTTGATTTACAGTAACCCCTAGTGGTATTTAGAGTATATGCTCAACACTATCAAATGAGATTTGCACTAGTGCAATTCTATATCGTCTCGCTCAACACTAATACTAGGATGCACTTGTACAATACACCTAGGGATACAATGGCCAAAGCTCTAATGGTCCAGATATTATTCTCAACATCAACTTGGAGTACTCTAGGGCTTATGCCCAAAACTTCCAAACTTTACTTGTTGGGGTTAACTATGTTCTCTAGAGCTTACGCTCAACACATAGTCTCATAACCCTTGTGCTCCAAGGCTTATGATCAACACATAATCTCATAACCCATGTGATCCAGAGCTTACGCTCAACACAGAATCTCATGACCCATGTTCTCGAGGGCTTATACCTAACACATCATAGAAATCAATCATGTATTCAATCTTTTGCACAATACACCACAAATAATCATCTCAATGGCTTGTTCCCAATCACATGATAATAAATCCAGTACATCGGGTCCTATTCCCAGTACAATGAGAATAGTCCTTTCCCATCATGGCCTATTCCCAACATATAATCATATACAAGACAATAAAACATCTTCATTTGCTCACGCCCAGTATATCTATATAATAAACATAACTCATGTGCAGTGGGGCATATTCCCTATATATAGACATAAACATAACAAAAAAGTAAATCATGTGCAGTGGGGATCATGCCCAATATAGTCAAGGTCAAAATATGAGATATTTCAAACAATGAAATAATACTAGTTTCATCCCAAATGAGGCCCTGGTAGAGTCTCTGGACTTGTATCTTTCAAAGTCACTAATTAAAGTTTTCTGCCAAATTAAAGAAAAATGTTTTGGGGCCCCTCACTAGTATTTTTGTGGCCACTAATGGAATTTGAACACTGCATATATTATTAGTTTCATAGATACCTTTATCCTGATATGTGCAACAAAATTTCTGACCTCAAGACATTTTTTAATATAACTTTTCTTAATTTCCATAGTGTGGTTAGCCTTTCCTAATGCATTGTCACTGCTATGTCCATGGTGTCTCTGTATGGGATTATAATTGACAAACCCAACATGCCAACTTCAAATATCTCAATCTCCAATAATCCATCGAATATCTCATGATTGTCCTATCTCAAAATATCATTGTTTGCTCCACACCATCGTTGCCCTTGGTTTGGCAACTTTTCCCAACTTCATTCTCTTGAGCGACCCCCAATGTTTCTTCTCCATCAATCTTGTAGACTTCTCCCCGAAGTTCTTATGGGCCTTTCTCCATAGAACCCATGGAACCCTTCTCTACAAAAAACCGTGACCACTTCTCCTTTACGTCCACAAACACATATCCACTAGGGATGATTTTAAGGAACCATACTTATTTAAAAGTGTTTAAATGTTGGCAAATATTACCAATTCTTGAAACACCAACTATAAAACGATTGTCAATATTTTTCAAAAAATATTTTAATTTCCAAGGATTTTATATCATTTATATAATAACTTGGCGATTTTAGGGGTGAAAAAATTTAACCCCATCAAAATTGGGCAAAACAGGGCTTCAAAAAATGCAAGATGGCAAATGTTTTTTGGGAGAAAAACATGGAAAATAGCCCACTAGGATAAAATTCGCCCCTAAAATCATCCCTGATATCCACAACTCCTCAATGAAGGAGTTGTGCTTCACTTGGAAACCTTCCTTGACCACACTCGTGGACTCTTCTCTACAACACCCCATAGCCTTATTCTTTGTTGTTCCCGATGAAATGTCTCTACAACTCCCCAAAGACTTTTCTTCGTAGTATCCCTATAAACCTCTGTTCCATGGCACCCACATAAATTTTATTAGTTGTGTCATGTACCTTCCTTCACAACACCTTCACACCCTTCTCTGCAACGATTGGCATACTTATTCTTTGTTGGGTTTGTGGACCCATCTCCATGGCTCCCAATGGGATTCTCTTTGTGACACCCCTACAGACCTATTTTATAGGACATCCGTAGTTTTTGGACATAATCTACCCACATTTTCTTCTAGTGTAGTTTGTCCATTTCATACCTCCCCCTCTTGGCCCCATGTCACAAGTGGGGTCCACCTCAAATTTCCCAAATTTGTGGAATTTGGTAATTGCACAAGATTTTAATTTGACACGGAGGGTATTTATTTTGAATTAACTTGAAATTACTTCTACCCACTAATTCATCACTTAGCATAACCTGATTTCTCTAGAAATTCTATTTTTTTCCTATAAGTCTGTATTTTTTGGCCGATATAGTTTCAATGCTGCAACGAGAAGCTCTTATATTAGTTTATCACATCCAAAGATACCTTGGTGACTTTTGAGGCTGTGTTAGACAAAATTATTTCTCTCTAATACTACCATGTGAGTGTGTCATTATAAATTTCACTTATGGAGTTTAACTAGCATAATGAAACATGCTAATTTTAAGAGGAAATACAAAATTCTTGTGCACCAAAATCTCATGGCCCATGTGCTCGAGGTCTTACACCCAACACATCCTAGAAACCAATCATGCATTCAGTCTTCTGCACAATACATCACAAATAATCATCTCAAGGGCTTGTGCCTAATCACATAATAATAAATCCAGTACATCGAGGCCTATGCTCGGTACAATGACAATAGTCCTTATCCATCGGGGCCTATGCCCAACATTTAATCATATACAAGACAATAAAACATGTGCATTGAATCATGCCCAATATATCTATCTAATCAACATAGCTCATGTGCAGTGGTGCATCCACCCAATATATAGACATAAACATAACATCAAATTAAATCATGTGCAGTGGGGCTCATTTGCATTATAGTCAAGGTCAAAATCCGGGATATTACAAACAATGACATACTAATAGTTTCATCCCAAATGAGGCCATGGTCAAGTCTCTGGACTTGTATCTTTGAAAGTCACTAATTAAAGTTTTCTTCCAAATTAACGATAAATTATTTGGGGCCCCTCACTGGTATTTTTCTTGCCACTAATG
Organism: Pseudotsuga menziesii; assembly: GCA_001517045.1. Classification (NCBI taxonomy): domain Eukaryota; kingdom Viridiplantae; phylum Streptophyta; class Pinopsida; order Pinales; family Pinaceae; genus Pseudotsuga; species Pseudotsuga menziesii. The sequence continues at coordinate 262,268 of LPNX010490269.1, read as the reverse complement.
GCATTTGAACACTGCAGATATTGTTAGTTTCCTAGCTAAATTTCTCTTGATATGTCCGAAACAATTTTCGACCTCAAGATATTTTTTAGTATAACTTTTCTTAATTTCCATCGTGTGGTTAGCCTTTCCAAATGCATTCTCACTGCTATGTCCATGGTGTCTCTATATGGGATTATAATTGACAAACCCAACATGCCAACTTCAATTCTCTCAAGCTGCAATACTCCATCGAATCTCTCATGATTCTCCAATATTAAAATATCGTTATCTTCTCCACACCATCATTGTCATTGGTTTGGAATATTTTCCAAACTTCATTCCCTTTTGCAACTCTATTGAGCGACCCCCAATGTTGCTTCTCCATCAAGCTTACAGACTTCTTTCTACATTTCCTATGGCACCTGTGGACCCCTTCTATGCAAAACCCTGTGATATCTTCTCCTTTACACCCATAAACTCATATCCACAACTCCTCAATGAAGGATTTGTGCTTCAGTTGTAGACCTTCCTTCACTACACCCCTGGACTCTTCTCTACAACACCCCACATCCTTATTCTTTGTTCTACCCAAAGACATGTCTGTACAACTCCCCCATAGATTTTTATTTGTAGTATCCCTGTGGACCTCTGCTCCATGGCACCCACATAATGTTTATCATCTATGTCATGTAACTTCCTTCATAACACATTCACACCCTTCTCTGCAGTGATTGACATACTTATTCTTTGTTGCGTTTGTGGACCCATCTCCATGGCTCCCCATGGGATTCTCTTTGTTGCACCCATATAGACCTCTTTTCCATGACACCCATAGTTTCTGGACATAAGATAGCTACATGTTCTTCTAGTGTAGTTGGCCCCTATCATACCTCACCCTCTTGGCCCCATGTCACAGGTGGGGTCCACCTCAAATTTCCCAAATTTTTGGAATTTGGTAATTGCACAATATTTTAATTCGACACTAAGGGTTATTATTTTGAAATTACTTATACCCACTTCTTCATCACTTAACATAACCTGATTTCTGTAGAATGTTTAATTTTTGTCTATAATTCTAGATTTTCTAGCCCATATAGTTTCGGCGCTGCAACTAGAAGCTCTTTTACTACTTTATCACATCCAAAGGGGTTTTGGCCTTGAGCTCTAGAGTAGGAATATACATTACATATTTGCCAAATTTACATATCAATCCAATAATTCAAGGGGCAAAACGAGTTTATTATATTTTTACACTATTTTATAGTTAAAGAGAATTATATCTTCATCTATATTTGGAATTATTGTAGGGTACACTCACCATTTTGACTTAGAAATTATATTTTCAGATGATTTGGGAATAGTCTTTTGAAGACAGCTTGCCACACTTGTGGATGATCTTTCTATTTTGAGGAGATGGTTGAGGGGTATTTTGCTAATATATATTGCAGATTCTTTCCAATAATGTCATATACAAACATGTAAATAGTAGAACTCACTATTAAAAACATGTGTTTTGTTCTTGGAGGTTATAAGTCTAAAAGAGATAAGCTATGTATACACTTTAACCCTTATATTAGGGTATTTTATTGTTATTTGACTTGTCAAATTAAAATTAAATGGATAAAGGTCCTCTAAAAGTAGAGGAATGTCAGCCTTAAGTGAAGAAAATGGATGGTGGTATAAGAGTTTCTCACTGCTATGTCCATGGTTTCTCTATATGGGATTATAACTGAAAAACCCAACATGCCAAATTCAATCCTCTCAAGCTCCAATACTCCATCGAATCTCTTGTAATTCTTCAATATCAAAATAATGTTCTGTTCTCCACACCATCGTTGCCCTTGGTTTGGAAGCTTTTCCAAACTTCATTCCCTTTTGCGACTCTGTCAAGCGACCCCCAATGTTGCTTCTCCATCAAGCCTTCAGAATTATTTGTATGGTACCTATGGGCCCTTCGCGATAGCACCCATGGACCCCTTCTTTGTAAAACCCCATGACCTCTTCTCCTTTACACCCACAAACACATATACACAACTCATTAAGGAAGGAGTTGTGCTTCACTTATAGACCTTCCTTCACTACACCTGTGGACTCTTCTCTACAACACCCCATAGCATTATTCGTTCTTGTACCTGAAGACATGTCTCTACAACTCCCCATAGACTTTTCTTCATAGTATCGCCATGGACCTCTGCTCCATGGAACCCACATAACTTTCATCATATGTGTCATCTACCTTCCTTCACAAAACCTTCACACCCTTCTCTACAATTATTGGCATACTAATTCTCTGTTACGTTTGTGGACCCATCTCCATGGCTCTCGATGGCATTCTCTTTGTGGCACCCCTATAGACCTCTTTTCCATGACACCCGTAGTTTCTAGACATAAGCTACCCACATGTTATTCTAGTGTAGTTGGTCCATTTCATCCCTCCCCCTCTTGGCCCTATGTCACAGGTCGGCTCCACCTCCAATTTCCCAAATTTTTGGAGTTTGGTAATTGCACAACTTTTTACTTTTGCACTTTTTCCTATAAGTTTTTTTAGCAAAACTGGATATCTTTTCAACGAAGTATTTTTGGAAATATTTCGTCTAACAAAATTGTTTTATTTAATATCTAAAATGTAGAATTAAAAAAATTATGGTTTCTAAATATAGGCCACTTTAGATCCAACAAGCTTTCTGAAATCCTCAAAGTGCTTCAAAATAGTGATTTTTAGGGCCTTCTTTTGCACCTTGCCTTAACACCTAATCAAATTTCGATCCAAGATTCCAAAATTATTTCCATGCCCATTCAACATGTAATGACCCTAAGATCCATAAATAAAAAAAAATGGTAGGGTCAATATCACTACCAAGATCTAAGGGACATCTTATTCTTAAATTTGTAATTATAAAAAAATAATAGGAAACAATACTTATGTTCATGTTATGTTTTTCTTCTCATATGTGATGATGTTTATTGTCATTCATTTATATATTGTTGTAATTGTATATTGATGTCTTTTATTTGGTTTAATGATGTTATGATATTGCTTATTTATTTTGGATGCTTATTATGCTATGTAGTCTTTATTTACTAAATGACAAGTATAACTTACCTCTGTATCTAATGGGGAGGAGTGGCTGGATTTTACGACTCACTTGGAAAGGTAACGAAATCCTACAATTTGGGATTACTTAGTTCTCATGAACTAATGCATGATATATTCATGGTTATTGTAAGTGTTATGTTGTTAAGACTATGTTGCATGTGCCTAAAAGAAAAATGGGACAAGACCTAACACCTATACTATTTTAAACCCTAAACACTAAGGGGTTGAGTTGCTTGGTATAAAAACTTAACCAAATTAGACAAGGGAAAAAAATATACCACTAGATATTTAGGGTCGGTATAGAAAGGCCCAAGTTACTATACCACTAGATATCATGTCCTACGTTGGGTTTATCAGGAATTTCCACATTCCTACAATCCCTCGACCTCTTATTCATTATGTGGTCTACTAATTCTGAATTTCCCCACGAAATTCAATTTCCTTACCTCATAAATTGGGATTCTCTACATATTTTTTGACTTTTGACACCCTAATAATCACCCCATGGTTGATGTCTAGGGATCCCCCACTGTATTTCACAATATGCATGAAGTTTTGGACCTTTTGTACACTTAACACTTTGTTTTTTCTCTAGATATGATTTATGTTCTTCTTACTACCGTGACTGCATAGGAAAATTGGAATAAAATTGACCAACAATGGAATGGGGATGAAGGTATACAAATTCCCTTTAATGGAGTTGACTTCTCGCTTAAAAAAATGATCACATACTCAACCATATGAATTTGTGGATTCCGTCCATGGTCCATTAAAATCCTGAATTGATTTTTGAATAATTTTCTTACAATAGAATTTAAGATCAGTAAGGAAGTCCATAGGGGTGGTTGCTTAACATTTATGGAAAATGGGAGGAAAAAGATTTTGACGCTTTGAATTTTTCGAGCTCTGCGACTGGATCGAGTAGCTGCTAGGGTTTTCCATCGATGAGCTTTGCAAGAGGAGGACCGCCTCCTCCCCCTTCTCCTCCGATTCCACCCTTTGCTGAAGAATCCGCCTTTGCCCACCTGGTTAAAGCGAATGGGAAGAAGGTGGACTCGGCTCCACCTCCAAATTTTGTAAAGAAATTCGATGCCATTCCAGAGATTTCTCTCCCGCCAGAAAAACCCATGCATTTGGCTGTCTCTCTTGCTGACCGTGCTCTCATAGGGTAGTTTATGGGCTTGTGGTCGTCTCCTCGCACTACTGAAACTTGGATTCAGAACAACTGGAGGCCGCTAATCACTTAAGGGGTCACGAGCTATGTTATAGGAAGAGGGTATTTTCTTTTCGACTTTGTTTCAAAAGAAGATAGGGATTTGATATTCAGAAGTGGACCCTATTTTATGGGCCCCCAGGGTTTGTATTTGAATCGTTGGACTCCTGACTTTGATCCTACAATGGATGTCCCAAAAGCAGTCCCAGTCTGGGTGCGTTTACCAAATCTCCCCACTCATTGCTGGGGAGAAGAATCTCTCAGATCTATAGGAAATGGGCTGGCCAAATATATTGACAAAGCTGATCCAAAAGGTCAATATTCTTTTGGACGTATCTGTGTGGAAGCAGATCTAGAGGCGGGACTTCCAGAAGCAGTCAAAACTCACAATCAAAGGGTGGCAGCATTTCCAGAAACTCGATTATGAACAACTACCCTTCAAGTGAAGACACTGTCATGAATATGGCCACTTTCAAAGGAACTGTCCAAAACTCCATACCCCAGAGACGGAGAAGGACCCTGAAGAAGGCTGGCAGCAGGCCAAGAAACATAAAGCAAACCCTAGAAGAAAGGGCACCAAAGGAAATTATCAAGCTCCTCCCTCAAAGAATCCCACCTCCACAGACCCTGAATCCTCCAAATCTTAGGAAAATACTTCTAGATCCGGAAATAGCTTTGTTGTCCTTGAAGAACAGGAACCCAATGTTATTCAAACCGAAGAAGGGGAAATACCTATGAATTTCATTTCCCAACCTAGAAGAAATGAAGACAATATGGTAGGAAGTCTGAACCCTGAAATAGAAGTATCTATTCCAACCTAGGAAGATCCGCAGCCAGATTCAGCTAATGAGGGGGCCACATAGGAAGAGGGAACTGAGGAAGAGGACCTTGACCCTGCGAAACCTGTCAAAAAGGATCGAAGAGGAAGGACAATGGACAGGGAAAGAAGAGAAGTGGCCACCTATAGAGACTGGTTAGCTGGAGTTCATCCTACTCTGGAACAACATATTAACCCTTGAAAGACCAGACGTCAAGGTAATGCCTCGAAAGGGGCAACCCCTATATCAAAAAGTAACTAATGCAGATTGTCTCCTGGAATTGTAGGGGATTAGGAAGCAAATCGAAAGTATTATCCATGAAATATATAATAAGAATCTCGAGACCCTTCATCCTCCTCGTCCAGGAGACAAAAATGGAAGAGATGGAAGAGCAGGCCTTCCTTCAGACAGTTCCTTCATTCTGGTTTAATGTGCAATGCATAGTGGTCAGCTCTAGAGGAGCGTCAGGAGGTATAGCAATGCTCTGGGATCCATCAAAGGTTGAAATTGTAAGCTCTGTTACTTCCCCTCACTAGATTTTCACTGAAATTATTTTCAAAGAGTCAAATCTTCGACTAAGTCTTTTCAATGTTTATGTCCCTAATGATATTTCTGAGAAGCATTTTTGCTGGACAACTCTGAACAATCATATGACCTTATCTCAACTGGATAACTATGTTATCGCGGGGAACTTAAATCTTACCCTCTCCTCTATAGAAAAGAGAGGGGGTAATATTGTTCGAGATCCAGCCAGAGAATGGGTGCAAGATATTATCTCTGAATGGGACATGGAGGATATTAAACCCATCAGGGGGAAGTTTACCTGGACAAACAAAAGGCTAGGTCCAGGGCACATTGTAGCAAGGCTGGATAGATTCCTAGTTCAGCAGTCTCTTCATGTTCAAGGGTTCGACCTATCCTCGGCCATTTTATCTTTCAGTGCTTCGGATCACAAGTCGATTGTTCTTTCGTTTATCAAAGATCAGAACTTGGGTCCCATCCCCTTCAGATTTAACCCTACCTGGATCCAATTGGAAGGATTTCAGGACATTGTGGCAGCGGCTTGGAAAAAAAATGTCAGACGGTCTGCTTTCTACGTATGGGAAGAGAAGCTGAGGATTGTGAAAAAAGCCTTGAAGGAATGGGAAAAACTCCACACATCTCCTCTAAAGCAAAGGATGGAAGCGGAGAAGACCCTTGAAGACCGTCATCTTAGTAATGAAGGGAGCCTTGATCAAGCCTCTCTGGAGACTAAAATCACTCTTCACAATAAGCTTCATGAAGCCTATAGGCTTGAAGAAAATTATTGGAAAATAAAATCCAGGAATCCTTGGCTCAAAGAAGGGGACAAAAATATGAAATTTTTTCATAAACAAGCAGAGGATAGGAAGCACTTTAAGAATGTCTCAAATATTGATCACCTAGGATCCCAAATTTCTACCTTTGATGAAATTAAAATAGCAGCTCATGATCATTTCTAGGAAATTTATACAGAAAACTCTCCAGGGATGGACTTCAGCCACTCTGATATTCTGGATAATGTTCCCCCCCTTGTCTCAGATCACTCCAATCATAAGCTCCTTAGGCCGATTACCCTTGAAGAAGTCAAATCTGCTGTTGACAACATGAGTCCTGACAAGGCCCCCAGGCCGGATGGCTTTACTACTTATTTTCTTACTTCTTGCTGGCATCTCATTAACATAGACCTGTTCCGGATGGTTAAGAAATCCCAATCCTGTTTCAATTTAGGAGGGGGAACCAATTCCTCCTTTCTTGCCCTTATCCCCAAATAAAAAGGAGCCACCTCGGTCTCTCATTTTCGACCTATCTCCCTTTGTAATATTGGATATAAGGTTATCACCAAATTTTTAGCCACTCGTTTGAAAGCTGTCCTCCCTCTTATTATTCCAGAGAATTAAGGAGGGTTTATTAAGGGTAGGCAAATCTCTGATAACATAGTCTTAGTCCAAGAAGCCATCCATTCAAGCATGAAAATAAAAGAAAAAGGTATGGTTATTAAACTAGACTTATCTAATGCCTTTGATAGAGTTCGGCATGAATTTTTGTTTCAGGTTATGACCAGGTTTGGATTTGACCCCGGCCTGCTCTCTTGGGTCAAAGCCTGTATCAGTAATCCTTGGATTGCTCCTCTGGTGAATGGGAGAGTGGCAGATTTATTCCAAGTTTCTCAAGGTATTTGTCAAGTATGCCCTCTCTCCCCCCTACTTTATGCTATTCAAGCGGCCTCCCTCAGCTTCCACCTGGAGCATTATCGAGTTCAAGAAGGGCTGATTGGGCTAATAATTGTGTGTGGGGTTAAAGAAGTAAATCACACTCAATTTTCATATGACACCCTCCTTCTAAGCAGAGCGAGTCCATCATCTGCAAGGAAGTTCAAAGAGGTGTTGGATAACTATCAGGATGTTTCTGGAAGCCAAATCAATTATTCCAAAAGTCAAATTTACAGTTGGAACTGTTCCCCTCTCGAGCTGCAATCCTTATCCCGTATCTTGAAGATAGAAGGGAAGTTCCATTGGACGGATTTTAAATATCTTGGAGTGCCAATATTCAAGGTCAATCCTAAAGTTTCTAGCTGGGATCCCCTGATTGAAAAACTGAATTCAAAGATCAAGGCATGGGGGGCCTCCTGGCTAAACTTGGCAGGGAAAACAGTTCTTATCAAATCAGTCCTAGCAAGCATGCATGTCTTCCAATGTTCTCTGCTATTGGATCCTCTTACAGTTCTAAGAAAGATTAAAGCCCTTCTTCAAAGATTTCTTTGGAAAGGAGGGAAACAAAATGAAAACAAGCTTCCGTTGGTTAAATGGGAGAAAATTACTGCTCCTTACCTAGAAGGTGGTCTGCACTTGAGAGATCTTAGAGCCCAAAACCTAGCCCTTGGTGCTAAGATCCTTTGGAAAATGGTTTCTGGGAATGCATCATGGAGTAAACAGGTTCTATGGAAAAAATAGTTTTCAGGAACTAGGATCAGATGCTTGGACCAAGGACTGAAGGTGGCCAAAGGTTCCCCCCTATTCGCTCTTTGCTTTAAAGCTCTCTCATTCTTCTCCAAGGATATTACCTGGATCCCCGGCAATGGGAAGAGAATTAGAATATGGGAGGACTCCATTTCAGGCAATCCCCCATTAGGTGAGGAGGAAGGATTGGATGGAATCCATAGGTTCCTAACAAATCATGGGATATCAACTCTTATGGATATATCAAAGTGGCACCCAGAAGTTCGACATATTTGGATAGGATGGGACATCTCGGATTTCCCACCTAATATGGAAAAAGAAAAAGATCTCCTTCTCCTTTATTTGAGTGGGAAATCGCCAGTGGTAAAGCAGATTAAAGATGCAAGAGGATGGGGTTCCAATTCAGGGCATTACCCTGTTGTTGAAGGTTACAAAAGCATCAAAGCAATTCCAAATGTTCCAAGGAACCCTGCAGTCTGGAAGTACATCTGGTCTTATAAATCACTTCCTAAAGTGGATCATTTTGCTTGGATTCTTGCTCATAATAGTGCCCTCACTGCTGATATCTTGCGGAATAAAGGGTGGGAAGGCCCATCTCGGTGCCCCCTCTATTATGAGGAGGAAGATTCCCCCCCCCATCTTTTTATCTTATGCCCTTTTGCCTCAGAAGTCTGGAATTTAGCGACTCTTCCTTGGCACACTTCCTTGCGGTATGATGATGTTTCCTCCCTCTTTTTCCATTGGTATTTGTCTTCCCCAATCAGGATTCAGGTGATGGATTCCTTGGCCATTGCCTGGTTGACTCTTCCTAAATTTATCTACTGGAAATTGTGGCTTGAACGCAACAATCAGATTTTTAGAGGACGCTACTCCTCTCCACTCCAAGTGGTGGTTAAAATTAAATCCTTGCTCGGGGATTTCATTCTCTCTCACTCTCCTATATTTCTCCCAGCTCCTCTGTCAAGGGAAGAAGAAGTTTGGTTCCAAAGCTTGAATTCGGGGGCTACTGAGGTCCCCCATCATAATCTGCCCACCTTCCATAAATGGGAAATAAGAAAGAATAAGGAAGATTTCGAACTCTGGCACAAAGAGCTAGGAATAAATCTCCTATTTTTTTATGGAGCTTCAAAAGGTAATCTAAGGGAGGCAGGAGGGGGAGGGGTGCTCTATAGCCCCGAGGGAAACTTGAACTTCACTTACTCTTGGAATCTGGGAATTGAATCCAATAACATGGTGGAAGCATTGGCTCTATGGAAGGGCCTAAATGAAGCTCTACTCCATGGTATACATGTTCTTTCGGTAGTTGGGGATTCCAAGTTGATCATCCACTTCATCATCTCCAAATCATTTCCCTCCTCTTATCTCCTTCGTCAAGTTCTGCGAAGAATCTCTATACTCATCCCTCTCTTTCGATCTATCAATTTCTATCATGTTTTGCGACTGATTAATGGACAAGTGGATAAAGCTGCAAATGATGCAATCCCCTTGGGAAAATGGGTTCTTAAACTTAATGACGTGCTTAGTTTATACCACATCCCATAATCCCTCAGGATTGGACTCGAGGACGGGTGGACTGCTAAAGCGGAGAAGGGGCCTAGGTCCAAGTGTCACGTATCCTTACAACCGGGTGGTGGCACTCCTCATAAGGGGCATAGCTTACCATGGCTTGATTCATTTAAACATGTCCTCGCTCATGAGCATCGTCTCTCCTTCGCCAGTTTTTCTTGCTCGCCCTAAGATGATGTCTTCACTTCCAATGCTAACGAGGGAGCATCCTTTCCACCGTACTTCAGAGCAGATGGAGTTATGGCGTAAGACCCATCAAAACTTAACGGGCTCGCGTGAGGTTTTAATCTGCAATTATGGTATTTCAATCAAGCGAGTGGATTATCCCATGGATGTCCGGTTTATAATGAGCTTCCGAGGTGGCAACGTTAATTGGTTTTTTGGAACAATGCTCTATTATGATTTGCATAGTACGGGCCAGACAAATGGTGCTCCTCATAATCTGATGAAAGGGTCTTCGGCACGCTCCAATCTCTGGGTAATGATGCTTCCATTATGCCATGTGAATGATATTTGGATTGTCTTATGTTATATTCTTCATCCCATTTCTGGAATCAAAGCCCTCGATGCTCTGAAGGTGGGGGCTCTCTCTTCTAGGTGGCAAAGATCATTGTTCCCTTATGCTCTCTGTCTGGTAATCCTAGATGGTATGGCAAATTATGAAGGCTCGACATCCTCTTCTCCAGACCCATTGGTGGAATTGGATGTAGAGATAAAGGTTCTGAGACGAAGGGTGAGGCATAAGGGTCATTTTATTCAGCAATTAGACGAGATGGGGGGGGCGTCGCCTTGATCAAATAGAGGCTGACATGCGCCATCTTCATTTGGACCTCATGGATGCTTTGCGAAAGTTGGAAGAGAAGGTTTCTATTTCGCTGGACAATTGGGAATCCAGGCTGCAAAGGATGGAAGGTATGATGGTAAATCTGCGCGATGCTGGAACTTCAGGCCATACTATGAGTCAAAATGTGGCCAAATCGCCTGCCGGAGCTTTGGGCAAATAGCGTTAGTTCAGTCTAGTCTCTGTCCTTTTTGTTTGATCTTTTGGTTAAATCTTAAAAGTCCTAGTTTTGCTTAGTCACAGGCATCTGTTTTTAAAGTTTGAAGAATGTATGGATCTTTATAGTTTCTAGAGATGTAAGCTCTTGGGTGGCTCTGCCACTGTTTTATTAATATAAAACCTATCCGTTACTGTAAAAAAAACATTTATGGAAAATGGATTCTCAATATTACACTAAGAAACATAGGTTTTAATTCCCGACACCCCTCTCCTATCCTTAGTGGATAACATAGCTCTTATTTTTGTGGCCACTAATGGCATTTGAACACTGGAGATATTGTTAGTTTCCTAGCTAAATTTCTCTTGATATGTCCAAAACAATTTTCGACCTCAAGACATTTTTTAATATAACTTTTCTTAATTTCCATCGTGTGGTTATCCTTTCCCAATGCATTCTCACTGCTATGTCCATGGTGTCTCTATATTGGATTATAATTGACAAACCCAACATGCCAACTTCAATGCTCTCAAGCTCCAATACTCCACTGAATCTCTCATGATTCTCCAATCTCAAAATATCATTGTCTTCTCCACACCATCGTTTCCCTTGGTTTGGAATCTTTCCCAAACTTCATTCCATTTTGTAACTTTGTCGAGTGACCCCCAATGTTGCTTCTCCATCAAGCTTGCAGACTTCTTTCTGGAGTGTCTATGGGCCCTTTTCCATAGCACCCGTGGACCCCTTCTCTACAAAACCCCATGACCTCTTCTCCTTTTTTCCCACAAAACAATATCCACAACTCCTTAATGAAGGACTTGTTCTTCACTTGCATACCTTCCTTCACTACACCCGTGGATTCTTCTCTGCAACACCCGACAGCATTATTCTTCTCTACAACACCCGTGGACTCTTGTCTACAACACCCCACAACCTTATTCTTTGTTGTACCCAAAGACACGTCTCTCCAACTCCCCACATAATTTTCTTCGTAGTATCCCTATTGACCTCTGCTTCATGGCACCCACATAACTTTCCTCAATTGTGTCATGTACGTTCCTTCACAACACCTTCACACCCTTCTCTACAACGACTGGAATACTTATTGTCTATTGCATTTGTGGACCCATATCCATGGCTCCCCATGGGATTCTCTTTGTGGCACCCCTACAGACCTCTTTTCCATGACACCTGTAGTTTCTGGACATAAGCTACCCACATGTTCTTCTAGTGTAGTTGGTCCATTTCATACCTCCCACTTTTGGCCCCATGTCATAGCTGGGGTCCACCTCAAATTTCCCAAATTTTTGGAATTTGGAAATTGCACAACTTTTCACTATGCACGTTTTCCTATAAGTTTTTTAGCAAGACTGGATATCTTTTCAACTAAGTATTTTTGGAAAAATTACGTGTAACAAAATTGTTTTATTTAATAAGTATGTAAAATGTAGAATTTAAAAAAAATTATGTTTTTTAAATATAGGTCACTTTAGCTCCAACTAGCTTTCTGAAATCCTGAAAGTGCTTAAAAATTGTGGTTTTTAGGGCCTTCTTTTTCACCTTTGCTTAGCACCCATTGGAATTTCGATCCAAGATTCCAAAATTATTTGCATGCCCATTCAAAAATGTAATGTCCCAAAAATTCGTAAAACAAAAAAAAAATTGTAGGGTCAATATCACAACTAAGATCTAAGGGACATCTTATTCTTAACTTCGAAATTGTAAAAAAATAATAGGAAACAATACCTATGTTCATGTTCTGTCTTTCTTCTCGTATGTTATTACCTAGTTTTTCAATTGTGATGATGTTTATTGTTGTTCATTTATATATTATTGTACTTGTATATTGATGTCTTTTATTTGGTTTAATGATGTTATGATATAGCTTATTTATTTTGGATGCTTATTATGATACATAGTCTTTATTTACTAGATGATGATGCTAACTTACCTCTGTATCTAAAGGGGAGGAGTGGCTGGATTTTACCTAACGACTCACTCAGAAAGGTAAGAAAATCCTACGATTTGTGCTTACTTAATTCTCATGAACTAATGCATGATGTATCTGTGGTTATTGAAGGTGTTATGTCACTAAGCCTATGTTGCATGTTCGTAAAACAAAAAGGGGACAAGACCTAGGACCTAGAAGATTACTAAACTGTAAACACTAAGGGGTTGAGTTGTTTGGTATAAAAAACTAACAAAATTAGACAAGGGAAAAAACTATACCACTAGATATTTAGGGTGCGCATAGAAAGGCCCAAGTTACTATACCACTAGATATTTGGGCTTGGATTGGGTTTATCAATAATTTCACGTTCCTAAGATCCTTCAGCTTCTTGTTCATTATGTGGTCTACTAATTATGAATTTTCCCATGAAATTCAATTTCCTTGCCTCACAAATTGGGATTCTCTACAAATTTTTGGACTTTTTCCACCCTCAAATTCACCCTAGGTTTGATGTCTATGGATTTACCAATGTATTTTAAAATGTACATGAAGTTTTGGGCCTTTTGTACACTTAAAACTTTGTTTTTTCTCTAGATACGATTTATGCTCTTCACATCTCGAATGATTTCTATGTTATGGAACACAGGAATGTAAATTCTGAATGCCTTGGATACTTCAGAGTATCCAATAAATATCCCCTTATTTCTAGAAGGGTCCAACTTGGTTCTTTTCTCTTTTGGTATATGAATATATACTCAACAACCAAATATTTTAAGGTGAATTACCTCAGGATTATTTCCCATTAACATCTCTTCTAGAGTCTTGAATCTAAGAGCACTGTAATATATTCTATTTTGTACATAGACAATAGTTCTTGCTACTTCTGCCCATAGATGCATTGGAAAATCTTGATCATATATCATTGTATTCATTGCTTCCATGATAGTCCTATTCTTTCTTTCTGCAATACCATTGTGTTGAGGATTGTAGGGAGCAGTTAATTCTCTCTTGATTCCAGCATCTTTGCAAAAGGCTTCAAATTCTTTTGAAGTATACTCTCCACCATTGTCTGATCGGAATCTCCTGATTCTTTTGTCTGAGAGATTCTCTATCAAGGCTTTGAATTCCTTGAACTTCTCAAACACTTCGCTCTTTTCTTTCAAGAAATATATCCATTTCTTTCTTGAATAATCATCAATAAATGTAATGCAATATTCAAAACCACTTAAAGATGTGGATGACATTGGACCACAAAAATCTGAACAAATCAATTCTAACGCACCTTTAGCTTAGCTTATACATTGGACATACCCTTTTTTTGGGTTCATTCTTCTTCTTGCATCTCAACTACATAGCTTCTTGATTCATTATTTGTAGATGAAATTTGTTGTTGCAAGTGTTCATTTTCATTTGCAATGTTTTTAATTAAACTCGAAACATTAAAATATTTTAAAAGATACTTGTCTCATTGTTATTTTATTGCAAGAAACAATGTCATTGGATAGGCATCCAATTGAAGTACTAGCGAAACTATTGCTTGGTTGGGAATTTTGTGCCTTAAGTGGACTTTCTTATTGTCTTTGTGGAATACTTATTTTGCGAGTTTAAAGCCTTAGAGAACTAAAGTTTAAATCCTTACAAAACTGAATTTTAAAGCATTATGGAACTCATGGGATAATATTGTTGTAGGGATGCTTTAATAGATTTTATTAGTCCTTTAATATACTGAACTATTATGGACCCTACAAAGACACAGAGTTTTTCTCGAACTACTCCAAATATTTTGGTATGTTGGGGATTAAAATTTAATTTTGGTAGGTGACTTAAAGATTACTTTATCCACTGCATAAGTTTGGGGTTATCATGCTAGGCTCGATTCGGCTACTAATTTTTCTCAAGATTATTCCTTAGAGTTAATCTAGTGGATGTGCTACCTATTAAATTGGAGCCTACTTAGTCCAATGGGATATGTGGACCTGGGATATGTTGACAAGAGGGAATTAATAAGGGCTTAGATAGTTTTTGATTAATGCAAATATGCTCTAATATTCACAAATATATAGAACCCATTTTTAGAAGGTAAGGATTCCAAATTAGTTATCCCTATTCTATTACAATTGGATGCGATGAAACATGCTCATAATTATCCCTTTAAGTTAAATAATTCTTGGTTGTTTAACGACGAGTTCTCTAGTTTTGTTAAAAGGAATTGGCAAGGGGATGAGATTCATGATGCTTGCAATGCTATAAATTTGTTGGTTCTAAAGATGAATATTATCAGATGGATAAAAGACTAAAAGAAAATGGACAATGAAGGATATTGTAACATTGATGATAACATACAGGACATCTTAGTAATTAGTGAGGATTTCATTTTGAATGAGGAGGAGAGATTGGATATATGGATTTGGAATTTAGAAAGTCCACTTTATTAAGACAAGAAGAAATGGAACGACGATTAAATATTCATGCAGTGTGGGAAGATTTGGGCTGGGGACAATAATATTACATTTTTCCTTAATTTTTCCTCTATAAAAGGATCTAAATTCTATATGGGAATTGTGTGATGGATCAGGGAATGTGGTAAAGATGCAAGAGGATCTTCAGGTGTTGGCTAAGGGACATTTTAGTGACTAATTTAAGGATCCAGGTCAATATAAAATTGATTCATAGTTGAAGTTTATTAGTCATTTACCTATTTTTTTTTCTCCGGAGGAAAGTGAGGTTATTGGTGCTCCTATTTCCTTGAATGAGGTCGAAGAGGTTTTGAAGAAGTTTGTTAAAGAGAAAAGTGTTGGTCTAGATGGTTGGATTTTTGAATTGTTTCAATCTTTCTATGATGCGATGTGTGATTTCTATGATGTGATGTGTAAGGATATCCTTGATATGGTTGAATTTTCTAGATTGGAAGGTTATGTTTTGGTGACTCTGAATTCTAAATTTATTACACTCATTCCTAAGTGAAATAAACCCTATTCTTTTAATGACTTTACTTTGATTTATCTTTGTAATTTGGCCTATAAAATTATCTAAAAAATGATTGCAAATATATTGAAACAATTTTTATCTAGAGGGATGTCAAAATAGAAATTTGGGTTTCTGAATGACAGGAAGATAATTGATGTTATTGGAATTACTCAAGAATTTATTCATTCTATTAAGAAAAGCGATTTGTATGCTTTGCTTCTAAAAATGGACTTAGTAAAGGCTTATGATATGGTGGATATGGTTTATTTCATAGTTCTTTTACTTCAAATTGGGATTCCAATTTTCGCTATGGACTATATTATGTCCTGTGGGATGTCAACACTATATGCTATGTTGATTAATGGTTCTCCTGCTGACTTTTTCAAAGGATCCAATGGTATCAAGAAAGGGTTCTTGTTGTCACCTATTATGTTTATATTAGTCATCGAAGGTTTGAGTTGCATGATATCAAAAGCAAATGTTGAAGGTAAAATTAAAGGGGTAAAGATTTTTCATCTGTTTTTATTACCCATTTGTTGTTTGTAGATGATGTGTTATTTTTTGGCAGTGGTACAAGAGATGAATGGAAGTCTTTTGCTGACATTATTCAATTATTTTGTGATGATTCAGGAATAAAGGTAAGTTTAAAAAATTCATGTTTCTATACTTTGAATATTGAAGATGATATAAGGGAAAGGATTACATCATTTTTACCTTATAAGTTCAGCATTTTGGGTGAGAGTTTTAAATATAGGGGGTTCTTTCTAAAACTTGGTGGATAAAAAATTAAAGATTGGATTTGGTTGGTAGAGAAATTTGAGATAATAATTAACTATTGGACCTTCAAACTCCTTTCTCTTGGGTGTATATTGACCCTTTTTACAACAATCTTGATTGGCATGCATGTTTATTGGCTTTCTCTTGCACAAGTACCAACAACTATTTTGAAGATGTTGATAAGTATTATGATCAACTTCATTTACTTAGAAAAGGATACTGGAAGGAATTTACATATGGTTCAGTGGGATAAATTATTAACTCCAAAGGCTTGGCGTAGTTGGGATATAAAAAAATTGTTCCGGTTTTGGAAATCTCTTTGTTTGAAAAGTTTCTAGAGGGGTATTTTTTACATGGTCTCTCGATAGAGGTTCTTCATAAAAAATATAAGAAAGGGAGTCTTTTAACATGGATAAGGAAACCATGTAAGCTTCTTCTGAAATCATTGAGTTTTGTGTAGTTTCATTATTTAGTTTATCCTTGATTTAGAAACGACCTCTCATGGAAGGTTAGAGATTGTATCAATATGCCATTGAAATTAAAGTGTTTTTCTTGGTTTTATCTTGAAAATTGTATCAAAATGTGGGATAATTTGATGGCTAGAGGGTGGATTGGTCCATGTTTTTGTGTGCTTTAAAAAGAAGGTATGGAATTCGTTGATCACATATTTATTTCTTGTAAATTTTTCTTTTCCGGTCTGAAAATATATTTGTGATCTTTTGAAGATAGAGCAGGATTGGGACACACTTTTTTTTGAACAAAACTTTCAGCATTGGTTTCATTATTACAATAATCATGGTGCACTTTGAGGTTTCATTACGTGGGGTATTTAGAACTCTATGAATACTCTATTGTTTGAGAACATGCCTCTAGTCATTAATGACATTTGTGTAAAAAATATAAATATATATAAGGACTATCAAATTGTTGAAAGAACTATCTCAAATTGTTGAAAGAACCATATGTTGCAATTTTTTTCGGTCAACAACAAATTATAAAAAATGCCTGGGGTTACACATTGGAAAAACCCATTTTTTGGGTTCACTCTTCTTCTTGCATCTCAACTACATAGCTCCTTGAATCATTATTTGTAGATGAAATTCATTGTTGCATGTGTTCATTTCCATTTGCAATGTTTTTAGTTAAACTCAAAACTTTAAAATATTTTAAAAGATACTTGCCCCATTTTTATTTTATTGCAAGAAACAATGTGCTTGGATAGGCATGCAATTGAGGTAATGGTGAAAATGTTTCTTGGTTGGGAATTTTGTGCCTTAAGTTCGAATGGACTTTCTGGAAGTTTATTGTATGGGTGGAATACTTTTTTTGCAAGTTTAAAGCCTTATAGAATTGATCGGATAATATTGTTGTAGGGATGCTTTAAAAATTTAGATTAGTCCTTTAATATACTAAACTATTATGGACCCTATAAATACAAGGAGTCTTTCTCGAACTAGTCGAAATCTTTTGGTATGTTGGGGATTAAAATTCAATTCTGGCAGGTGACTTAAATCTTAATTTATCCACTGCATAAGTTTTGGATCATCATTCTAGGATGGATCGAGTTGGTAATTTTTTCTCAAGATTATTTCTTAGAGTTAATATGTGGATGTGTTACCTATTAAATTGAGCCTACTTGTTCCAATGGGATATGTGGACAAGAGGGGATTAATAAGCTCCTGGATAGGTTTTTGATTGATGCAAATCTGCTCTAATCTTCACAAATATATAGAACCTGCATTTAGAAGGTAAGGATTTCAATTTAATTATCCTATTCTATTACAATTGGATGGGATAAAACATGCTCATAATTATCCCTTTAAGTTTAATAATTATTGGTTGTTTAATGAGGAGTTCTCTAGTTTGGTTAAAAGTATTTGGCAAAGGGATGAGATTCATGATGGTTGCAACACTATAAATTTGTTGGTTCTAAAGAAGGATATTATCAGATGGATAAAAGACTAAAAGAAAAAGGACAATGAAGGCTATTGTAACATTGATGATAACATAAAGGACCTTAGTAATTAGTGAGGATTTCATTTTGAATGAGGAGGAGAGATTGGATATTATGGATTTGGAATTTAGAAGGTCCACTTTATTAAGACAAGAAGAAATGGAACAATGATTAAAGATTCGTGCACTGTCGGCATATTTGGGCAGGGGAAAATAATACTATATTTTTTCATAATTTTTCCTCTAAAAAAGGAACATAAAGTCTATATGAGAACTATGTGATGGATCGGGGAATGTGGTAAAGAACCAAGAGGATATTCAGGTGTTGGAAAAGGATCCTTTTAGTGACCAATTTAAGGGCTGAGGTTGGTGTAAAATTGATGCACAGTTGAAGGTTATTAGTCATTTACCTTTTTTTTTTCTCTAGAGGAAAGTGAGGTTATTGGTGCTCCTATTTCCTTAAATGAGATCGAAGAGGTTTTCAAGCAGTTTGTTAAAGAGAAAAGTGTTGGTCTAGATGGTTGGATTATTGAATTGTTTCAATCTTTCTATGATGTGATGTGTAAGGATATACTTACTATAATTGAATTCTCTAGATTGGAAGGGTATGTTGTTGGGGCTCTCAATTCTACATTTATTACTCATTTCTAAGTGAAATAAACCCTATTCTTTTAATGACTTTACACCAATTTCTCTTTGTAATTTGGCCTATAAAATTATCTCAAAAATCATCGCAAATAGATTGAAGGAATTTTTATCGAGAGGGATATCAAAATAGAAATTGGGGTTTCCGAATGATAGGAAGATAATTGATGTTATTGGAATTACTCATGAAGTTATTCATTCTATTAAGAAAAGCAATTTGGATGCTTTGCTGCTAAAAATGGAGTTAGTAAAGGCTTATGATAAAGTGGATATGATTTATTTGATAGTGATTTTACTTCAAATTGGACTTCCCGTTTTGGCTATGGACTAGATTATGTCTTATGGGATGCCAACACTATATGCTATTTTGATTAATGGTTCTCCCGTTGACTTTTTCAAAGGATCCAATGGTATTAAGAAAGGGTTCTTGTTTTCACCTATTAAGTTTATATTGGTCATCGAAGTTTTGAGTTGCATAATATCAAAAGCAAAGGTTGAAGGTAAAATTAAAGCTGTAAATCTTTTTCATCTGATGTGTTATTTTTTGGTGGTGGTACAAGAGATGAATGGAAGTTTTTTGCTGACATTATTCAATTATTTTGTGATACTTCTGGAACAAAAGTAAGTTTAACAAATTCATGTTTCTATAGTTTGAATATTGAAGATGATATAAGGGAAATGATTACATCATTTTTACCTTATAAGTTCAACATTTTGGGTGAGCGTTTGAAATATATGGGGTTCTTTCTGAAACTTGGTGGCTACAAAATTAAAGATTGGCTTTGGTTGGTAGAGAAATTTGAGACAAAAATTAATCATTGGACCTTCAAAATCCTTTCTATTGGGTATATATTGACCCTTTTTATCATAGTCTTGATTGGTATCCATGTTTGTTGGCTTTCTTGTGCACAAGTGCCAAGAACTGTTTTGAAGATGTTGATAAGTATTATGTTCAACTTCCTTTACTCAGGAAAGGCTACTAGAACGACTTTACATATGGTTAAGTGGGATAAATTATTAACTCCAAAGGCTTGTCATAGTCGGGATATAAAAAATTTGTTATGGTTTAGAAAAGATGTATTTACTTTTCCCACAGAGTGTGATTTAGTTTTAGAATTTACCATTCCCGCAAGGTGTGAATTACTTTAATCATTTACTTTCTAGTGTGGCATGAATTCAGATTTATACAAGTGATTTATGATTTCAATTCTGTAATTAGTTTTACTGCACATTGATGGGGTTGCTTTGGGAGACAATTGATTCATACTCCTGATACCTACATGAGGTATGAATTTAATTTCCTGTCATGTGCTTTAATTTCCTATCGTGTGATTTACTTTCCTTGCAACTTAGTTTCAGTTGTTGTTTAGTTGGATAGTTCCTTGCCAAGACTATGTAACTATTCATACCACACTTTGTAAGTAAGGTTATTGAACTACAAATTCAAGTAGATAAACTAATGTAAAATGGGATTGTGGTTTGTACATATAGTGCACGGTAACTCACAAGTTCTCAAGGAACCCGAGTTGACAATTAATGTACAACTTCTTAGTTGTTTTCTAAGTAATTAGAAGACAATTAAAAATCCTATCATAAGCATTAATTTTTTTATGTTCTTCTTGGGCCTTGATTAACCTCTCATTGTTTCAACCAAATTTTGGGCAGTGATATATATGCTCTCTCCTCCCATTAGATTATGTATCGACATTTCCCTCTTACCTATTTTCTCCTAGGACATATTCATCATGTTTACAGGGGTCTTGGGTCAGTCACAGTTACCATTTGTTTTTGGGAACTTTTTCCCCTTTGTATGTTGTCTCTCTACTACAATTGTTCAAATATTGTCAACTGCAAGCACTGTGCATCATAACGATATTTATTAGACATCCTAGTAATACATGCATTGACACATAAAATATGTTATTATTTAAAATAATTAATATTATGGAATAATTCATTGGGTTCTTAGGTAACGTTTTGTTACATTTATACATTTTTGAAGTACTCCCTATTGATATTTTTGTCAAATCAAGGTTATAGTCAATTCTATTCAATTTTTAGAAACTTATGAAATCCCCTTTCGGATTCTAATTGTGCACTATTGTTCCCCGCTAGATAATATTTCTAAAACCTATGTTTATGCTTAATTATTAACTATGATTTGAATGTTATAGCCTTCCAAAATTGCTAATTTTTCCCAATTTTGCAGTTTTTCTACAAGTGCAATTATCTTTGGAGACCAACTTCAGCCACATATAGTAGAAATTCTAGAAATAAATAGAAACCTGTTCTTATTGGGAGATGTTATTACATATAAAAAGGATCACTTAGAAACTGTCATATCTCTAATTTGATGTTCTAGTCATCTTCTATAAAATTTTGGAATTGACAACTTTTTCACTTTTTCCTATAAGTTTTATAGCAAAAATCGATATCTTTTCAACTAAAAATATTTGGAAAAATTTTGTTTTATTTAATGAGTGTAAAATGTAGAATTAAAAAAATTAAGATTTTTAAATATAGGTCACTTTATCTCCAACACGCTCTCTGAAATCCGTGGCTTTTAGGGCCATCTTTCACACCTTGGCTTAACACCTATTGAAATTCCGATCCAAGATTCTAAAATTATATGCATGCCTATTCAACAATGTAATGTCCCTAAAATACGTAAATAAAAAAAATTATATTGGGAGGGTTAATATCACTGCTAAAAACTAAGTAGGAAACAATACCGATTTTCATGTTCTGCTTTTCTTCTCGTATGTTATTACCTAGTTTTCCAATTGCAATGATGTTTATTTTTGTTCATTTATATACTATTGTACTTGTATATTTATGTCTTTTATTTGGTTTAATGATGTTCTCGTATTGCTTATTTATTTCGATGCTTACTATGCTACGCAGTATTTATTTACTAAATGATGAGGCTAACTTACCTTTGTATCTAAAGGGGAAGAGTGGCTGGAGTTTACCTAATGACTCACTTGGAAAGGTAAGGAAATCCTATGGTTTGGGATTACTTAGTTCTCATTAACTAATGCATGATGTATCCCTGGTTATTGCAAGTGTTATGTTGCTAAGCCTATCTTGCATGTGCATAAAAGAAAAAGGGGGCAAGACTTAGCACCTATAATATTTCTAAACCCTAAACACTAAGGGGTTGACTTGTTTGGTATAAAAAATTAACCAAATTAGATAATGGAAAAAACTATAGAGAAGTAAAATCTCAACTATGGTGGATGTTAGCTGACACATTAAATGGGGCCATGTGAAGGATGTGTGGATTCCTCCACACTGGAACCAACTTAAGACCCATAGCTAGGGTTTTGATTCCTCTCTTTTGTATGGTGAAGTCGTGGGAAGGGGGAGCGAGCTCCATGGTTGGGATTTTGCTGGCAGAGGCATCGCATGGAAGAAAAATCATCGAATTAATGGAATCATTGCCAAGGTATGTGTTTATAGTTTGTGGTTAAACTCTTAAGATTTATTCCCTTTTAGTAAATGTTTGCAGCATGCTTCTGACAGACATCTGGTTTTGTGGCAGGTTCGACTTTGTTTTGCGACTATGGTGAGCAGTATACCGTCGAGCCACTACATGGTAATCCCAAGAACACGGGCCCTTAGATATATGTTTGGTCATTAAATGGTGGGAGAGGTTATGGGGAATCTCTTTCTATAAATATTGTAAAAGGATTCCCATTTGGAAACGCCAGGGTTTTGGAAAAGAATTGAAGCTCAAACTATTCGTGGGTTTGGGGTTTTTATGAACATGGCCCATTTGGGCGTTTTTCAAAGTGGCAACAACTGTGGTGAATTTATTTTGTTTAAATAAAACCTTCTATTTTGGATTTTCATGGTGGAGTTTTTGTCTACATTCCTTTGCTTTTTGTTTATTAATTTATGAAATCATAGTTAAGGTTTAAAGCTTGGGCAGAATTTTAATGGTGTAAGCGATATCTTAATATGGGTGCTCTATTAATTGGTTTCAAATTTTATTAGTTGATAGACGAAATGTGAATCGTTACTCTATTTCAAACACTCTGTATTTGTTTTAAAAGTGAAATCATAGTCTCTGTATTCTGTTTTAAAATATTTGTTTTTAATTTGGATCTATGAGTATTCAAGAGTGTATCTAGCAATTTTGATTTTATTATTTAATATTTACTTTCACAAATCGTTTGCCAAGAGCACTGTATTTATGCGAATTAGGAGGGTTCTGAAAAATCAGTTCCATTGCTAGCAATGGCACTATGGTAATGTTGCTCATAATTATTACTTGGATGTGGGACATTTTTGGGTCTATTCCCACGTTGTATATTTTAGGAAATGTTAAAGTGATTTGGTAGATTCCTGAATTTTTATTATTATTTGATGTTTCGATATGTTTGTTTCTCTTATGTATCATAGCTAAGGGGAAATCCCTAGCTCTATTCTTTATTTATATTTTTGATATGGTTTAAAAATAGTTATAGTGCCATTGCTGGAAATATGATGCTATGGTTTCAACGTTGGTTTATTATCATGGTAACCTACCCTATGTATCTGGAATGGTTGATATATTGGTATTTATTTCCTTTAAAAATATGAGAAGGCTTCCTTCCAACACTCGTGGGATTCGATTTTGGATTATCGTTATTGGTCTTATTTCATTTTTAATATTTTATATGAATCCCAGTCGATGTATATGGGATTTTGATGGTTAATTTAGGTATGGCGTGAATGTATTCCAGCCAAGTCTTAATCGGTTTCGATAGTGGGTGGAAGGGTGTTGTTATACCCTTGCTATGTGTAAATAATGGTTTAATATTTTATGGTTAGTTTAATAGGATTCTAGCTGATGATATGCATGTTTTATGGAATACAATCGTTGTTATGGAATGCTTCTATATGTGTTCTTAAAACTCCCAATGATTTGATCCCTTGTTTGCGACTATGTGTTATGTTTTATCTTGTCAAGGGTTTGATTAATGGATAGTTTATTATATCAACGTTGGGCGGATTGTCATACGTCAGTGTTTAGAATATTGGCATATCCTTTCTACATGATGGTTGTTAACTTTATCTTTGTGGAAATCAATAGTTGGTCAAGTAGTGAATGTTGCGCATATTTAGTGCGGAGCTAGACACCAAGGTATTTGATCTCGGGCCCACGATTCTGTGTTATCATTGGTCTGTAAATTGTTTATTTATTTGATAGTTTGTTTTTTAGATGACGAATTTGTTTATTAAAATGCATATCCATCATTATTTGATAATTTATTTATGTAGTTGATTAATCCCTTCGTGGTTTCTCTATAATGGTATACTAAGTATTTTATTTTCAATTCTAAGTTTAAAGCATGTATGTTGATTTGATTAGGTACTCAGTTTAATAATCTAGTTTTTAATAGATGAGATCGAGCACTAGCTTTAATATAATTTAATAGATAATTTATTTTGTTAGTGAGATATATAGGGTTTCTAGGTGTGGATTTAACTGTTTTCCATGCTTTTGGAAATGTTCATCCTTATCTAACATATTATAGAAGCTTTTAAAAATAATTTATCAGAAAACTAATAAGAAATTTATCCTAGAATCTTTATAAGAGCTTAAACTGAGATTATATCTTAACTA
Source organism: Pseudotsuga menziesii (assembly GCA_001517045.1). Classification (NCBI taxonomy): domain Eukaryota; kingdom Viridiplantae; phylum Streptophyta; class Pinopsida; order Pinales; family Pinaceae; genus Pseudotsuga; species Pseudotsuga menziesii. Next base: position 237,712 of record LPNX010490269.1, on the reverse strand, counting down.
ATAAAACATCCTAAAACATTTATTGATAATAATGAGGGGTGAATTACAGCTCCCAATAAAGAACCTAATGAATGTAATCTCAACCTATATCATAATCAAAACATAGGTAGGAGCTGAAATATAGGAAATCTCTTACCTACAATTATGCAGCTTGAAATAGCTTAAGAAGCCTGCACACTTCAACACCCAAAATTAATAAAAGGCCTTTTATTTCTTACCTTAGGAATGATAACCGGATGACCTTGGTGTTGATGTATTTGTAACTTCGGAATGTATTCATCCATATTTCTTATGTATTGTAACCTGATGGTTATTCTGGGATGTGTCTGTAATGTATTTGAGTCATGTCATGCCTCGATGTTCCTATGGGGAGGTTCTATAATGTAAACAAGTCATGTCAAGTCATTGTGGGTGACCCTCCTATTGGTCAAGGGTCAAAGTCCCCGTAGTTGTGGGGCCCTAGGGTTATTAGAATATCCTAGAGAAGTCGACCCTAGGTGAGTCATTGTAATTCAGGGAAATAGTCCCCATCATTTTGTTAAGGATAACCCTCCTTGTTGGTCGGAGGAGGAAAAGTTCCCACAAGTTCTGGGGCACTAGGGTTCTTAGACACTGCTAGAGATGTTGGCTCTAGTAATTAATTGTTAACTGAGGCCAACATGTTAGAGTGGTTTTCAAGTGAACGAAAGAATATAATAAGAGAGTGAGTCTCTCTATTTATCACACACACACTCACTCATTGGGGTGCATGAGTGAGAGGAGAAGTTGTTGAGACAAGAGAGAGACTGCTGCTGTCAAGAGATCATCTTTATGTTTTCGGGTTTTACTTTTGGTGCTGATTCTATCTCTGAGGAAGTTGCAAGGTTTTATCCTTTATGGTTTCCCCGAGGAAAATTCTTTGCATCTCTTGTCTCTTCTGTTTTACTGCTGTGCATGTTATTCTCTGAGTTAAAGATCCTAAGATCATAATGTTAGCTTGAATGATAAAAATATAACATGGTATCAGAGCTAACATAAGAAGAAGACATTGTGCAGCTACAGAAGCTAGGGATTTTTACTTTTTGGGTTTCTCTCCAAAATCCATTAGCAAAATTATGCTAGGCTGACTCTCCATTGAAGGGCGCATCTTTATGTCGAAGCGAAATTCAATTCCGAGCATGTTTAGTTTTGGTGCGGGAAATTAGGGCTTTCTATAGAAGAGGAATTTTTGAGTGAGCCCAGCATAGGATTTATCTCCTCATCAAAATTGAATTTTATAGACCTATATCAATATTTTTGGTTGGGTGAAACTCTGAGAAAGTCAAACCCTAGTTTGACCCCAAGCTGGAAAAACCCTAAATACTAAAACATCTACATTTTGCTACATTCGTTATATCCAAAGATTGGCGAAGTCTCGGGAGCTAAAAATTGCCAAGGCCAAGGATAAAATCCTGATGTATACTGTATCCAAAATCTAGGCTTAGATTCACTATATTCTGGGAGATATGATCCCTCCACGTTAGGGTTCCAGCCTCTTCCAGAATTCATCCCTAAACAAGACACTTGGGGAGAATTTATATATCGTGGGCTACAAACATCCAAATGAAATTTATGAAGATGTTCTAGAAAGGTTATGGACTGTACTTTCTATGTTCTGAGTTTTAGACTCAGAAGATGAACCAGTGACACATGGATGTCCATACAACTTCACTATTTGGAAAAGTATTGTAACAGGTCACCTTGGGAAATTGATCATAAGTCCCAATTGGTGAAACCAATTCTGATGAAACCTATGGTGTTGGATCAGGGACATGTGAGGATACCTCAATCCAATTTTTTAGACACAGAGGACCATTAATTTTAGAGATACCATAGAGATAGTAATAGGAATTCTTGGAGAAGAATTTGGAAAACTAGGGCTTCCTGTTCCGGAAGCTTCCCTCCATTGTTTTTCAGAAAATGAGTACATTGGATAGCTCACCTTGAGGAGATCTATATTTCTATCCAATAAAATCTAAAAGATTCCAAGTTTTTAAAATTAGGGTTTCTCTAACAAACCCTAGATCATCCAGCTCCGAAACCAGGATGGACACCTCAAATCGGTAAGATCTAATCCTTCACTATTTGCATTTGAGGTTCTCATTTCAAAGTGATCTATCACATCAGTTGGATGATAAGCTTGATGAAGCTGAAAACTTCCAAGAATGGAATTATTTGATCTCTCTGAAGAAAATGAATTGGACACCCACATGAGTGGAGAGTTTCCAGTTCCAGACAGAGATGAGGCTAAAAGCCTTACACCAGAAGAACTTGGTCAAGGCCAAGAAGGTCATTACTGATTCAATCATGGATCACCTTGTACCACAAGTGTCTTCCCTAAAGACATCGAAGATGGTTGATTCCTTGACCAAGCTATTTGAAGGGAAGATCATAAATCAGAATATGACTTTGAGAAGACAATTGAAGAATGTGAAGATCCAGAATGCAAAATCAAAAAATAAATTTGGAGTGGTAAAAGAAGAAGTGAAGAATGCAGAAGTGGTGATAGCCACCTTGAATGACCTCCCAAGATCATGGGATTCATTCATTCGAGGATTGTGTGCCAGAAGGAAGTGTTTACTTTCAATAGACTTTGGGAAGAAGAAGAAGCTCGACTCATAAGAAGAGAAGAGAAGATGAGAGCAACTAAAGATCAAGCTCTCACCATCCAAAGAAGATCCCTTGAACAATGAGGAATACGAAGGACTCAACTCTTGAGGAACCTCTTATCCACCTTATCATTTGGATAAGAAACAATGCTATTATGAATGAAGAATATGATGAAGCTGAAGGATCAAGAAGGAATCTACCCACAAAACAAATAAAGATAAGTATTCAATTGTCATTTCATGATATTGTTTTGTTATGCATTTGTTTATATTCAGTTAATGTATTATGCATGATAGAATGTTTGCATTAATGATAGTATACTACTAATATGCATGTGATGGGTAAGTAGCTCATTGTGCTATACAACTCTCCATTGCTACTTATCTAGAATGAAACCTCTTTGCTGACATTATGGATTAGTGCACAATCTCAATGTTGTCCTGGTGAATATGGAAGGCATCTAGAATAGTTTTCGTGAGATATGGATGAATGTTGTATTGGCTAAAATAGTTGCATGATCATATATTTATCCATTAGAACTTGCCATTATGAATATTCCTTATGAAATGTTTCTAACCATACAATTTTATTTGACTTGTAGGAAATATCGCATACATAATCAAGAAAAGAAGGATGAGACTTGTTCCAAAGAACAAGTGATCGCATTTCAAAATCAAGAATAATATGACGAATGCAGCGACATCATTGATGCAAAACCTTCCAGCCATTAAGAAGTAACCAAGAATAAATGGAAGACCAGTTCAAGAAGAATGATGTCTAGGATGCAGTATCGATACATGAAGGGAAGTTCGTAGCTCCATCATGCAGTAGATGGAAACATCGTGGGATACAAGATAATATTCATAGCATGAGGCTTCTCACGAAGTTGAGAAGCCACTGGACAGTTACCAGGTAGCGCAGTCTGGGACTGGGGGCCATTCTGGTATGATTGTAGGATTGGTTCCTACAAGATTAGATGTGACTGCATGCCTTTCTAACGAGTAGGTCAGATGTAATTACTGATCCTTTTCATATATGATAGTAGTTGTGTCCTATCATGTTGGTGAATGTGAGTTTTGGGCCTTTTTGATGTGATTGTAGGATCCTACATGATCATATGTGAGTGTTGGGCGTGCCTTTCTGACGAGTAGGTCAGATGTAAGTGTTGGGCGGGCCATTCTAACGAGTAGGTCAGATATAAGCGCCGAAGAATACCTACATGGTGGCTAGGCCTACAACCAGCATGAAAAAGGGATGGCTATGTAGAACTTCCTATGAAGAGAAGAATCATGAGATAGTACTTGTGGTACTGATTCAGATCGAGTGAGGATCTAGATCCAGTGATGATGATCCAGCAGTGATGATCCAGATCCAATGATGATCCAGATCCAGTGATGATGATCTAGATTGAGTGATGATCCAGATGATACAGAGAAGAAGACTTGTACTGATAAATTGTGTCGAGAGAATACCTTCCTAGTTAAGAGGGAGTGTTGATGTATTTGTAACTTCGGAATGTATTCATCCGTATTTCTTATGTATTGTAACCTGATGTTTATTCTGGGATGTGTCTGTAATGTATTTGACTCATGTCATGGCCCGATGTTCCTATGGGGAGGTTCTATAATGTAAACAAGTCATGTCAAGTCATTATGGGTAACCCTCCTATTGGTCAAGGGTTAAAGGCCTCGTAGTTGTGGGGCCCTAGGGTTATTAGACTATCCTAGAGAAGTAGACCCTAGGTGAGTCATTGTAAGTCAGGGCAATAGTCCCCACCATTGTGTTAAGGATAACCCTCTTTGTTGGTCAGAAGAGGCAAAGTCCCCACAAGTTGTGGGGCACTAGGGTTATTAAACACTGCTAGAGATGTTGGCTCTGGTAAGTAATTGTTAAGTGAGGCCGACAGGTTGGAGTGGGTTTCAAGTGAACGAAAGAATATAAATAGAGAGTGAGTCTCTCTATTTATCACACACACACTCACTCATTGGGGTGCATGAGTGAGAGGAGAAGTTGCTGGGACAAGAGAGAGACTGCTACTATCAGGAGATCATCTTTATGTTTTTGAGTTTTAGTTTTGGTGCTGATTCTATATCTGAGAAAGTTGCGGGGTTTTCTCCTTTATGGTTTCCCCAAGGAAAGTTCTTTGTGTCTCTTGTCTCTTGTGTTTTATTGCTGTGCATGTTATTCTCTCAGTTAAAGATCCTAAGATCATAATTCTAGCTTGAATGATAAAAATCTAACACTTGGAACTTCAACGTTCCTTCCAACCATTACCCAAAACCGTTCCTGGTTCTTAAATATGATCCCCCGAGATGGCTCCAACATGGAAGAGATATAGAACTCCTAAGGGTGACTCTGCTGCTGTTTGGAAATCACGCCTGTATTCTTAAAACTGGTTGGTTAGTATAATGCTCTCCAATCCCATCGAGGAATAATAATCAAATTCCCTAAGCCTCCTCTTGGCTTTGTTCTTATATATAATATTTGGGAAAAGGGTAGTTGGTTTAACTTCAATTAAATCAATATTTTACTATTTTCTTGAAAATAATATTTAGTTTGATTTCTATGTAATATATATTTATTTTGTTAACTATGAACTTTTACTAGTTCCTACTTGAGCTTTAGAATAGATTTTTTTTATTTAAATATTTAGTTTAAGATATAATATATACATAGACTCTCACTTATTATTTTATTTATCTATATTTCTTTTTATATATATTTTTATTATTCTCATAAGTGGATGTATACTTCACTTAGATCTCTTACCTATATTTATTAAAATAGATATATGTGTGTGTGTGTAATCTCATATAAATATTATATAAACTTTACTTATTCAATTTAATCATCTATTATTAATATTGTTATTTGATGCTTGTTTAGTTTAAGTTAATTATTTTAACAAGGCCTCAGGTAGGGTTGGTCGTTCAACTAGGTTAGGTATCTCTAGATCCTCCTTACATGTTGGATTACCTCGTATTCATGGAATTTATTCTAGTCCTTGATGAGAATTATATTTCAAATTTTAGTTAATCAACTTAAATAAGTACGATGAGGGTTGGTTCTATTCAGAGTTTATGCTCAACACTATAAAACGGGCCTTACAACGATGAAACAAGGCGGGGTAAGCCTATTTCATGGTGGCTTCATTCTCTCATTTGGCCTCCTCAGGCCCAAAGTGCTTCCATTCCACTTTCAGCTGGAAAATAGTTTGCTTCCTCAGTTGTACTTCTATTTTGTCCGAGATGTGAAGGGGATCTAGAATAAATTCCGCTTCAGGTCCCACCTATAGAAGGGACCAATCAATCACATGTTTCGTATCATATACATATATCTTCAATAAATATGCGTGAAAAAAAATTGTGAAACTTTACATGAGTAGGTAAAACTAATTCATACGCCACTGGCCCTTTCTTGGCTAGTATCTGAAAGGGTCCACAAAATCTTGGTGCCAACTTTCCACACCTTCCTATGCTCAATGACCTTATTTTTTCTTTTACTTTTAAAAAAACATGTTCGCCAACTTGAAATTCTTTATCCTTTATGTTCTTATCCATATAACTCTTATGGAAATCTTGTGCTTTCTTGAGATTTGGTTGCACTTTGGTGACTAACTATTCTAGTTCTTTCAGTAAATCTATCCCTAACATGAGCCTTTCCACTGGGCTATCCCAAGTCACTGGTTTTCTACACTTTTGGCCATAGAGTACCTCAAAGGGACTCATTTTGTTGGAGTTCTAGTATCCGTGGTTATATCCAAACTCTGAGAGGTGCAGATAATCCTCCCACTTTGTGGGATTTTTCATCACATACATTCTAAGCATATCCTCCAAAATCTGATTTACTCGTTCTTTCTACCCATCTATCTGCGGGTGGTAGGTGGTACTGAAATTTAACAATGTCTCTAAGATGGAGAATAAATATCTCCATAATTTACTAGTAAACTTGGTATCTTCATTTGAGATGATTTCCTTGGGCATCCCATGCAATCAAAATATCTCTTTTAAGAATATGTCAGCAATGTGAACTGCTTTGTAAGTTGACTTAACTAGAATAAAGTGTGTCGCTTTGGAAAAATTATCAACCAATAAAAATATGGAATCATTCTGCTTCTTTCTCTTTCATAAACCCATAATGAAATCCATACTGATAACCTCCCATTTCCATTCTAGAATGGGTAACTATTGTAGTAACCCTGAATGATGTTGGTGCTCTTCTTTGACCAGTTGACACTCTTGGCATTTTACGATGAATATTGTTATGCCAACCTTTAAATTAGGCCAGAAAAAGTGTTTCTTTACTATCGATACCATCTTTTGATATCGTAGGTTACCCAAGTAGGGATTTCATTGGAACTCAATTAGAATACTAGACTAGATGTCTCCTTCCTCCAGGACATACAGTCTCTCTTTGGACCACAATAGTCCTGTCTCATCTACCTTAGATTCTTTTTGTTTCTATAATAACCTATCTTCCTAAATATTTTTAAGGACATCAACATAGAAACGATCAAATATGCTTGTCGTTTTAATCCTATCATGCAAATCTGAATCAGTTTGTCTCAAAACTTTACCTCATACAACATATCATCTCATCTACTTAAAGAATCAACAATTCTGTTTTCCTTTCCCTTTATGTACTTTAATTCGAAGTGGTACCCGCTCATGAAGGAAAACCATCTAGTTTTTGTGGCAGGTTCAACTTTGTAGAAGCTTTGTGACTATGGGGAGGAGTATATTGTCAAGCCACAACCTGGTAATCCCAAGCACATGGGCCCTTATATATATGTTTTCTCGTTAAACTGTGGGAGAGGTTATCAGAAATCTCTTTTTGTAAATATTGTAAAAGGTTTCCCATTTGGAAATGCCAGGGTTTTGGGAAATAATTGAAGCTCAGACTATTCATGGGTTTGGGTTTTTTATGAATATGGCCTGTTTGGGTGTTTTTCAAAGTGGCAACAAATGTGGTGAATTTATTATGTTTAAATAAAACCTTCTATTTTGGATTTTCATGGTGGAGTTTGTGTTCTACGTTCCTTTGCTCTTCGTTTGTTCAGTTTATGAAATCGTAGTTAATCTTTAAATCCTATGAAGACTTTTAATGGTGTAAGAGATATCTTAATATCGGTGCTCTATTAATTGGATTCAAATGTTATTAGTCAATAGAAGAAATGTGAATCGTTACTCTGTTTCAGACACTCTGTATTTATTTTAGAAGTGAGATTGCAGTCTCTATAATTGGTTTTAAACTCTTTGTTTTTAATTTGGATCTCTGTGTATTCAAAATCATATCTAGAAATTTTTATTTTATTATTTAATATTTAGTTTGGCAAATTATTTACCAAGAGAAATATATTTATGTTAATGAGGAGGGTTCTCAAAAATCAGTTCCATTGCTAGCAATGGCACTATGGTAATCCTACTCATAATTATTACTTGGATGTGGGAAATTTTTGGGTCTATGCCCACATTGTATATTTTAGAAAATGTTAAAGTGATTTGGTAGATTCCTGACTATTGATTATTATTTGTTGTTTTGATATGTTTGTTTCTCTTATGTATCATAGGTGAGGGGAAATAACTAGCTCTATTCTTTATTTATATTTTTTATGTGGTTTAAAAAATAGTTATAATGTCATTGTTGGCAATACGACCCTATGGTTTCAACGTTGGTTCATTATCATGGCAACCAAGACTGTGTATTTGGAATGGTTGATATATTTGTATTTATTTCTTTTAGAAATATGAGCGGCCTTCCTTCCAACACTAGTGGGATTCGATTTTGGATTATCGTTATTGTTGTTATTTGATTTTAATATTTTCTATGAATCCCAGTCAATGTTTATGGGATTATGATGGTTAATTTAGGTATGGCGTAAATGTATTCTAGCAAACTCTTAAGAGGTTTCGATAGTGGGTGGAATGGTTTTGTTATAACCTGGCTATGTTTAAATAATGGTTTAATATTTTATGGTTAGTTTAAATGGGCTTCTAGCCAATGATATCCATGTTTTATGGAATAACATCGTTGTTCTGGATTGTTGATATATGTGTTCTTAAACTCCCAAGGATCTGGTCCCTCGTTCATGATTATGTGTTATATTTGATCTTGTCAAAGGTTTGGTTGATGGATAGTTTATTGTATCAATGATAGGAAAATTCTCATACGCCAGTGTTTAGAATATTGTCATATCCTTTCTACATGATGCTTGTCAATTTTATCTTTGTGGAAATTGATAGTTGCTTTATCGTGGATGACTGTATATTTTATTTATCTCTTTTTAGTGCTTTAAGTAGTGAATGTTGTGCATATTTATATTTGGACACTAAGGGATTTGATCTCGGGCCCATGATTCTCTATTATCATTGGTATGTAAATTGTTTATTTATTTGATAGTTTGTTTATTAGATGACAAATCTGTTTATTAGATGTTTTGTCCATCGTTATTTGATAGTTTCTTTATGTAGTTGATTAATCCCTTCATGGTTTCTCTAAAATGGTATACTAAGTATTTTATTTTCAATTCTAAGTTTAAATCCTGCATGTTTATTTGATTAGGTACTGAGTTTAAAAATCTAGTTTTTAATAGATGAGCTCCAGCACTAGCTTTAATATAATTTAATAGATAATTTATTTTGTTACTGTGATATACATGGTTTCTAGGTGTGGATTCACCTGTTTTCCATCCTTTTGGAAATGTTCATCATTATCTTTATCAGGACTAAACGTTAAATCTAGTCTAAACCCTAACATATTATAGAAGCTTTTAAAACTAATTTAATAGAAAACTGATAAGAAATTTATCCTAGAATCTTTATAAGAGCTTAAACCAAGAGTCTATCTTAACTAATAAAACATCCTAAAAAATTATTCATAATGATGAGGGTTGAGTTACAGCTCCCATTAAAAACCCTAATGTATGTAATATCAACCTATAAAATAATTTAAAGAGAGGTAGGAGCTGAAATATAGGAAATATCTTACCTACAATTATGGAGGTTGAAATGGCTCAAGAACCCTGCACACTTCAACACCCAAAATTAATAAAACTCCTTTTATTTCTTACCTTAGGAATGATAACTGAATGACCTTGGAATTTCCAGATTCCTCCCAACCATGACCAAAAACTATTCCTGGTTCTTAAATCGGATCCCCCGAGCTGGCTCCAACATTGAAGAGATCTAGAACTCCTAAGGGTGAGGCTACTGCTGTCTGGAAATCACACATGTACTCTTAAAACTTCTTGGTTAGGATAATTCTCTCTAATCCCATCGAGGAATAATAATCATATTCCCTAAGCCTGCTCTTGGTTTTCTTCTTATAGATAATATTTGGGAAAAGGGTAGTTGGTTTAACTTCACTTAAATCAATAGTTTAGTGTTTTCTTGAAAATAATATTTAATTTGATTTCTATGTGTTGGGGAAAATATTAAACAAATTATAACAAATTTCCAATGATTTAATTGTCAACTCGGAAAGAGCATAAACTTTGAGGTATAGACAAAAGATATGCAGGGGATAAGTGTCGTTGAACTTAATCTAATATTCTAAATGACTGAAATCAGAAATACATGTAATTGAAATTGAATTAAACTTGAAAAATAAAGAAATGACATGGAAATAAACCTAATCTAGAAAAGAATAAGATTGCAAAAAGTAAACTGATATAAAGAAATCAACATTAGCTTGTGAGCTCACATAAAATCAATACAACAAATTCATAACCAAGATATCAAAATATGAATAAATTGAACTATCTATTCTAAAATATAAAATATATTACAGCAGGATGAAATCCATGACTATCTCAAAAGATGAAACAGTTCTCGACTACCAAACCACTAGAGAGGCCTCTAACCAAAATGAGGGGAGAGCCCTCCTATTTATACATGAATTCATGATAACTAATCATAATTAAAGATCAACAATTGTCTCAACTTATCCCCCAAAATCCTCAACAAATATACAACTCATCCCTTCAAATTCTGAACAAATCTACAACTCATCCCTTAAAACTCTCAACAAATATTGGATGAGATATTATCTCCACATTTCCATGATCTTCTCCTTGAAATTAGACCACATCTTGAGGATGAAATTCGAATTTGATGCTAGGTGGTCACTTTTGAGCTTGTTAAAGTCTTCAAATACACCTGTAAACATCACCAAAATCATACAACTTTAAAGTATAATGAAAATATGTTATTTTTCTCAATAATTAACCATAAATTCACTCAAAATACTAAAAAATAAATGATTTGGAAAATGGTAATTTAAACTCATATTTATTATGAATGTGGTGAATATTAATGGTTTTATGGAAGGATAAGATAGGAATAAGGGGACAATTGGTATGTAAAAGATGAATAAAATGTGGTCTTTTTGCAGCTCAACATACCCCCCAACTTGACTGGTTGCATGTCCTCATGCAACTATGCATTTATTCTTTATTTCTTTTTTTACTTTTGGCTTTGTAGTTAGGGTTTACATGATGATGGTATGTAACAGTAAATCATTTCATGATTTTGAAATGCATGAGTAGCAGTGATTTTCCTTATGGTTGGTTCTTGTGTGACAACTATAAGTATAACAAATGTTGGTTCTTGTGTTAACAAAATTCGCTTGTTTTACTTGTACTTTTTGTTGCAATATATAAGATTTATGCATTAGAAATGATGAACCATCAATGTATATTAGCAAATCCTTTTTCTTC